>CM060852.1:6133812-6733812 GCA_030737835.1 Acorus gramineus | reverse complement strand
ATGAGGCCGAGTTCAAGGTGGTAGGGGAAGAGGAGGTCGATGACCTTGGAACTTGATGATGCGGTATATAAGTCTGTCAATCAGACAGATACGAATCGGATATGTCAATATCCATATCCTAACTTTCGAATATTGACATTAATTTAGATAATCAAATAATATTTTAGAGATATATGAAAATTAAAATTGAAATTCTAGAGCTTATTATCTCTTTCAAATATCATACATTGAAAATTTAATAATATTATAATATATTATCATTATGATTAAACATACAAGATAATAATATGAGTAATATATAATACAAATGTATATATATTTCTAATATATGTCAGATACAGATTTTTTTGATCGAATACATTGATATCCATCCGCACTCTGGATATTTGAATATCGGATATTTCTGATTTGTCGGATACGAATTCGGATCGAATTCAGATTTTTTTCGGATAATTGACAGACTTATCGGTTTGGTCGTGGTGGTGATGGTTCTTGGTGGTGGTTTCCGTGCATCAATGGTGGTGGTGGTGGTGGCGGCTGCGATGAACTCTGGTGGTGATGAATGGTGCACTTGTGGTGGTGGTGCTTCTTGGTGGCGAACGGGTGATGTTGGCAATTAGTGCAGTGATGGAGATTTGTCGTTTATGCACAGGTAAAAGTGTAGTGGGGATGATAAACATGTATTTTATAAATAATAAATTCTTATTCGTATTTTATTTACAATTTATTCGATTTAAATCAAACAATAAAATCTTATTACTACGAAAATAATTAAAAACATAACAACAAAAAAAACTTATTCTTTATTCATACTAATATAATTATCTATCATAGATAATTTAATTCATATTTCCAAATCGGATTTAAAAAATATATCTATAAATAATTTCCATGGAAAATGATTTTTGCTTATTTTGATAACCAATCCCTTTAGTCGAGGAGACATTCACTATTCCTCTTTCCACATTAACAACCGTCCGAGCCATATGTAATTCACTTTTTTTAGTATTCCTTCCATATGAATGTTTTTTACATCCATAATCAATTGTTTGCTGTATTTTAAAAACATCATTATTTTTTTTAAAACACCTAGCACCAAATCGAATATTTTTTTTAGAGGATTTTTTAACCATTGCTTTGATTTCGAATGATTTGGATATTGTTTTTTTAATGTTCGCCGATTCAGATTTGGCATGTGTTATTCTTTTGTTTATGAAGCTACGTTTTTAATTACTCATTTACATATGAACAGAAATTTTGGAGTACGCATGTTCTTTATTTTTAGATGATATCATTGACATTCATTTAAACAATTTTATTTTGCTTGAAATTCAAATTTATATCTAAATATGTATTATCACTCATACAATTTTTTTTTTTTTAATTTGCTTTGAAACTCTCTTTATGCGCATTATTTTTTAATCCTTTATGCATTATATTGTGAAAAACAGTTACATTTGTCAATGTATATGTATTTTATATACATCATACTTTACAATCTTACATTTTCAAAATGTAAATAATCTTTATATGCATTATATTTTTTAAAATCAATTACATTTTGAAATGTAACTAAACTTTATTTGATCATAATGTATTTATGAGTACTCTAATTTTTGTATTGAGATTTCTGTTACATTTAGTTTTGTAATTTGAATACAGAACTAAAACAATAATTTTATATCATTGCATTGTTAAAATTTAAATTTACGCACCATGATTTTTCAAAAAATATAATTTGATTTTTGATAAAATGTAACTTAATTTTTCAGAAAATGTAATTGGATCATGGGGAGGTGGAGGTCGGATGAGGGTTAGAAAGGTAACTGAATCACCTCTCCTATGATACAGGCGGCGAGAGGAACACAAGGGTGATGACGCCAAAAGAAATTGTTGAATTTGTTTTGGAAAAAAAGTGGGGATGGGTTACAGGAGTATGAGGACTCATCACAATAGGTCATGCACGAGTGCCGATAAACAACTAAGATCTGACGACCAATAAGAGACTGTCACATCATTATGTTCAATTTTTTTAACGAAATCTCAATCCCAAATTATGTTAATTTATATTTATTTTTTTAATAGACTCTTAGCTCATATTTGGTTCAAGAATTAAGTTATTATAATGTTTATAACTTTTCTAGTATAAATAAGAATAAAATGATTTTTGTTTGGTTGTGTTTTGAATTATTCCCGTTGAAAAATGTAATAATAAAATTTTTGTTGTTTGGATAAAATGTGAATAAGTTATAGATAATAATTTATAAAAAGAGAAAAAATAATGACATTTGATTATAAAAGGCGATGACAGTTGATTTGACAGTGGGTCCACGTATATTTTTAGATTAAATAACCTGAAATAAACGGTGATTGACCGAAATCCATATATCATTTTATACCAGTTAATTCTGACATACATATTCTCATTTATTCTAGCTATCCAAACATCCATAATGAGTCTATTCCATCTAATTCCAACTTATTCACAGCCTATTCTTGAACCAAACTGTTTATGGGAGGGCCTCGTATTGGCTGTCACTGTGTCTTTAAATCCGATCCCAAACCACTCCGGAACTTGGAAATCTCGAATACTACTGGATGGCTGTCTTCGCATAACACTCGTAATGATGCCATAACACCACACCAATTCGAGTCAGAGAGAGAGAGAGCGACCTTTCAATTCAGCTACTACATCACCTCGCGCAACGACGCCTCCTCCCCTCCCCTCCCCCCCCTCCATACGAAGGCCCCAACCATGGAGGAGACCCCTGCGCCGCCGCCGCCGCCGAATCCCGAGCCGAAGCCCCCGTCCGCCATAGCTCCCGCGCTTGAACCCTTAGAACCCCCCAAAAGGAGAGCCGCCTCGCACAAACGAAAGGCCCACCACGCCGCCGCCGCCGCCGCCGCCTCCTTCTACGGTGGTGGATCCTCCCCTGCTCCGCCTCCCCCGAAGCGTCTCGCGAGGGAGAAAGCCTCCCTCCCGCTCCCCCTCCCCCCCTCCCTCCACAATGGCCCCTGCACGAGGGCCCGCCAGTCCCCCAACAAGATCGCCATCGCCGCCGCCGCCGCCGCAGCCCTGGTCGACCCGTCCCAGTCTCCGGCGACCGAGATGGCCAGATCCGGTTACAACCCCTCTCATCCACTTGTCTCCGCCGATGAGGATCCGGATCCGCCGGAGGCGCCCCTGGTCGACGCGGATTTCGAGGCGGTACGAACTCGCGAACCCGACGTTCACGTGGTCCCTACCCATGCCGGTGATTTAATCATCTCGGAAAGATTAAGGTTTTTTTGCTTTAGCTATTTAGGGTTTTGCATTTTATGGAGAGATGCGTTTGCAGGTTGGTTTTCGTGGAGCAAGGTCCACCCACTCGAGGAGCGGAGCCTACCGTCCTTCTTCGACGGGAAATCCGAGGCACGGACGCCGGAGACTTACCTAGAGATCCGGAACCTGATCATGAAGCGGTTCCACGCGGATCCGCGGGTGCAGATTGAGGTCAAAGACCTGTCGGAGATCACTGTAGGTGACTCGCAGTCCAGGCAGCAGGTCATGGAGTTCTTGGACCACTGGGGACTGATCAATTTTCACCCATTTCCGACTTCCGATGCAGTCAACATTGATGATGAGGCTGCTGTGGCTTTTGCTGCCAAGACGGGGTCTTTGTTGGAGAAGCTGTATCAGTTCGAGATCACACAGCCAGGCCTCCGTCTGGTGGGGCCCAAAGCAGATGTGCGGCCCAAAGCAGACGTGTCAGTAACAGCTGTGTCGACTCGGCTGCTTCAAGAGTCGGCCTTTGTGGGCGAGCTGGCTCGGCCGGGAGAGCCATCGGTCGAGTACCATTGCAATTCTTGCTCGGGTGATTGTTCTCGCAAACGGTACCATTGCCAGAAGCAGGTTGAGCTAGTTTTCTGATGATATTTGAAGATATTGTGTTGCATTTGTAGTTTCAAAGTATAAGTTTTTATTTTTATTTTTTGGGTGTTGGAGATGACATTAGGAATTGATAAATGTGAAACAATGAATTAATGAGTGTGAGTTCATATAAGTCACATGATGATAGATTGCTTGTGAAGCTTTTAGTAGAGCTTGTAGTAATGAAGCATTGGTCTTGATCCCAGTTTAAAAATTGTAACCTCTGTGTCATTGCATGACCTAATTTAGCATACCATTTTTTCTCTTGACTGGATACATTCTCACATAATGAAAAGATATATGCATATTATGACCATAGATTAATGCATCAGAATTTGTATGCTTGCATCAAGAACCTAGCATGTTGCGCTGAATGTGTTGAACATGCTGAACTGTCAGTAATTAATCTGGATTACTGTTCTTGGTTTCTGTATGTTGGTGCAATACCAGGAGCATAGATGATACATGGGCATATTGGCAACCAAATGGACGCGTATACATGGAAGCGCGTTATGAAAAGGAATGGATAAAATGATTTTGAAGGGAAACGTGATAAACTGATCATCACACCTTGTTACAAATTTGCCCTTGGTGAATCATTCCTGAATTCTATACTGGTGACAAGGCATCGGCAGGGGTGGTCATTATGTTGGATAGCTTTTCTAAGGTAGCAATCTGGGGTGTGTTGTCTGTTTCAATGATGTTTTTTTTTTCCTGTTAGAGAAGGCACAATCTTCTTTCTGAATGATGAGTGTTTTCTGTATTCATCAATATATATATAATAATTTGGGAAACACCCACAATACAAAAGGAAGACTATGGGAGAAGGTGGATTCGGTTCTTGGGTCCTCTTGTTCTTTTATTGGGCTTGAAGGTGTAATAAAAGAAATGATCTTGGCAAACCTGCCAAGTTCCAATGACTAATTACACACGCAGCATGTTGGTGCATTTGGATTACATCAATGAACGAATCTTCCAACAAAAGAGAATCTGTTAGGAAAATACTTGGGCAGCAATATCCTAGCTCCTTAAATCATGGATCATTGTGATTCTAGGAGTGGACTCATCCTCTACCATTATAGGTAACTCATGATTTGGAACGTGAAGTATATGGGTTATGGTCATCTGTAGAGGGGTATGCCCTATACAGGGATTGATCTTCATTTCTTTTTGCCTTTCCTTTCTTTTATTTTGGTTGAGAGATCCATTGTCTCCACTATGTTTGGCATTTTTTTTATAATAAGATTGCTGCAATCTTTCTCCTAAAAAACGGGAAACACCTACTTTCTCCAAAAATGTGATTATAAATAAAAAAGAAAGAAAGAACGAAAGCATACCATCTTTGTTGAAAAGTTATATTAGCAATATTGTATTTCTACACCTAAGAAACTCATGAGTGATAAACTATCTGTATGTCTATTTAGACCATGTAACTAAAATTGCGCAACATGATGTTAATTTTTCAGGAAGTGGGAAGAGTGGTTGATGGCCATCTTCAAACATATTCTTTTTTTTTTCTCCCATGAGAAACATTTGATTTGGAGTTGTACTAGTCTTTGCAATATTGGACTGGGAAGTGGAGGATTTTCAATGGTTCATTATGCTAATCTACATTTATCTACTGCTTGGCATTCCCTTTTCCATGTGCTTAATAACAAGCTATTGGCTCTGCCTCTACAATGAAGAATTTAAATTTTTTTGTTATGAAACTTGAATTCCTTTATTTGACTTTCAAAATATTATTCTGAATTGGGATAACTTAAACTGCACTTTTGATTTGGCAGGCTGATTTCGATTTATGCACAGAATGTTACAGTGCCAGTAAGTTTGGTTCGGGCATGACATCAGCTGACTTTATTCTCATGGAATCTGCGGATGCTCCTGGTGCTAGTGGGGGGAGTTGGACGGATCAAGAAACCTTGCTTCTTCTTGAAGCACTTGAGATCTTTGGAGGAAACTGGAATGAGATTGCAGAGCACGTTGCCACAAAGACAAAGGCTCAATGCATCTTGCATTTTGTTCAAATGCCGATTGAGGACCCCTTCCTGGAAGGCCAGGATGATGACGATGCCAATCTTCAGGGAAGTCAGGATTTAGGGTTAATGGAAAAACAGTCAGCATCTATAGATCCACCCAACACAGGGGAAACTAGCAATGAAGTTGATGGAGATTGCCCTGTGCCTCCCAAGATGAGTGATGTAGAGGAAAAGTGCCCTGCTGAATTAGATGTTACAAAGGAAACAGGCAGGAGCGTAGCAATAGATGCACTGAAGGCTGCCTTTGAGGCTGTTGGTTGTATGCCTGGAACAGATCATATTTCAATTGCTGACGTGGGAAACCCAGTCATGGCTTTGGTATTGTTGTTTAACATCATTCATAATAGTTAAGATTCATGTCTTAGATTAAGGGTTAAGGGATGATTATATTCATGGTTTTCATATAATGTAATGTTTTCTGTAGGCAGCATTTCTAGCAAATTTGGTGGATTCTGATGTTGCTCTCACTTCATACCGAAGTTCCCTCAAAGCAATGTCTGAGGATTCTCCAGGCATTCAGCTTGCTTCAAGGCATTGCTTTCGTCTTGAAGATCCACAGAATGATGCCAGGGACCTAGCTCTCCCTGAAAGGTTTGTGAAATGGTTGTGTAGAATTAACCGCAGTTTAACTATAGCATTCATGTTACATTAACGTGTAGAATGGAAATTGCAGTGTCACGAATGAAGTGGTTGTTGGGGAGGTTCAAAAGGAGGAAGATCAAATGCCAAATTCTAGCATTGCTGACAAACAAATGGATCCAGACAAGGACAGTGAAAAGACTGCTCCTGTTTCCTCAGAACTTAAAATTGCTCAAGGATCTGATGATATGGCTTCGGTTATGGGGGAGACCAAGAAAGAATCCAGCGAAGTATCTCCTCAGGAGGACAGTGCTTTTACTAAAGTGAAGGAATCTGATGACAGAGAGGTAACATTAAGTGTTACAAAGGGGTCTGAAGATGTATCCCAGCAGGAGACTGCCACGCCAAGTGTTGTGAAGGACACAGCCGGCACAGATTCACCCAAGGAGGTTAAAGATAATAATGGAGAGGCTGTTTCTGAGGCAACTATACCAGAAGTGGTCAAAGAGTGTTCAGAAGAAGCAAAGATAGATGGTATAATCTCTGACTCAGGTCCCTCAGAAGTTAAAGCCTCTCAGCAAATAGTTAGTTCTGATTCAGTAGAAAATGCAGAGCAAACAGGTATTAACTTACCAGCTTTTCCTTGTAAACAATGAGAATTAGACGGCTAAATACAGGATCAATACTCCAACCTTTGTACATGGGCTCTGTGATTGCTAAAATAGACGGCATGGTGTAATCCATGTGTGTATCTTTTTAAAATCAACATTGATAATATATTCCTTTGTATATTAGCTTTAACCACGATGATTACCCCCCACACATTTGATCATTTAAATAAATTCTTCAGATTCTGCCATGTTTCATGGAGTTCGTGTTTTTTTCCCGAATCAGACTTATATCTTGTATGGGTCCTATGTTTCATGGAGTTCGTGTTTTCTCTGCCTTGGTTGTCTATACTTGCTGGGCATCTTGCCCAAGGAACAAATGCATGGAGGAAAGTGCAAATATGTTATGAAATTAATTGTTTAATAAGTTCTGTGTGCTGTTATTGGGGAAGCAAGATTTTTTTAAATTATTAATTATTTTTTGCACTTTTCCAGCTACTTGATATGCCAATCATATTAGATGTGCCCATGCTATTGTAATTAAGATTACTGCCACAGCATTAGTATATAATTATTACTCATTCTCTGATAGATTAACATCCGTAATTTTTAAATAAAATGGAACTAGTCAACTCTTTTTTTCCCCTTATCGTACCATTCTAATAATTTTTTCATTTTACTGGTTTACCTGTCAATGGGTCTTGCATATCTCTATGCCAGATTTTCTCTTCTTGTCAAGATCTTCTCTTTTATTTATCTAATTAGAGTGCATTGGCAGGATCCATCGGGATGAATACTCTTATTTGGTTTGATTTCTCCAATTCTATGACTTATTATCTTCCTTGCAGGTGAGGCTGACAAAAAAGCCGTCAAGGGTGAAGGAGAAAAGGATGATGATTCCATGAAGGCTGATAACAATAATAAATTCAATAAATTAAAACGAGGTGCAGTGACTGTACTTTCAGCCGCTGCCGTGAAGGCGAAGCTTCTTGCAAACCAGGAGGAAGAACAAATTCGACAGCTTGCCGCATCCATGATTGAGATACAGGTAGTGCAAGAGAACATCAAATTTGTTTTCATTATTTCAAAAATTGCCCTCCTTTTTGAAATGAAAGATTTATTTAAACGCAGAACAACCTAAAGAATCCATTGCTGTAGTTATTAGATATGGTTACAACCTCTAAATTTCAGACTTCATCCTTTTGCAGTTGCGTAAGCTGGAAAGAAAGTTATTATTTTTCAGTGATATGGAGAGTTTTATAATGCGTTCAAAGGAACAATTGGACAGAGCAAGGCAGAGACTGTATCATGAGCGCGCTCAGATAGTTGCAGCCCGACTTGGTCTGCCTGCCTCTGCATCTAGGTCAAATGCCACAGCAATGCCACCAAATAGACCCGCATTGAATTATGGTTCTGCACCATCAAGGCCACTTGGCATGAGGCCAGCACGCTTAGAGAAATGAAGATACATATTGCATTCCTCTTAAAGTGTTCTTAGGGATTTTGATTCTTCTTGTTAATCGTATCATCAATCAAGGGCATGGTAAAATGGACTGTCATAATTGAGTGAGTTCTTTTCCTTTCCTCCCTTTTGTATAGAATGGACTGATATAATTGATGCTCATTTTATCTAAGAACAAGATTTCGGAGGTTTTGGGCCGCATCGATGGGTTTGGTTGTAACTCTTGGGGAGTTCTCTTTCCTTTGTGGTTTGTACACAATATATGTATGTCATCCTATAAGCATTTTGTATAGTGCAGGCTTGTCATCTTGGCTTTCACTGCAGCAAGAGTAATTATCCACTGGAAGCAGTTGTTTCCATTAGGAAATCTTAAGTCAACAACATGATCATGCATGTGAAAGTGGGCCCCCCTTTTATTTTTCAATTTTTAAATACTTGATGGGTTTGTTGGGATTCGGGACCTCATCCATGCTCTTTTGTATAGCCATTGGAAAAGGATAGTCCATTCTAATTTTTTTGTGAAAAAATTATATACTCTTTAAATGAAGTGTATGCTGTTATATGAAATGAAGTATATGTTGAGATATATAATTGTGTTTTTTTTTTTAAGTTAAAAAATCGATAAAAAAAATTTGCGTCATATATTATGCTAAAACCTTTTTTACTATGATAGTGCAATATATACTACGATATTATAGTGTTACATTATCATAGTGTATGAGATTATAAAATGGATTGCATGTATTAACGCTCATTGTAAGGGCTACACGGTGAGGGTTTTTCCCTCTCTCTCTCTCTCTCTCCCTCTCGTATTTACAACTCAGATGCATATTGGAATGTGCTAATGGAGCTTTATTGATCTTAGACAATTTGATCTTGGATAATGTTATGTAAAACTCATTTTTCAGCTTCAATTCTAGTTTACATGTGTTTTAAATTTTTTAAAAATAATATACTTCATTTAATAAGTTACATGTTTTTATAAAAAATGAAACATATATTCTAATGAATTGTATGGATGTATTTATAAAAATTAAAAAAATTTCTATCGAAACATATACCCCGTTAATGTGAGTATATGTTTTGTTAATTTTCTATCAAAGCATAGAGGACTGGATTTGGAATTGAAAAAAAAAACGAGTGTAACAACACTCTCTGATCTTTGGTCACAAAAATGCTTAATGATCAAGTACTCAAATTACATCTTTTTTATATTTTCCCAAATACAATATATACTCACGCTATTAGAGACTTCATGTATTGAGTTCGAATTGTAGGAAGCACCCATAGAAAATCATATTTAACAAGCTATAAACCAGACTGCAAAAAAAAAAAACATATCTGGCATGAAAATATACAGCTGCAATATTCAGGATATGAGATGTAATAATAGAAAATCAAAATTGAACAATCTACGATAACTAAAAAAATTGGACAATCTACTCTACATAGAGACTGAATCTTTTTTTACCCCACTACAATAGAAACATCTAAAATCGTGTTAGCCTTGGGTCCGTCGTAATACATTCTGAGTTTCAAAATCTTGAGACTCATCTGATGAGCGGTCAGCTATCTTCTCCAGTCTGTCAGCATCCAGAAGCTCTCTAAGCTCCTTGACGCGCTCAGTAATACCTCTGCTAGCATATGCTCTAATCATAGTATTATAAGTAATCTTGTCGGGTTTGCACTCTCTCTTCTCCATCATATCCAGCGCATCTTTCATCTCCACCAAACATCCAGCCCTACCAAAGGCATCAATCAAGCAATTGAAGAATACAGCATCCAACACCACGCTTGAGTTCTCAGTGATTCTGACGACACCTTTTATCTTCTCTATGGCTTGTACCCTTCCATAGGCTCTGACAAGGGAGCATAGTGTGATGCAATTTGGCTTCACCCCCTCTGACCTCATCAATCTGAATATATACTCCATCTGCCTAAGATCCCCTGCCCTTCCAAATGCATCGATGACAACGTTGTATGTGACAATCGTCCAAGAGAAATAGTACTTCTGCATGTACTCCATTACGGCACTCATCTTTAAATAGCTCCCAGCTTTCCCATAGGAGTCGAGAAGGATGTTGAATGTTTTAATGTTTGGAGATATACCAGCGCTCTGGAACTTGTCGTAACACTTCTCCATTGTCTCAATCTGTCCGTTACCACCAAATGCTCTGAGTGTGGAGTTCATGGTCCAGACATCGGGCTTACAATCCTTCTCTTTAAGCATTTCGACAAGAGTTGATTCCATCAGTGCAAACCTAACAGAAGGTACCAAAAAAAAGAGAGCTAAAATAAAGATTACAAAATAAAACATAAAAATCCAGAATAATTTGTAATAAGGCAATGATGAACAAAAAATGAACCAGAGAATTCCAAATTCACATGTCCCGAGGAGAGGAAAGGAGCCAACTCCAACAGAGAATTAACACACAGTATATGCTTTAGCAACATACAGAAATACATGTCAATATCAAACATGGATACAGGGACGAGGTTCCAGAAACACCAAGTTCATTAAGTCTACTCTGTTAACTATACCTTGACAGTTTGTAGGTCAACTACTGTGTTATTCGATTGCAAAGGTACAAAACTGGTTAAAATGGCATCCAGATATTTATGCTTGCAGTAAATTTTGAAAATATGTATCAGTAATAACTTGAAAGAACAAAACTAGATTGCCAGTGGCTCAATTCATACTTCGACAAGTTGGATGACTGGCATACGAGCTAAAATAGGTAAAGTTGCAATGTGCATTTATGTTGCTAACATATAAATTTTGTAATTATTTGAGCCATTGTGAGGGCCTTCCTATTTCAGGGGAGGGCTCTTTATTTCATTTTATTCTTGTTTTTCTGTACTTTTGTCTCTTGTTTGGTAATCCTTTCTCCTTTGTTAGAGGGGCGTTACTTTATAATATAAATGCTCCAACCTTTTCCCAAATAAATATATAAATAAATAATAACACAGAAATTTGTAAATTGCCACAAGATTTTACCTTCCGGCTTTACCATAGGCATCAATTAGGGTGTTATAAGTGATGGTATTGGGCTTGATTCCCATGCTAGCCATGTCAGAGAGTAGCGCCTCAGCTTTGTCAAATTCATGCACATGCATGCAAGATTTGATTAGGATAGAGTACGTGTAGACGTCGGGATCACAGCCAACAGTGTTCTTCATCTGATTAAGAAGGGAAAAAGCTTGGTCGAAGAGCCCACTCCTGCTATAGGCAGAGATGAGAGCAGTGTATGATTCACGGTTTACTATGAGGCCGTCATCAATCATAGATTTAAACAGCCATTGGGCTTTCTGGGGTTGTTTGCATTTTCCAAGCATGACCATCAGCTTGATATATATACCAGAATTGGGTGTGTACCAGATTTGCTCACGTAGTAGTTCAAAAACCTGAGCCATCCAATTAAGCTTGTGAGGAGAAACATGAATGCACAGAGAATGCAAAAGCAAAAAACCTTTCCAGAAATTAGATATTATTACTAAAAATTGTAAGAATTGACTTCAATTGGTGTTAGCATGTGATTAGATGATTGGCTATGATGCGCAGAGATAGAGAGTGAGAGTGAGAAATATGGATGGACTGATCTCCAGTCTACTATTCAGTGCCCTTAAAGAATAAAGATCACCAGGTGAATGTTTCAGGATAAAGGATTCTGCAATACATCAAATGTACAAGTTTTTGTTCATGTGGACATTCCAGATTATATTTGATACATTAGAAAAACAACAAACATGAAAAAAGGGAAAAAGTAGGTATCAGCTCCAGAGCATCAACTCATGAAAAGAATATTTGTCCCACAAGTCAAAAGAGATGATTTGCCACATCAAATATAAAAAAAAAATGAAGACTGTGTAAACCACAAGTAAAAATATGGATTCATTGAATAATTTCCACAAGCACAAAAAAACTGTATCATGGCAGAGGTCAGCATCATGTACTGATGCATCTCTAGTGGAGGCCAAAACAAATCATGTAGTTTTCAATTGTGCATTCTAGCATAATATTACTCATCCTGATGTTCCCTGGTCATGATTTGCTTGATGAACCACTACCAACTGCCATGGAAGTATTATCTTCAGATTCTCATTAACTTCTTCTATTCAAGTATTTCATGTTCCCCAGTCCTATTCATATTATCATGAAGATATGATCTGCTCAACCCTTTCTACAGGTGCTTCATTTATCACCCATCCATTTAACATTCCTTTCTCTGGTCCAAAGTAATTAGCAGGACTCATATTTTTTTTTAATAGAGCATGAGAGCTTCAAAATATCATCATCTCAATGCATCACCAAATTAAATTTGTGCAAACAATAACAAAACCCTTATCCCATCAAAAAGTAAAAGAAGAAGTAAAACTATGAGGCATGGATTTTTCTGGACTGATCATATCTATTATGCAATGAGATGTAAACCTGGATGTTGGATTCCACATTGAGCATCTCACATTTTCCTAGAAAATATCTTGAAAATTCAATAATTCCCCATCAAAGATCTAATGGATCAGGCAAATAATTTGTATGAAAAAACATGATCCTCTAATAATGTCCCAATGAACAAACAACGCAAATTCCAAGCATAGTTCAACATTAATTTTTGGGTAATGTTCACGTGTTTTAATATTTTAAATAGTAAACCTTCTCTAACGAGTTATATGCTTTGATAAATAATGTATATTGTTCCATTCAAATTGAATAGACTCATTTTTAGCAAAGTGTACAAATAATTTAGGCATATGAGACTGCATTTGAGACTGTAAAAAAGGCTGTGTGTAACAGCGCCCTTAATTTCTTCAATCCAAGAGTTGCTTCAGGTGGTTCAGGCAATCAAACAAACACTCAAAGCTACAATCATAAACCCCAAAAACAACATAAATTTCTGACAATTGACGAACTTATAAACAAGAGAGATCAAAATTGATAGAGATAGAGAGACCTTAAGAGCGGAGTCCCACTGGAGGGCGGCGATGCGATCGTGCAGCGCCTCGAGGACGGTCCGGGGGAGCAACTTCTTGGAGTTGATCTTGTCCCGCTTCCTCTCTATGTTTGCCTTTGTGGCTTCCCTCCTCAGTATGATCGATATTGCCTTCCTCGACGCGATCTTCCTGTTCACCTCCTCCTTCCTCTCCCTCTCTATGCTCTTCCCTCCCTCCGACGGAGGTAGCGATGTTGATTGGCTCAGACACGTTGGAGTAGATAGAGAGGAAGCGCTCATCATCATCATCATCACCATTTTCTTCTTCTTTGTTTGATCTCCGACTGATCGATCTTTCTTTACTCTGTTGAAGTGGAGGAGATTTTTTTGGGTTTTTGTTTTTGCATATATATATATCCCCTTAAATGATCTCATTTTACCAATACATCCTTGGTGAAATGCTATTTTCATAAATATCATTTAGGATAATGTAAATTGTGCACAAATACCCTTTAAAGGGCATGGTCACATAATTTAATTCTTTTTGAGAGGTATTCATGATGGAAAATGATACGTCTAGCACCATTGCAGTTCATACCTGTTTTCTTTTTTTTAAATCACTTTTTTCAATTAAAATACAAGCTGTTATATGAAGTGAAGAATATATTGAGATATATTGTGGTGTTTTTTTTTTCATGTTGAAAAAATAAAATAAAAATTGTGCTATACACTATGATAGAACCCGTATACTATGATAGCGCACTATATGGGGCTGTAAAACGGACTAGTGTATCAACACTCAATTATGATAATAAAGTTAAAAGGTGGGTATTTTAATAATATAGGATCTTTTGAGGGTATCTATGCAAAACGCCCACTTTCTTCTCAGTCTAAGGGCATCCGCGAACGTGATCTGGCGCGGTCGAGAACCAGCGCGGGAAAATCGAACCGCCCATCCCAAAACGGGTAAATTAGAGTAACCAACCAACCAACCAACCATAGATGCTCGAACTAACGCAAAGAACAGAATTCGAAAAACAGATTGTTTGAAAGAGAGAGAGAGAGAGAGAGGGAGGGAGACAGAGACACGAAAAATTAACATCGAACACCTCCAAGAGAGGAGGTGTTTGGAGGAGGACGAAACACTCCCCCTTCTCTCCTCCTCCTCCTCCTCCTCTTCCCTTTTCATTCTTCTATTTTCTTAGAAAAGAATGGCTTCATCTCCCGTAAAATCTCCGTCGTCCAACTCGACCAACTCCCAGACTCCTCCAGCCCCTACAAACGCATCATCATCATCATCATCATCACCATCACCGCTCTCTTCGCCGCCACCCCAACCATCTTCATCATTTCCTCCCACTGATTCCCCGCCATCGCCACCCTTTTCGGATGTCCCTCCACCACCAGCACCATCACCAACGTCTCCTCCTCCATCAGTGGTCTCGCCACCTTCACCGCCTTCATTGGCTGGACTCCCTCCATCGCCTCCATCAGGATCAGCTGCCAAGCCATCACCTACGCATTCCAAGGGACGGCCCCCACCACCACCGCCACCACCACATCGACGCTCGGGGGGGAATGAGGGCCAGGGCATGCACCTTTCCGCCATCATCGGGATCGCGGTGGGGATCGGCGCTTTCTTCATGATCCTAATCATCGCCTCGCTGTGCTGCTGCACCACCGCCAAGAAGAAGCGCAAGAGGCCTCACGACCCGATGCACTATTATGCTGACCCTTCCGGCCGCAAAGGTAGACGAAATTAGAGAATTCGCTATAATAGTTGAGATATAAAAAATATTAAAAGACTCACAAATTCTTTTACGGAATTTCTTACTCTTAAAACTCTCTCAACCCCTTCCCTTTGGATCTCTGTATTGTTGCTTCATGACAAGTTATACCATAGAATATTAGATGATATTTATAAAGATAAATTTCTAATTTTTCTCTCAAAGATTCACTTAAAATGTTGATTAATATCAAATCTTAATCAGGATGTCTACTTTATCATGAACATATGATGTGATACATGGAATCGAAACATAATTCCGACAATTCTCCTTGATATCAAAGACACATCTAATAATCTTCCCATTGAAATGTGAAACCAATAATTGGGAGATGGAAAAACAGGGGGGAGTGACTACTACAGCAGCAGCGTAGGCGGCGCTGGCCAGCGACCAAACTGGGGGCCGCCACCACCTGGTGCGTACATCATGAATGTCGCTCCTCCTCCACCTCCGCCGCAGATGAACCACAGCAACAACACGAGCTCAACCTACTCGGGCCCACACGGACCGGTGCTCCCGCCGCCAATGCCAAATCTGGCGCTTGGGTTCAACAAGAGCACATTCACATACGACGAGCTGGCGGCGGCCACGGGGGGTTTCTCGCAGGCGAACCTCCTCGGGCAGGGCGGGTTCGGGTACGTGTACAAGGGGGTGTTGCCCAATGGGAAAGAGGTCGCGGTGAAGCAGCTCAAGTCGGGGAGCGGGCAGGGGGAGAGGGAGTTCCAGGCCGAGGTTGAGATCATCAGTCGTGTCCACCATCGCCACCTCGTGTCCCTCGTCGGTTACTGCATCGCGGGGCAGCAGAGGATGCTTATTTATGAGTACGTCCCCAACAACACCCTCGAGTACCACCTACATGGTGAGCATGTGTTGTGCTTTTTTTAGAGAGTCCTGTGTACATTGTTAGCATCATCCACTCATTGTATCGACGTATATACAGTTTTGAATTTTTTTTATTTTTTATAAATGATATCATTTAATTCATTGGAGTATATACTTCATATTTTATAAAAATATGATTTATATAAAAATAAAAACATGTGTGGTCTATATTTTGAATTGTAAAATAGACTGTGTATAACATTTTTTTTTTCTGTTTGTTTTGATATGTTTGCATTGAATGTGCAGGGAAGGGTCGCCCAACGATGGATTGGGCGACACGGCTCAAGATTGCTCTCGGGTCAGCTAAGGGGCTCGCCTACTTGCATGAAGATTGTGAGTCATCTGTTTGTTTATTCTCTTTAATTCTCTCTTTGTATGGTATTTTCTCCTCTATTGAGGTAGGCTTATCACTTGGTGGCTTTATCGGCTTGATCGCAGGCCACCCTCGCATCATTCATCGTGATATCAAGGCCGCGAACATCCTCCTTGACTATAATTTTGAAGCCATGGTTGCGGATTTTGGACTCGCAAAGCTCTCATCAGACAACTACACTCATGTTTCGACTCGTGTGATGGGTACTTTCGGGTTAGTAAATCCTTCTCAATGAAGAAGAATATTCACCAACAACATTTTATGTAGAACTAATTCATTGATTCAATGCAGATACCTGGCTCCTGAGTATGCAGCAAGTGGAAAGCTGACGGAGAAATCCGACGTCTTCTCCTTTGGAGTCATGCTTCTGGAACTCATAACGGGACGTCGTCCAGTCGACAATGCTCTCATGGATGACAGTCTAGTCGATTGGGTATGTAACTTCATTTAAGCAGTTATGGCATGTGTGTTAACAATTACAAATCAATGTGTTCGGGGGTGGAGCAGGCGAGGCCTAATTTAACACGCGCGCTCAACGGCGGGAACTATGAGGAGCTGGTGGACCCGCGTCTTGGGGACAACTACAACCCATCTGAGATGACTCGCCTAGTAGCGATTGCTGCTACTAGTGTCCGCCACTCTGCCAGGAAACGCCCCAAGATGAGCCAGGTATCCGAAGTCACACTTTCTGTTTTCAAACATGTACCCCAGTTTGGGGTGAAGCATAAACTCGTAATAAGGAAGATTACATAAAAAAGGAAAAAAATATGTTTGTTTTATAAGAATAAACTATGATAATTATGTCTGGATAAGCTAGAATAATGCTCGATAACTATTTTAGGCGGGTGTTAGAATTGCATATCAAGGCTTATCTATACTAATGGATAAAAATACAATTTTTTGTCATTTTATGTTTTATCTCACCTAACACTCTCACACATATTAAAAAACTGTCACACCTATCGCGTCACACACACATCTCATACACTTATTTACAAACATAAACAATTTATGCAGGGGAATAATTGTCATTTAAAAAGCTAAAACTCTTATCCATCACTTATCTTCACTTTATTCAAGGTGAATCAAACAATAAAAATATCATTTTTACATCTTTCAATGAGATTAGCCAAAATTTTTTTTTGCTTATTCTACATGGATTGTTATCTATAATGATATAGCTTTCACGGCAAATAACCCTA
This sequence comes from Acorus gramineus, assembly GCA_030737835.1. Classification (NCBI taxonomy): domain Eukaryota; kingdom Viridiplantae; phylum Streptophyta; class Magnoliopsida; order Acorales; family Acoraceae; genus Acorus; species Acorus gramineus. The sequence goes on along the minus strand of CM060852.1, from coordinate 6,716,042 downwards.
TGCCACATCCCAAACGGGGGGTTAAATGTCACGGAACGAGTGAATGACCTGATTTTGTGACAGATTGTGCGTGCGCTTGAGGGCGATGTCTCGCTTGAGGACTTGAATGAGGGAGTGAAGCCGGGGAATAGCACATTCTTTGGCTCAAATGCGAGCTCCGACGACAACGACACGAGCTCACAGAACTCAAACATGAGAAAGATCAGGAAGGTTGCTTTGTCTAGCCAAGAGTCCAACAGCAGCAGCGAGTACGGAGTTACTAGCGAGTACGGCCTCCACCCGTCATCTTCGAGCAGCGAGGCCGGTCACTCCCGTGAGATGGAGACTAGTGAACAGCGGCGCAGCCCTTTGAGTACTCACCATTGAAGCCTTGATCAACCATATATATTTGTCTTTGATGCATTATTTGAAATTTCAGTGTAGAAAAATTGTTCATGTATGAATGTTTTGTTTGAATTTGAAAGAAAGGAGGAGTTGTGATGGTATTGTGGGTTGTGTTTGGGATGTATTGGGTGTGTGTTTGTGGTGGCTCATTGTTTTTTATTTATTTTTTATATATATGTATGGAAGGATGCATGGCTTATATTACTGGCCTTGTTTGCTTGATTGTGGTTTTACATTTTGTGCGGATTAGACATTTAACACAGATTCCTGGCGACTTCGGTTCGTTTTCAGGGAGGGGGGTTGGTTGTGACGGGCTAGCGACGATGTAGTTTCTTTTTTTTTTTTTTTGGCGCGAGAGCTGTTGGCACTGATGGCCGGGTGGTCACTCATCTACTCACCATCGATCCAAACTGAGTGTCACAATTCTGCCCCGATTTCTTATCTTTTCCCTTTGGACTTTGTATTTCGATGTTATTCACTCTTGCAATACAATTTCTATATTATCTAAAAAAAACACAGATTCCTGACAATTACTCTAAAATCAATCGAATTGAAATTCAACTCTGATTAACAAAACTAGCGAGCATGCACATAAAATCTCTATCATAAGAGAGGAAAGACACTGATGAGTTAAAAATGTGTTATATCTATCTCAATTTTTAGATCTATTAGAACCAGATTGCTTTTAGATCAATTTGACATGCACTTTGATCATATGAGAAGTATACAAAACTAACCAATCAAGACAATCACACATCACAATTACAAAAAAACATAAGTTTTAATTTGTTCAAGGTGGCACAACACAAATGAGAAAAAAAAAATCATGGAACATACTCCAAAAACAATTCATTATATGACTAAAAGGAATGTTCACAATCATAGCTAACAATGACTCTCTCCTGGAGCTGTCTGGTACATCTTGCAACGTGTTAATATTAGCGACGGCAGGCTGCACTCTTTTTTGTTGACGATACATCCCGAACAGTCGCTTTTTAGTGATGGATTTGGTACAAAGAAGTCCTATTTGTTAATTCGCTCCTTTCTTTGTATTTACTCTAGGACCAAAGATATCTGGTCTTGGATCAATCTCTCTTCTTACAGATTGAGCTATGGAGTTGAGGTCAACTAGATATGGCTTTTCAAAGGTCTCAAAAAGTGGATATGGAGTACTCTAGTATAAATTCTCACAAAAGCTCACTGAAAATAGGATTCCGAGGTAACTTGACTTTTATGTAGAGGATGGTGTTATAACTTGTTAATGTAAGTGTATGACGCTATTGATATATATATGACTGAAATTGAGTTTTAAAAAAAGATTTTACGTTAAATTTTCTTAATCCAAATCAGGGCCAAGCCTATAGGTCATGTTATGTTCAGTTAAATTTGTAATTCACTAATGTTTTAATTTTTTTGAGTTATATGTCTACCTAATAATTTTTTTTATATATAAAAAATAAAATGCATACTCATATAAAATGAATACATATATTACTATATTTTTTGTAATAAGGTGTATACTAAGATAATGAAGCTTTAGCAAATTTCATATATCAACTTTGATGTGGAGACCGCAAACAAGGCTATGCTATATGGATTTGTGTAGTAGAGCCCATTAAAATTACGGAGTTGGGAAACGTGGAAAAAACCGGTGGAAAACCATAAATCATATACGACCGAGGGTTTGCAGGGTTATTGCAGCAAAAGGTAAGAAGCCGTTCATGTGTGCGGTTATGTCCGCCAACATCCGCCGACGCCACTGCTGATGAAATGTAGTGCCAAACACTGTCTTAGAGTTGTAGATATATTTTTTTTTGTTGAAGTTTTTGTGAAAACCATGGTTTTCAAGGTATATTTGGTCTTTGGTTTTCAAGGATCTATAAATCACTTGGATTTTTTAATATTTTATTATTTATATTTCTTTTTATATTGCTATTTTTCATATTTCCAAAATTTAATATTTAAATGGTAACCTTGCATATTTTTGTGATATTTTTTTTCATATTATTTTTTTAATATTTTTAAGTTTTATATTTTTTATTTTTTGTGACAGAAAATAATGAGATTTTAAGATTTTATCTTAATTTATGATATGCTTTTAATACAATTTTTTAACAAATATCTTGTTTTAATTTTTTATTTAATTTTTTAAATTAAAATATATATCATGTTAATTGTGAGTACAGGCTGCATTGATTTTCAAATCGGCACTCTTCCTGGTTTTGCCCCTGACCCGAATGCACGTTTTTCGCGTGACCCGGCCCATGATAGGGTCACGACGGATTCCCAATAGAGAAACTCATTCGGACAAGGTCTTCGCCACATAAATAAAACCCTTCCATTCTCAGCAAACCATCTTTTCTTGTTCTTTCATTTCCGCCGACGTTCTTCGACGTTGTGTCGCTATTCACCAGTTATCAAGATCGGGAGCTCTTCAAGGGAGATCGTTTAATCGATCGATCTCGAAATGGGGGATTTCAACGACCCCTTCATGCGCAACAGGGACGCCAGCGTCCAGGGTCGCGGGAAGGTCCAAAATCGAGCAAACGTTCTTCAGTTGAAGCTGGTACGAGCCCTTTTTCCTGTCCAAATTTTAGGGTTTTGATTCCGATACTTCGATTCTCCTATCACGATCATGGGTTAGCCGGTCTGATTTTGTTGAATCTTTCCTCTGTGGTTTCTGTATCTAGGGATTGTTTAGTTTGGCTACTTTGTGATTTCGGTGTGTTTAAATAGATCGATTCGTGTGTTTTGGTTGCAAGTAATGGTTGTTGAGATTCAGAAATTCGAGAAAATTATTTGTTCCTTTACTCTTATACCTAAGTTGTTTAACTTTTACATCTAGTTAAGAGTGGGTTGGTTGGTTAGTTGTAGGGTTTGATTGTTTCATGGATGCTGTATGGTTTTTTTGTGGCTGCTTAGTACTTGGTTAGTGTATACATAGCAACAATTCCTAACTGATTTGGTAATGGAATCTAGTCCTCCTAAAATTTGATGTTAAAATCATTCATAGTGTTATTTTTGTATGTAAAAAACAAGGACACTGTTACACACAGTCCTTTTTACAGCGCCAAATGCAGTCCCTTATACCTCATTAACTATCTAGCGAGATATATACACTTTTTTTTTGTGCTAAAAATGGGTCAATTCAATTCGAAATGGAGCTATATACACTTTTCAATGAAGATACATCATTAGACGAGATTCACTATTTAAAAAAAATTAAAACATGCAAGGACTGTCCGTAGAACTATATTTGGGGTTGTTCCTAACATTATCCTAAAACAAATACTTAATATATGATTTTGTAGCCACTTATATGAGTCAAATTGGATTAGAATCTCAGTAACATAGTCTGAGAGAGAGAAGTTTTCTGTTTTCTGAATGTTTTGTTAACATATCCTACAGGGAACATAAGTCAACTTAAACAATTTGGGTGATCTATATTGCCTATATGCAGATGAGGGACAAGATTTTCTAAAATTTTCAATGTAGCTATTTCACACATTTTTTAAAGAATGGTTGTTCATATATGATCAAAACTCCACACAACCTCTCAGAAAAATGTTAAGGAGAATGTTGATATATTTCTTAAGTAGTTGCATGGTATTTATAACATGCCTTATTGTCGGGGATTATATAAAGATATTAAATCTCCTTTATTTATATGTAATGACCATAATTGAATGTCAAATGTGGGTTCTGATATTTTTGGTAGCCTGTCAAACCACAAAAGATTAACACTTTTTACCTTAGGTGTTAGAAAGTTAATGATATATACAATCTATAAACCTTCTCTGTAGTTATTTCACGTCACAGTTTTCCTTCTTTCAGTTCAGCGGTTCATCTTTCTGACTTTTTTAATCTCTGCTTTCTGTATTTCTGTTGTTGGCTGCCTGTCTATTTTGTGGTCATTATGATAATTATTGTTTATACGTTTAAATGATGCTTTTGTTTGTGATAGATTGGGCAAAGTCATCCAACAGGGCTCACTAATAACCTTCTGAAGCTCTTTGAGCCCAGACCTCCCTTGGAATATAAGCCTCCTCCAGAGAAGAGAAAATGTCTTTCTTATTCAGGTAGTTTTACATTCCTTCGACAGTTCTTTATCCTTGGTTCTCTTTCTCTTCTGTTGGTTTCATCTGTTATTACCTATGATGTTGCTTGAATTGGACTTTTATTTGTCTGTTTAGGCATGATGCAATAAGTTAGTGGTTTCAGTAAACCTTAGTTTAGATTCGTTTGACAATTCTTTATTCCTTGTTCTTTTTCTCTTATGTTGTTTGTATCTGATATTACATTCAATGGTGCTGAAATTGGACTTTTATATGTATGTTTAGGTATGGGACAGTATGTTCGCAATTTTGCTGAGCCTGGTGAACCTGAATATTCCCCTCCTGTTCAAAAAGGCGAAACTCGGGTAAAGAAACCATTCTCTTGTTATGGTTAAAGGCTGTATTTCATTTTTTTGTCTGTATTTCATTTTTGCTATGGCTCTGAGTTTGCAATTTTCATCATCAATATTTTTTTTCCTTCCAGTAAGATTTCCCTAAGATCTTGTTGTGCCACTGATTTTGGGCGACTTCCATACTTATTTTTTAGCCTTAATAGTTATCCGAATGCTTTCCTTTCAAGTCCTTCTAAAGTTTGTATCCTATTAGGATAAATGCAGATAGATTGTTTTCCCTGTTCTCTTTAATTAAACGCTTAAGTCTTTTTAGTATAACCTACCTAATAGGATGAATGCAGATGGATTGTTTTCCCTGTTTACTTTAGTTAAACTGCTGAAGGTCTTATAGTATATCCTACCAATCTGAGTCAAATCCTGATTGATCAGTGGCTTTTTATGCTATTCATTGGATAACTTGTAGGCACTCATTTCTATTCTTGTTATCATCAGCCATATTAGACATCCATTTTAAACCTTTTGTAATTCCATATTTTTATTATTTTTATGATCCGTGTGTTATTGGTAGTCTTTTCTATGTCACATTATATCATCTATTAATTTAGACTCTTTATGATGCCCTTATTGCCATCCAACTTTAGTTATATAAGAAATGATTTCATTTGTTTCCTTTTTATTTTGTATTTCCAATATAATATAAACAAATTTTCTTTGATCATCATTTGATCATCTATGTTGATTAGTATCTTCATCAAATCCCTAAAAAATTGAAATTCATATGTGATGGATTCTGAATCATGTGTGATTAACTACTTTTTTGATGCTGCAGGTACAGAGAAGGGCCAGAATTCATGAACTTCGACTTGAAAAGGGTGCAACAAAGGCCTCTGAAGAACTTCAAAAATGTAAATTTTTCATTCTTACTGAAAATTGATGTTGCAATGCTGCTTCAGGGGAAATGTTTCACACTGTGATGACTTTTTTACTTGTTCCTTGTAGATGATCCCTCCAACGATCCAAATATGACAGGGGATCCATACAAGACGCTGTTTGTGGCAAGACTTGTGAGTTATCGTATGTTTATCCCCTATACCTATTTATGTTAATTTATGTCCATTAATCCATTTTAATTCTATAATGCAGAATCACGAGTCAACCGAGCAAAGGATTAAAAGGGAGTTTGAAACATATGGGCCAATCAAGAGGGTAAGTGTTATGGAGCATCCCCATGGGGTGCTGCAGTTATTGCACTTCAAATTGGTAAGGGTGGGTAAGAGTTATGTTCATCTTGAGTTATGTTCAGTAAAACATATTACTATAGGGACATAGGCCTTCATCCTTGCAGTGTCGACCTCAAGTGTATGCTACGAGCCTCCAAGGTCACATTCTAGTTTTCTGCTGGGGAGAATGACCTATATCATGGCATATGAATAGACAAGAATTCTAATGCTTAATTGTTTCTTTAGACTAAAATTAGTGTCAGGTTACAGGTACTTAAATGGTGGTTTTTATGGATATCTCAACAAGTATTTTAGAAAATTTGCCATTTGTTTGTTGTGATATCATCATCTTTTACTTTCTCCAAAGCAGTATTATTTCCTTTTTTTGTTCTTTATTTTATTTTCTGGGTTTTATACCAATTGGTCAGCTGTTGAGAAGTGGATTGGCTATTGTGACTCATGTTTGAGATCAGAAAAAATTGAGTGAACCACATTAGGAAACCTATCACGTCTCACTACTGTTGTGCATTTCAGTACTTCAAAATAGAAGAAGAGAACTGTTACATTTGGTGATGCTTCTGTTTCCGGATTTTGTTACTATTGTTATTTACTTTATTACTATCCAAATATACTTGGTAAGTGGGGTATATGCGGCCACCGGTTGGTAAATGGTTGTCTTTTCTGCATACTTGGGAGCAAAGTCACTGATGCATCTTACCTAGTTGGCCTGACTCCATGTTTGATGATAGTGCATTATTTCTCTGGCCACTTTTATCCCAATTTTACAATGCACTCATCTTCTTTCAGAGTTGATAAATCATTGGGAGCAGGTAAAATTGCCCATGATGGTAATACGGGTTTATTCCTTCTCCTATGCCTTTATAGTTATCTCCTTTTATCTGGTGGCCAGTAGATTACCTCATAGGGGTTCAGAGGCTATCCTTTTCTCCAATATTTGCTATTGATCTTGTTGTTATAAGCAGTACCCTGCCTGGTAAGCAATTCCTTTCTTTTAGAGTGGCATATTTGCTGCATACCTTTTTTTTGTTTGTTCTCCCATTCATTTTCTATAATGGGTGCTGAACCTGCATGGCAAAGTATCGAATTTGAAGGCGAGCAGGCTATCCCTTGATCTCTACTCCGTGCAGCATAAACCAAGTCGGTTCCATTATTTGAGTTCTGGGTTTGTTTTATTTGTCATGTTGCTGCTAAATTTTTTTTGTCTTCGACTTTCAAAGGCTAAAAATCTTTCTGCAGTTAAGAAGACATCTGGTATATATTCATTATCTTCTAGTTAATTATATATATAATTTTAAATTTCCCTGGTAAGGGGTGGTGTCATTATTGCTATTGGCCACACACCTCGTCTTGGGTAGAGGGATTTAAGATCTAGGTAAACATTCATATTTTATTTTGATGCTCACTGGATTTTCATGTTCCCATATTATACTGCTAATTTTTTACCTTTTTTTGCATGTATTTTACAGGTCCGTTTAATTACTGATAAAGAGACAAACAAGCCCAGAGGCTATGCATTTATCGAATACATGCATACACGAGACATGAAAGGTATGGCACAGACATTTTTTGATCAATTGGCAATATGGTAAAAAGTGGAATGTTTGAATCTATAAGAAAAAAACTGGGCTCCTTTTTTTTTTTTTTTGAAATCTTTAATTTACATGTTGCAGCTGCATACAAGCAAGCTGATGGGAGGAAGCTGGATAACAGAAGAGTTATTGTGGATGTCGAACGTGGAAGAACTGTTCCAAATTGGCGACCTCGAAGGCTAGGAGGTGGACTTGGATCAACCAGGGTTGGAGGTGAAGATCTGAACCAGAGATATTCTGGCAGGTTAGCCGTTGTTTCCTAGATGTTGATGTGTCTTGCTTTTGGATTGATTTTTCTAATTCATTGTGGTTGATGCTGAGCTCAATGCTTTAAGGGTGGATTTTGCCATTCGTATGTCTCAGCTTTAATTAAAATGAAGCTGATTTCAATTTATTGGGGAAAGGGAAGCTCTTACTCATGCTATTTGATTTCATGATTGTTGGATTTAAATAGTGATATAAATCATTCTGGAGAGAGTAAAAGAATGTCCCATAATCTCTTACATGGGACAGTGTAGTGGTTGTATGGTTTCTGTTTGAATGATTGATTGGCATTTAGAACCTTTAGAAACAGACTCCACCGGTTGCTAAATCTTGATTCGCTGCACCTTGTTAAATTGGTATATATATATGGCAGTCATTAAGGGTTTCTCTTTTCTGCAAATATCTGCTTGCTCCTATTTTATTATTATTCAATTAGAAGATCCATTAGACACACACCTTCCATTTGATTCAAACTGCAGTGAACTGTATTGTTATATATATAAAAAAGTTCCCATGTATTATCTGCTTTTGTACCACCCAGGGAGCAGCAGGTGACATCTGGAGGGCCACCTCGTTCTGAAGAACCAAGATCACGAGATGATCGCCTTGTGGACAGGTATAACCAAAGAACATGTCTCATTCGTTTTTTCAACTTAACGATACGGAATGTCAGTGTAAAATTCATATTATTTTTCTCTGTTATCAAGGAGTTTTTTAGGGAACTAAATCAACTTTTCTGATGTGATATTTGACAGGGAGAGGGAGAAATCTCGTGATAAGGTGAGGGAAAGAGACAGAGAGAGGGAGAGGTCCCATGAGCGAACACATGACCGTGGTGGCAGGGACCATGATGCAAGGGAAGACAGGCAACACAGGGATCGGGACAGGAACAGGGACAGGGACCGGGGTCGTGATCGAGACCGAGATCGGCACCGGGGGCGTGAACGGGATCGTGGTCGTGACTATGAACAGGATAGGGACCATCCACGCGAAAGGGAGAGAGACTATGACAGGGCAGGACGTGGCAGGGAGAGGGACTACGGAAACGTTGAGTACCTTGAGCAGAAGCATGGATGGAATAGGGAACATGATAATATCGAGCCGGAGCATGGTCAGGGAGGCCATGAACGTGACCGAAACCTACGTGACCAGGAGAAGCATGGAAGGGGCCATCACGAACCCACATATGATCTTGATCATTATGAAGGTCACATTGAGGGTGAACTGAAACAAGAGGATGATATGGAGGCTGATGATGATGGTTACCGCAATCAATTCAGTCGTGGGGGATCAGAGCCGGGTGAAGCTGGTCATGCTGGGGACAGAGACTACGAGTATCGACGTTCCGAGAGATCCCTATCTCGTGAGTTTGATCATTGAGAATGCTGTGGTGGTTCGCTGGGGAAAAAATTGAGGTTTGTGTGTGTTTTCAGGTTGTAGGAACTGCTGCTGATTTTTATGAGGTTTTTTTTTTGTGTTGTTGTGCATTTAAGATGCTTATGCAATTTCATCCTTGGGTAAGTTTGAAATCAAGGGCGGTGGTTTGTTCCCCCTCTTGGTTGTAGGCATGTGTTAGTTTTATAATTTGTTTGAGACCTGTGTTGGGTTTATAATTTGTTTGAGACCTTGGTTTTTAGTGTATGCTTTTGTTTTTCACGGATGGTGTTTTTTGATAAACCTTCACAAAAGTCTTTGCATGCATGAACTAGTTATGCAGAGCAACATCATGTCTTTGAACCAAGAAGCAAAGTCATGCTCAAGGCAAATTTGGATACAGCTTTACATTGTGAGAAACTACTTTAAATTTGGGAGCCTTTACTTCCATCCCATTAAGGTGCAACCCCACCCCATTAAAAGTTAGGGTTTTTAGGGTCATGGAAAATAGGGAAAAAAAAGGAGAGGGAGAGAGCGGGGAGGGGGGTTTGAGGAGAGAGTTGGGGGTGGGTGGCATAGGCGAAGGTGAGTAGGTGGAGGAGGGTGGTTGGCCGCCCAGTCTTGGCCTCCTTTGCTCATCGCTGCCACACTCCCCCATTTTCACCACCTCCCTCTCCCTCTTTCTCTCTCTTCCCCTCCTCCCCCAGCGGCCTCCTTTGGTGCCACCACCTCTGACGCCCGATGGCTATTGCATGTTGTCTTCTCAATGCGCCACCGGTCTCCCTCTCTCTCTTTTCCTCTCTCTCTCTACCTCTCTTTTCCTTAGTTATCCATCCTACTCCAGAATTTTTTTTGCAGTGAAATGGATAATTGAAGGGGGGGCGGCGGGGGAAGTAGCTTATGAGTCATTTTCATGTGTATTATCAATTCATGCTCTAAGTTGGGATGAGGGTGTAATTTTCCATGAAATGTGTGGAATGTCACCACGTTTTTCTTAGTTATATCTAGGTTGAAATTTTGTTGAGACTCATTCATGGGGGTTGGGTAGTGGCAATCAGTGTGGGCTCACCTAAAAATATTAGTGTCACGTGACACTCAATTCTCAGTCAACGTCTTTTACTTTTTTCTACAAGTGTATACATGATTATTAATGTATGTACACCAATAAAAAAAATTAAGGGTTAAAGACGTTTGAGTCCTTATAAACATCTATAAATCCATATAAGTCCTTATAAACTTATAGCAAGACAATTACATCCCTAAAAATACAGAAAATGTCTCATACATCCCTATTGTTAAATTATTTTTTAACCTATTATGGTTAAAATTCACCATAGGCGTGGTGATTTTACTATTATACCATACACAATACACAACATAGTGATTAATATGAGCTTTTTAACTTGTGTAATCACCTCATCAAAATGTAAAATAAAAAATTTAAGTAATATCTATAGTATAATAGATATAATACATAAACAAAATCATCTTCATAATTATAATTGTTTGAAATAGAAGCAAAAAATAATAATAATGGAGTAGTACGCAACAATAAAGTCAAAATCTGCAAAAGAAAAAAAAAAGTGAAAATGAGTTTGATCAAGGGCAAGATGGTCATTTAAAAGGATATATATGTTTTTTTCTATTTTTTTCAGTTAATTATATGAGTTTTTAATTTCACACAGATGGAATATTATAAGAATATATTATCAAATTAGATAAAAAGTTAATCTATGGATTAAATTGACCTATCATAACAGTTTAAATGACCTGTATGTCCGACTCCAAATTTGCAAGGATTTATATGGATTTGTGGATGTTTACAGGAACTCAAATGTCTTTAACCCAAAAATTAAATATGTATTTGAATGAATTGAAAGTGTATCTTGTATTTTCTCGAGAAGCGTTGATACACTTAGACTATTTTACAGCTACATTTTCAATCTCATACCCGGACAATATCATAATACATGGTTTCTATTATGGTTTTCACAGATCCAACACTATGATAGATGTGATAATTAAGTCAATGGTGGTGGTTGACTGGTTGGTCAGCTTACTCTGCTAACCTTCTGAATAAAAGTCCGCCAAAAAAGTTGATCAAGTCTATCAATAGTGGGTTAGACTGGAAAAAAAAAAATCACTGCTCAACCCTAACATCATGTTTTTTCTAATTTTCCTCCGCATGGATGTTAATTTCATGTTTCCAACATCAAATCAATTATGCACCCTTTTAATGACGAGCGCCGATATTTTCACCCGTAGGTTCTTCAACTCACCCCTTTTAAAAAAATAAAAATATGATTTTTTTAAGAGGTGAACTCACCCGACTCATTCGACTTTATAAAGTCATTCATTATATCACAGGTCAACATCACATAGTCGAACCGGTCACAGAGACCTATGCCCTCTCTGTGACCCATTCGACTTTGTGTAGTTATCAGTTACATATTACATTCGACATTGTAGAGTCGAACATGTCACAAAAATTTAACGCTCTCATGTGACCCATTCGATTTTGTGAAATCGTCAAGTATGATGTTAAGTAAAACATTTATGCAAAGATTTTTTAAAATATTTTATATTTTTATTTAGTAATAATGATTAAAAAAATTATTATATGATAATTATATCATGGTTCAAATCTGGTTACAGTTGAACCAATGATCATTGACTCATTCATTTTTTTGGTTCATTGAACGGTTCGATTTTTAAAACATTACCATTATGTCACAAATTGACATCACATAGTCGAACTGATTCCAGAGACCTAAGACACTCTCTAAAGCCCATTCGACATGTGACATAATGGACGACATCACAAAGAGATATCAAGACACTACATCATGTGATTTGTCCTTCATGATATTGAACGATGCACCATCGTTTTGAAGATATCATTTCATTGAGAATTCTATGACACGCGAACACATTGTTCAAAATACAAAGTTAAATAGACCGTAGAGGGGGTTTTAGGTTTCTATAACTAGTTCGATTATGTGATGTCAACCTGTGAAATAATGAACGACTTCACAAAGTCGAATGAGCTACAAAAAAGGGTCTTAAATCTCTGTGATCAGTTCGATTTTATGATATCGACTTGCCACATAATGAAGGATTTCACAATGTTGAATGAATTGGGGTGGGATTATTTTTTTAAAAAATCACATTCTAATTTTTTGGAGAGGGGTGGGGTGAATAACCATGTGGGTAAGAATTTGGATGCCCTTTAATGACATCCAGCCAAATTAGTCGTTATAGATAATGTTGGAAGTATATGTAGCTACACCATAATAAATGTATAGCTTATCTGATTTGGCCATTTGGGGTGTTTCGGATAAGGACTGGAAAGACAAAACCAGGCCCACTTTGGGAGGATGCAGGTGGTGTGTCTTTTTAAATGCCCCTAAAAAATTAAAAATAGGAAAAACTCGATGTGGCTCCTGAAAACTTACAAAAATTAAAAAAATTCATGTAAAATTGCTCCTTAGGTCTCAATCTTATTTAACAATATATTTATTTTAGTCCCTATTAAAACTGAAATTAATTAAATGTATGATTAATTCTAATCGTGCATGGTAAATTATTGTTGTACCATTTAAAAGTTTATTTTCTTTCTTGAAAAAAATCAATATAACTTTATGAAAACTTATGAAAATCGAAAAAAATTCTCATAAAATTTAAAAATCATCTTAACTCCCTTAAATCTTCTTAAAATCATAAAAAGTCCATGTGATTATATAAAAGTATATATTGATTTATTTAAATTTTATAAAAAAAAATATAGTTATCTAATCAAGGTCTTATAGTTTTTGTTACTAGTAATTTTGAGTTGAAAATGTATTATGGAATTTTATTGGTTTTTAAATTTTTTTTTTGATTTTGTAATGGAATTAATGAAGCTGTAATTTTTTTTTGTTCAATCCCTATGATGAGATTGAAGAGATGAAAATATTAAAAAAAACTTGATTTTGTATATTAAATGAGGTTCAATGGCTATTTTTTTTACAGTTGATGATGACATTTCAAGAGATGGGGATGTTGAAAAATGACAGAGGTATTTTCGTATTACAAAAGGATTAAATCTGATTTTATAAAGTTTGTAAGTATTGGATCCGATTTTAGTAAGTTTCTGGAAATTTATTTTAATATATTTTTGATCGGGGAACTAAATTCATTAACCATATACTCTTTATGGTTAGAATGATTTTCTGATTTTATAGAAATTTTTTTTTATTTTAAAAAGATTTGAAAAAGTTAAGAAAATTTTTTTCTTAAAAATAATAAAAACTAATATTAAAAATCTTCTCTCTCTCTTCTCCCATCAATGATCACACACCAAAGAAAATACATGAATATCTTAGGTACTGTTCCACACAGTCTCATTCCAACCCCACTGTCAATCTCATATGATAGGGTCACCGATTTGATTGGAGAAAAAAAAAGTTTACTTGATCTTCATGGATGAGCTTTAGGGAGAAGACGATAGAAGAAACCCAATGGAGCCGTGTGATTAGAAAAAAGGGGATAGAAGTTAAAGATGATGTATTTTTTCACATTGAGGGAAAGTCTTTTGGAGTGGAGGGAATTTTGGGATTTGAGGAGTTTTTTTTTTTTTTGGTAACAATGAACATTGGTGCAACAATTAATGCCTTGTACACCAAATTTTTTTATGCACCTAATTCTGAAAACCGTCATATTATGTTGCATAACAATCCTCTTAATTCAAGGTAAAAAATTTCTTTAAATGATACTGGGTTCAAATGCAACCGTGGCAATATGTTATTTGTAGCAGAAACCGCAGCCATATAAAACGCCACCACAACCCATTTTTCTTGTAGTGGATATTAGTTTGTGTATGCGCGTCATGCGTAGTATTGAATTTTATGAAAAACAAGTAAGCTAAAAGATTATGTTAATAAAATAAGTAAAGAAACATGTAATTATAAGTTTTTCAAAGGGAATGCACAACAACGTAAATGTTTATAATAGACTCTACGAAGATGTTTAATACGTTATAGATGATAGCGTAATTTATCTATGATCGAAGTTTGAGAAAAAGACGCCATGGCTGTACTGCTATTGTAGTTTCTTAGTGTTTTTCTGTAAGCAAATAAACATGAGTATTTAATCCATGTAATGAGTAAGTAATAGACAAACATAATAAATCAATGGTACCATTTGAAGAAATATTGAGAAATCAAGGCTTAGAATATATAATACTACAACTTATTCAACACAACTCGGTGCATTCTTAGTTGAACCACCTAAATTCATCTGAATGACCAATAGGAAGTTTGTATATCGTATATATACAAAATGGAGTTCTTTGACTAGAAAAAAATATACCTTTGGAGATGAGATACTTATTTTTCCTTTTTGTCTTTTACGATGTGTGTGCGTGTATAACATTTCTTTTGTTAACATTTATTAAAAACGAATACATTAAATTTGAAATGGTGTAATGTTTACTATTTTAAAAAATTAAAACATGTGATAACAGCATTTCAGATTGTATTTGGGACTGTACCTAACATTAAATAAAGATCAACTCAAAGTTATATTAAAGATTACAAAAAAACATTTATTCATTCTCTTTCATGGACATTAATTTTTGTAAAGTTTTAGACTCAATTATTTTTATAAATTAAAACTAAGACTACCAAAAAATCCACCATTAGCTTTATTTATTAATGTGATTAAAATATTTATATTTTATAATTTTATGGATATCTTAATGGTCTAAAAAATCATCGAATGAAATTTGAAGTTCGGTGAGTGAGGGACCTGTTTGTAAATCTTGAAATTTGAATAAGAGATCTGTTTATAACACATATAGGGTCTACTTGTGAAACTGCTAGAACCTGGGGGTGGATATGCAGAAAGCCCACGCAAAGACAAAAGTGGTCGTTTTCTGTCCGGACCTGGTTATAAATATAAGGGATTTGTTTATGACAAATATAGGGGCCATTTTAAAAAAAATATAAATGTTTGATTCACACGAGAGATTCTCATCAATTCAGCACGTGATAAGCAATTCTCCTCCTTTGGTTTTGACTTGCAACTTGCAAAGGAGTCAGTCAGATAAGAACAGTAAATCTAGTCATTATTATTATTTTTCTATTATACTTTTATTATACACCAACTTCTCATTTAATACGAAACCTCCACTGATTGGATGATCCTAATATAAGAAAAGCACGCAACATGAAAGTGGGATCCAATCAGATTCAGATTTCAGACCTGCTCCCTCCCTCCAAAATTGAATTCTTCTTCTTGTATTAACTATTAACAACAGTAATTATGGTGAACAAGATGAGAAGAACCCATTGCCATTTATTAAAAAAATAAAAATAAAATAATATTTTCTTTGAATTATTAGAGATTACTCATTTTCAACACTCCTTTATATGAAATGTGCCTTTTGCTGCAGAAAACGACATTACTAATTTTTACAATAAATGAGAACCTCAACTGGTCCTGTAATGTGTGAAAGAGAGAATTGATTCCCTTTCAAGAGAGAATTGATTGATTAGTGGAAGACAAGATCCTTTCTATTCTTTCCACCCCAATCCATTCCCTTCCAGCATCCTCCATTAGTAGTACTCATCCATTGCTGTAGAGAGAGAAAGAGGGTAGAATTAATGGCAAACCAGTGGTCATCGGTGACGGCGGTGGCTGTGGCGCTTACATACTGGATTCTGGTATGCCAGATCGAACCCGTCGGAGCTGAAAGGCTACTCAGATCCACAGGGGTCACAGAAAGCAGAGCCGGCGAAGAAAGCGTCACTAAAGATGGTTATTCTTTCATGACCAAGCTGGTTGACTTGCTGTGGCAGGGAAAAGGTTCTTCTCACCACCCTGTCTGGCCGGTTAGTATTCTGGATTCTGTTTGTTGTTTGTAAGTTAGTTTGATAGTGAATTTGATTTGATTGAATTGGGATTGACAGAAAATGGAGTTTGGGTGGAGGGTGGTTCTGGGCTCTGCTATAGGATTCTTAGGTGCTGCTTTGGGGAGTGTTGGGGGTGTGGGTGGCGGCGGGATCTTCATCCCCATGCTCACTTTGATCATTGGTTTTGACCCGAAGAGCTCCACCGCTATGTCCAAATGTAATTCAGTTGTTTTTGTTTTTTCTTCTTCTTCTTCTTGTTTTTTTCTGGAAAATCTTGATTTTGAATTTCTTCGTTTTCAGGCATGATAATGGGTGCTGCTATATCGACGGTGTACTATAATCTGAGGCAGAGGCACCCCACAATGGACTTGCCGATAATTGACTACGATCTTGCATTGTTCTTTCAGCCCATGCTCATATTAGGCATCAGCATTGGAGTTGTCTTCAATGTCATATTTGCTGACTGGATGGTCACTGTCCTCCTCATCATACTCTTCTTAGGTAATTTCATCAATTGGATTTTGATAAGCTACTTTTGATTGCTTTTTGTTAATGTAGTATGCAAATCTTCTTGGTCCACTTGCCTTTCATTTCCCATGTTGTTGTTTCTCAACCCCAAACAAACTCCGCTGTGTTTTGTGAAGTTGTTCATGAAGTCCTAGCAGATGATTTACAGCACACCTGGAAGCTTTTTTAGTTCTCTGGATCTTGTGAATCGATTTTTTTCTATCTTCCAGACATCTAGATATCACAGATGCATATTTTTTTTTACATATACAGAAAATTATAGTCAATTTCTCCATCCAATAAGGCAAGTGTGACATATAACAGTCTATTATGAGAAATGTTATTATTTACCAGAAGCAACACTATTGTTTTGTACTAGTAATCAATCACTTCCAAAATATTTACCAAGTCCACAGTGTCACTGACTCAAAATATCATGTTTTGGAAATCTGTCTTACCAACCCATCCACAAAAGTATTACATGTAATGGGAGATCATTTACAACTTCCACATGTCACGAACAACACAATCCCCTTTGCCATGAGAGAAATACCTGCTGACCTGGTGGATGTGATGGTTGTAGGTACTTCGACCAAGGCATTCTTCAAGGGAGTTGAGACATGGAAAAGGGAGACAATGATGAAGAAGGGCAAGGTTCATATCTTAATCCTCTTGACTGTCCTAGTTTCATGCATTCTGATTATAGATTTTCTTGGTTGGTTTCAGTTTCAGGAAACAGCAAGGCTTTTTGAGTCAACCTCGGATCCAAATAGTGAGTGAGATGAACCTTACCTGGAATAAATGATTGACCTTCCATCAGAACCAAAAAGAAAGTGAAAACTAACCCAATTCATTTTTCCAAATCCTTTTTGTATGTGTTTGTGAATCCTACTGTTCTATATTTGCAAATGATTCCCATACAAGACCCTCATATAGTAGTAGCTATCAACACTGAAATTCCTTTTTGCACCATGTGCTGTATCACATACCTCAGAGAGAAGACTCACACATGTAATACCAATAACAGAGAAACTACAGAGAATAAGGTAGGTAATATCATCATGAAAATTGTTTTTGTTTCAGAGAGCCCGACCCTGGAGTACAGGCCACTCCCAAGTGGTCCACCTGCTAATACAGAACCCAGGTTGCCAGCAGACAGAGAGGTAAACTATGGAAATTAAATGTTACTTTTATAGTTATTGCATTCACCAATACTTCTCACATTCATTTACCAGGCTTCCATCTTGGAAAACATATACTGGAATGAGCTTATGCTTCTTGTACTGGTGTGGGTAGCATTTCTCATTGTGCAGATGTTCAAGGTAAGATCACTTTAATGCCACCAAGAAACAATTGTTGTGCATCAAATTAGTCCAGGTTGATTGTGAAATTTTCTCTTTGAGAGTTATGAACTCTATATTATTGCAATGATGATAGGATATATATTATGCCTTTGTCTGATTGACTACACTTGCAGACACATGCCACAACCTGCTCCACAGAATATTGGGCATTAAACATAATGCAGGTAAGGTCTTTCTATGATATATCCAGCTCACGTATAATTTTGCTCGATAATTAGCTCAAGAGATTTGTGAATCACTCAGTACAAACTCAATGCAAAGATGCACTCAGGCTTATTTTACGGATACTCTAAAGACTAATGTCCTTGTTTATCTCAACCAAAAAAATTACCAATGGTAAGTGAGATTTTCTTCCATATAAATATCTAAAATGATTTGCATTTATTTTTTATTTGGTAGGTGCCAATTGCTGCCAGCGTGACGCTTTATGAAGCCATTTCCCTGTACAAAGGGAAGAGGGTTATTGCATCCAAGGGAAAGCAAGATATGAACTGTAATATTCACCAACTTCTATTTTATTGTGGCTGTGGGATACTAGCAGGTATAGTTGGAGGCCTGCTGGGGCTTGGAGGAGGTTTTATCTTAGGACCTCTTTTTCTTGAGCTGGGGGTCCCTCCACAGGTTTGCACTTATTTTTCACATGATGCATACCATTTAGTATATCCTCATACGAAAAGCACTCACAAAATAAGACAAAATGATGTTTGTCACTCAAACAATAAATTACATGATACCGAACCATCTCTTGGTAGGTTGGTAGAGGTACCCCCTCTAAACTAAGGTGTACCAGTTTCGAGTCTTGTCCCTGTTGATAGGAGAAGATTTGACTACGAAATAAATAAATAAATAAGTTTACCAAGAAAAAAACAAAAAAATAAATTACATGAGCAATTCTAGTAATTACCTGATGGAAATGTTCATGTTTTCAAATGATTAGAAAACTACCTTATCACATCCTGAAGCTAATTGAGGATTGAAACAATCAAATCCAACCAGATTCCTATCATGGCTCAGTTAAAGGATACTCAGACTGCTAGATTTGATCAAACTAATACTGAGTCCCAACATATTTGTGTTTTTTGCATTTCAATTATTCTGGAATGAGAAGTTAAAAAAAGAAAAGGTTCTTTCTGCTATGTATTCTACATTGCAATTAGATGGAAATTCCCAAGAGCAGTCATTTTAGCACTTCAACACCTAAAATTATTGCCACTCATCAGCTTCATTTTCTCACAGGTTGCTAGCTCCACATCAACCTTCATAATGGCATTCTCATCGTCCATGTCTGTTGTTCAGTACTACCTTTTAGATCGTTTCCCTGTACCGTACGGTAAGCGATGGGGATGTAATTCTAACATTTAAGGATTCTTGACAACCTACTAATCCAGTATCAATTGATAACTAAAAAAACATGATCTCTCTCCTTCAGCTGTGTTCTTTATGCTCATAGCCTCTGTTGCTGCTTTCACCGGGCAATATATTGTGAGGAAGTTGATAATACTGCTTGGTAGGGCATCATTGATCATCTTCGTTCTGGCCTTGACTATCTTCGCAAGCGCAATCAGCTTAGGTATAAAATACTGCCAACTCTGACACATTGACCAACAGAAGTAGTTTTTAAGTTGTTAGTTTAACAAATGTTTCAATGTCTACTGCAGGAGGTGTAGGTATATCAAACATGATCACGCAAATGGAACGTAAAGAGTACATGGGGTTTGAGAGCTTGTGCTACCATTAGTGGTGCTGAAGTTGCCTGACTTTGAAGCACACTTCAAACAATCAGTTCTAGCTAATAAATTTGGTGTGAAGCTTTAGGACCAAGTTTGTGATTGTTATGTTATACTTCATTTCTTATCAAACAACTTAAGACCCAGAGAACAGATTTCCATTATGTACAGCCTGCCAATCGGCCTTGATTTTTTATTTATTATTATTCAGTTTTGTCATCAAATGAGATGGTGGAATTCAACTAAGTGGGAAGGAACACTACTGTTTTTTTTTTTTTGGGTGTCTGAAAAGCTCCTCCGTTTCCCACACATGAACAGAAGATAATATATTGGTTTTGTTTTCATCTATTAATGCAAATGCCCATGTGCCATAAAAATCACCTCCTAAGGCCTTCATTATTGTTTCCACTGACAGTGCTACGTATAAACTGAGGAACAAGTCTAAGTTGTCTTTGTGGGGGAGATGGGCCATAAATTTGCAGAATTGTTGGCCATACAATTGAAACTTTGCATCTCAGCTATTCAAAGCTACCCCAACTGCACACATGTCCATAGGACCACAGAGTCCCTTAAAGGTGAGGTGGCACTGCTACACCACATGTGAGAACCAAAGAATTTTGGCTTCATGTTTATGGAATCAAGGTTTTGTTTCCAAAGGAACAACATGTACTTAGAATAATCACAATCAGTGCACAGTTTAAATTCTCAAAACTCTCGGATCATGTTTATATTCACCATTCAGTATCCCAGTTCAATAAGGCTGGCATCTTCAGATATAGAGTGAACAACTTTTTTTCTGAAATGATAAAATAAAAAATAGTCTACAATTAACATAATTCAGGAAAAACTTGAACCCTACACCCAAATACCCAATGGACGTTGTTACACAGTCCTTTTTACATCTTTAAATGCAGTCTCATATATTTCATTAGCCATCGAGTGATGTATACACCTCCTTAGGTGAGATATACTTGTTAAAAACGGGGTCCATTTAATTCGAAATGGACAAGTATACACTTTTCATCAAAGTATATATATGATTAGACAAAGTTTACTATTTAAAAAAAATTAAAACATGTGCGGACTGTGCGTGAGATTGCATTTGGGGTTGTCCCAAACATTATCCTTTGGAAAAGCAAATGGTATGTCCTCCCCCCTGGCTTTGTGCATCCTCATTTGCAGTCTAAATAATTTTTTTTTAAAAAATTATATACCTTCCCATTGAAATACATATTGTTATATGAAATAAAGTATATACTGAGATATAATAATATATATTTTTTGTTTTAAAAAAAATGAAATTATTTTTACGTTGTTCACTATGATAGAATCTCATACGCTATGATAACATAATAATATTGTGTGGAGCAATAGACGAGGCTACAAAATAGATTGAGTGTGTCAGCGGTCAACTAGGAAAATGATATGTGTGTGTGTGTGTGGAAAAATCCAAATAACTCTATGTAAATTGCTTGAAATTCATATAACCCCCTGATTTTTCTTAAAGTTCATATAACTCATTGAAAAAACATATGTAAATCCAAATAGCCCATTGGGTTAAACATCCGTTGACAAATGAAGAATATTTTCTGCGAATATTTCATTTGGTTAACGCTAACCGAAAACACCATATACCAAAAACCCTACAATTTAATAAAAATGCAGAAATCTTTATAAAAATGATGATTTTATCCCTCCGGATATAAAACCCTATCAGAGGGGATAAATCATCATTTACATAATATTTTTAGTTTTTTAAACACATTTAATGGGTTTTTGGTATACTACATTTTCAACCAGAGTTAACCAGGCAGAAGATTTACAGAATAATCCTAATTTATTAACGATAATTTAACTTAATGAACTATTTAAATTTACATAAGTGCTTTTAAGGGTTACATGGATTTAAAAAAAAAATGATTATATGAATTTCAGTCGGTTTTGGGATTACATGGATTTTTCTCATGTATATATCATTTGTCATTTCTAGTGTTAGAAGCGCGCGCACACAATATATATATATAAATATAACAAATCGGGCAGTACTGAAATGCGCGGGAGTTTTCGGTTGGAAGTCCGACAAGATAGAAGTTCGTTTTGAGAGAGAGAGAGAGAGAGATCAATTTGAACGAAAAGAATGGGTACGAGAGAGAGAGAGAGGGATCTGGAGCTCCTGATCCCCGTCGGAGAACCCCTGAATACGGATATGAACAGCGGCGGAGGGGGTTCAAAGAGCTCCTCCCCATCGACGTCCCCTCCCGCTTCGTCGCTTCACCACCACCTCCACCACACCTCCGGCCGAGAGGTCCCCTTCTCATCCATCCTTCTCTCTTTCCATGCATGTTATTAGAGATTCTATAGCTTCTTATTTGAATTTTCGGGGGAATCCAAATGGATTAAGTTTTATCAGATATTCGTGGATCCAGACCTCAACATGCCCTAATTTTCTTTTTTTTTTTAAAAAAAAAGAAAAAAACGAGGTGGTCTCAGGAGATTGAAAATCTTCTCGGTAGATCCGATTCGACTGTGTTCAAGTTTTTACATCTGTTCCTTGAGTTCAATCGGTCGAACAATGCAAAATAATTGAAAGGATTGACAGAGCAATTGAAAACGTATATATTTGATGTATTGGGAAACTTGCGTTTGATGTCACTAATGTTTGATGTGTATATAGAATTGCATTAGACTGTCATGCAAAACAATTGGTTATGTAGAAACAGCTACTTGATAGTAAGTATTGGATTCGTGATCTTAAATCCAAAGGCTTTCTTAACTCCCGCAGTTTATCAGTTTGTTAAGATTCTTTTTCTCAAATTTTCAATTAGATTTTAAAAAAACCCAATTAGATTAATGACAATATTATATTGTTCGCTTTAGTGGTAAGAATTTTTCATTACAAGCAGTTGGGGGTATGATCTGTTGGACTTTTCTTGATGATAATTGGCGCAAAGTTCAAGTAAACAGATAATTTGTCTTGTTAACTCGGATAGAATTAAAGTACGTGTGCAATATTCTTTATATGAATACTTTCTGACTATCTTAATTATATATGTTTCGTTGTTTAGGCATTTTCTAAAGTCATCAGGAGCTGGGCCTCAAAAAAGTTCATGTCTGGATGGTGAGTGTTTTTTTTTTTTAAATTTCTGCATATAAATGTAGTCAAGCATACAAATTTATCAGGCAAAGGTTTTCTTTTGTTGATTGATGCACCAAATTGAGACCTTCATTTGTTCTATAGGGCATCTTACAAATTTATCAGATGTTTTCATGCACCAAATTGAGACTGCCATTATGTATTGTTCTATTCAAATCTATTGTGTTTTCAATATGCCCCCAGATTCCAAATTGCTTGGCTTCATAAAAGAAAACTATTCTGTTTTGAAATTCTCCAAACAACTCATTTCAGCGGTGCAGGGGTGGCATCTAGTGCTTGTACTCTCTTGAGTTGGAGTATTTTCGTTGTACATTTGAGGCATAACTATTATATTATATATTGCTAGAAAAAGAGTAGAAACATTTGATTTAGCTGTGAAGTGCAATTTCTTCACCAGCTCAACTTTCATGTGTGAATATGTAATCTCATCTTTAATTGAAAAATTTTCTACAAAATCTTAAGAGGTATTCCCTTTGAAACTAATGAATACTCATCATTTTGCAGCGTCATTCTTCTTCCTATAGCAATAACATTCTATATCACCTGGTGGTTCATTCACTTTGTTGATGGGTTCTTTTCCCCTATATATTCTCATCTTGGGATCAATGCATTTGGTAAGTATATACATCTCAATTATTAGGATTTTGAAACATGGCAAAGCAGCTTTGTGTGACGACCATTTTTTCTATAGGCGTCTTACAAAATATGGAACTAAAGCTATTAATATCATTAATCATGTTCTTTCCATCTGTATTTTCTTCTAATCCTGGTAGATACTCGGGTTTTTTTTCCCACTACATGAGTCCATGTTGATAACTGGATTGACTCCCAGTGTCTGTGTGGACTACTATCCATAGGTAGTAAATTTTGGAATTTTGTTTTCTTCTCCACCGAACTGTCATATATCCTTGGCAATGATCCTACCTGCATGTCTCCTGTTACATTGAAGCTGAGCTTAACTAGGATCACAATTTGGGTTAATGCATGGCTTTTCTGTGACTAGAAATGTTTTGAACAAGTGTTTAGAAGAAAATATACCCATAACTGTTTTTATGTCCATGAGTAAAGATGAATTTCTAAAAGGAAGTCAAATCCACTCTTTTAGTGATGGTTTGCAAACTTTTGAAATTAATAAGATGAACATTAATTCTTTAAATACCACAGTTCCAGTACATAAATGGCAAGTAAATAACATCAAACTATTTCTTTTATTATAAATGCAACTGATTTCAGACAGTATGTAGGCTTAGGATTTATCACTTCGATTACATTCATTTTCTTGGTGGGAGTTTTCATGTCATCCTGGTTGGGGGCTTCTCTCCTCAGTCTTGGTGAATGGTTCATCAAAAAAATGCCATTTGTGAGCTATATTTACTCTGCTTCAAAACAAATAAGCAATGCCATATCACCAGGTACATTCCCTAGCCCATAGTTTGTTTTAATTCTTCTGAAGTAAGGAAGACTACAGCTAAGGTCTTGAAATGATATTCTGCTTGTTACAGATCAGAGCTCTCGAGCTTTCAAGGAAGTGGTGATTTTAAGGCATCCTCGCATTGGAGAGTACGCAATAGGTTTCATCACCTCCACAGTCATTCTACGTAGGCGCACTGGTGATGAAGAGCTCTCTTGTGTATATGTGCCAACTAACCACCTCTACCTGGGAGACATTTTCCTCATCAATTCCAATGATGTCATCAGGCCAAACTTGTCTGTACGCGAAGGGATCGGTATGGATTGCACAACATTTTGTTCATTATGAATTGGTTATAAATTGTTGTTAATTAAGTTTCATTGACAGTGTTTTGTTCTAACATGCAGAAATAGTAATCTCTGGGGGCATGTCAGTCCCAAAGATTTTAACAACTATTGACATGAATGGCATCCTTGAAGAGAATGCAAGATTAGGAAGAGCTGCTGTCTTCGCTGCTCCATAGAAATAAAGTGTGTCTGCTGCACATAAACATACAACATTTTTTTACAGTAAATCATGCCTATGCATTTGGTGTTGTATGAATGTTAAGGAAGATGAAGGCTTGTGGATTCAGTTCAGAATTTGCAGCCTGTTCTTATGGGTGAACGTGAGGTGGTAAAAAACACAAAAAAGAGTCGTTTTTACAACCTTAAATACAAAGTCTCATATACTTCGTTAGCCATACAATTTGAAATGGAGTGGTATACATTTTTCATCAAAACATTCATTAAAGCATATACCTCATTAGACGAAGCTTACTATTTTTAAAAATTTAAAACATATGCGAACTTTCTACGGGACTGTATTTGAAGCTGTATGGCTGTACCTAACATTATGAAAAAAAAATACAAAAAACATTTTTTCAAGTTGTACATCACTAGAATGCAAAAATTTACCTCCCTTTTTGGTGTTTTTGAGAGAGAGAGAAAATAAAAAAGCAAAAAAAAACAATAAAAAAAACGAGAGCGTTGATACATTCAATCCGTTTTACAGCCCGTTTTTACAACCGCATACGCTATGATAACGTGCATTTTTATAGTGTATGGATTCTATCATAATAGCATATGGCACAAAAAAATTTATCATTTTTTTAACTTGAAAAAATACACTAATGTATATCAGTATATACATTATTTCATATAACAATATACACTTTATTTGGAGAGTATGATTAAAAAAAAAAAAACCAGTGTGACTGTAATTGGGGTTGCAACGAGGGTTGGACGTATCATTTTCCAAAAAACAAAGAGCACAGGGTATCCCCGACGGTCCAAGAAAACTCGCTACTCAGTCGCTCTCAGTTCCTTCTCGTTCACGTGGATGCTCGCGGCCCCTGCAAATCTAGAACCCCAATCCTTGATACAATATATGTTAGTGGTTTTGTAAAATATATTTTTATGTGTATTGTAAGTTTGAGTTTTATGTTTATAAGTTTTTGTGTTGAGTTTAAGTCCCATATCGAAAAAAGAGAAAAATCTTGTGCACTATATAAAATGTAGTGGTTGTAAAATATAGTTTGTTTTATGAATGATAAAGTGTTATGCACACAGTGCTTAAGCATCATTCGTGCGTGCGCGATGGGCGCAATGTGACGCTTTGTTGACGCACCTGGTACTAGAAGGGTGCATCTGATGGTGATCGTTCGCTAAGAGCTGGAGCCTTTTCTTTTTAGCTAATCAATCAAAGGCTTTATCTATTCTCTAAAGCTTATTCTAGTATTGAGTTTTTGCAGAACTTAATACTGGGGTCTTGATTCACTTGGGCTTCCTCGAGGGTTCAGTGAAGCCTTGGTCATTCTCACACAGCATCTTCAGCAGTGTCTCCTTTCGATATTTTTTATTCCTTAATTTTCATTATAAATAGATTGTTCATTTGTGATTGATTGTATAAAATACAAAACAAATTACAGTATGGAATGTAAAAGATGAAGCACATTTTAGACAAATGAATAAAGCCAAAAGAGATTTTTATGCAGTCTAGTGTGCAATTCTTGTATATATGGAAATATGCACTACATTAAATAAAGAAAAAATCCATATAACCCCTTATAAACTGTTCAAAATCCATATAATCCCATGAGCTTATTTATGTAAATCCAAATAACCCCGTGAGTTAAATTTTTGTCAATAGATTAAGACTATTATATAAATATTTTATCTGGTTAACCCTTAATGAAAACATAATATATAAAAAAACCCTACAATGTGTTAAAAATACAAAAAATCCTTTGTAACGATGATTTGGATAAGGTTTTATGAGCTATCTGGAGGGATAAAATTGTCATTTACAAATATTTTTTTTTACATTTTTAACAAATTATAGAGAATTTTGATATACTGTGTTTTCACTCAGAGTTAATCAAAAGGAATATTCACATAATATTCTTCATCTGTCAACAGAAGTTTAACTCAAGTGGTTATTTGGATATACATAGGTGTTTTCAAGGGGTTATAAGAATTTTAAGAAAAGCCAGGGAGTTATTTGGATTTCAAGTAATTTACAGGGGGTTGGGGGTTATTTGGATTTTTCCCTTAAATAAAATATACTCTTCTATGAAAAGACACAGTATAACTCCACTAAGCAGCACACACTTTATTGAGATTGCAAATGAAGTTATAATTAAGAAATTTTACTTTAATCAAAACATTACACAGTTATAGACCCACAAAAATTTACTTTAATCAAAAGAACATTCGAAAGGGCTAAAACAGTCATAAAAACTGACATCCACTATGTAAACTCAAACTTTGTCCATAATTACGTGTTGGGCT
The DNA here is from genome assembly GCA_030737835.1 of Acorus gramineus. Taxonomy (NCBI): domain Eukaryota; kingdom Viridiplantae; phylum Streptophyta; class Magnoliopsida; order Acorales; family Acoraceae; genus Acorus; species Acorus gramineus. The sequence continues at coordinate 6,688,895 of CM060852.1, read as the reverse complement.
TTCATCAGTTAATATCCTCCACCCATAAAGTTGGGAAAAAATAATATACCTCCATCACATCAAGATGACATTCACCAAAAAAAATTGACTGGTTACTGATCAAATAAGGACATATCACACTGCACCTGGAAAAAAAAAAAAAAAACAGATATTTCCTGCTCATTACACCACAATATATATAGAACTACCCCCAGAACACATGACCCCACTCTATATCATAAATTACAGGAGTTGATAACAGATGCATGGAAAAGGACCTAAAAGGAAATGAGAACTAAACATACCATGCCTTTATTCTTCACATATTGAGAGCAACAGAGAGATACCTTACCCACTACCCCCTTCTATTTCACCTCCACTTTCTAAACAATCAATATACAAACAATGATCTTCACCTAGCTCCCTGGGTATATACAAGTATTGTAACCTGCAGTAGAAAAGAAAAACCATTGAACCCCAGTCAAAGTTTAATAAGACTGAGAGCAAGCAAGAAAAAGAAAGGAAGACAATGTAATGGATGCTGTATGTAGGACTTCTATATAGGTCATGAGACCTTGATGTACCATGAGGTCAGGGATCCTGATACCCCACTGGAGATCGCCGTGGATGAGACTCTCCACGACCATGAATTGCCGAGTTTATTTGTTTTTCCTTTATATGTCTAAAATGTACGCTGAGACCGCGCACATTAGGAGGGCGACATGGAAGAGTGTCTGGCAAGCACCGCAAAGAGCACAATGTACCAAGCAATCCACCCAAGCACCTGATTTTGATGAGCCTCGGAAAATAATGTTATTGTTTGTTATTTTTTGAACATTGTAAACCAGAAATTACTCACTAAAAGAGTCATCATGCAATTCTAATAATAATGAACTGTTATAAGAATCCAGAAATTACTCACTTAAAATGGTTTAAAGAATCAGAAGTAGAATTCCTCATTGAGCGATCCAATTTTAAGTAATTAAGTATAAAACAAGCTTAACTTTATAGGATGTGTTGAGTACTGCTTGATTTAAGATTTAAGAACCCTCTGATTTTAATCTTCAGTCAGTTTTTGTAATAAGTGGACCATATCAAACTCTTCCTCAAGAGTTCGTAAATTGAATTTCAGTGTTACTAAATTCAGTTTCCGAAAGAAGATTAAAAAAAGTACAAGAGAATCCAACTCAGTAAAAAAAAAAAAACTCGATTAACAATTGGTGACCCTAAATCGGCTCAAAAGCTGAACCTCTGAGATTAGTTCAGTGCGTACAGATAGCAGGATCACTAACTCTATGAATGTTAAAACATCTGAATGTCGTGATTATGCAACAATGAAAGGAAAGCATGATTAAGTGTAATCAATTCCATAAAACCACAACATATTAATGGAAATCCAATCCAACCAAAAAAAAGAGAAACATAATTCCTTACTTGGGTTCCCCATTACAAGCGCCGCCGTCTGCCTGAAGTCGCAATTCCCCGGGTTCTTCGCCGACTTTTGGTAGAACAGATTCATCGCATAAGCCGCATGTGAAGCTATCGTGTTCGGCAAGTAGCACGAGCCCCCGGGCTGAATCTGCGTGCAATCAATCCCCTGCGCGCACGCATAGTCCAGATTCGCCTGCAGTTGCGCATCCGAAACCCCGGGCCTAGGCACGCAATACCCCGTTGGGTTCTTTGCCGATGAAGGCAAAGAAGGCCCAGCCGGCGCCGGCTGGCCAGACCTCGCAAGCCCGATATCATAATTCATAGTCCCGTCGAGCCTATACAGCCCGAACGACCTCTCCGAGGCGGGGCCGGGCTTCAGGTCCTCGTCGTAGAGGGCGAAGAAGTACGTATCGACCGACTTCCCCGGCATCAGAGGCGTCCCCACCATGGACCGCAGATGCGACACCAGTCCGCCATTGTAAGCCTTGGCGTTCTCCACGGTGGCGCCGACTTCATTCGGATCGCCTTTGTAGGGCCACCCTGTCTCCGCGACGACGATCTCCACGTCCTTCCCTCCTAAACCGTTCAACGCGGATCGGACGGCGTCGACCTGCGCGTTAGCCAGTCAATTATCTGAATCCAAAAAATAAAAAATATTCAAATTTTGAATATGGATATGGAAATAAGTGTATCCAACGTGTAAACATCAGTTTCTTATATATATTTTATATTATTTGTTATCTTGCATAATTAATCATAATCTTCATATATTATATTATTATAAAATTTTCAACCACTCTTTAAATCTTAATTTTAATTTTTAATTATATTAATTATCCAAAAAAATTCATATTTGAAGATATCCAAAATTAAAATTTTATATCAAGAGTCTATATCCAATCAGGTTTGTATTATCAGTACCATCAGTATCGAACTACACAGTTTATGAATCAAATTATACAACCTGGGAATCGAGTGGCATGAAAATTAATATCAAGAGTCCGAATCCAATCAAATCTAATATCATTAGTATCATGATCAAACTTCACATCCTGTTAATCAAATTACAGCCTATTAATCAGATCCGCACAGTGACATTTAATACTGACGGACTCTAATATCAATGATTAGGATATGCTGCACGTGTGAATAGAATCCAATCCGTCACAGTCTTACCTGCGCGTCGAACATGTTCATGTAGGTGATGCGTGAGCCCGGATCGAAGCGTCCCTGATTCGGCTGAAAAAGACAGAAAGCCAGCGTTTCAGGCCGCGTGTCGCTCCCGTACGCGAAGTATGGGTAGGGGTTGACGGCGAACGGGGAACCCGTCGACTGGAGAAATCCCAAAAGCCCCTTCAACGTGTCCGCGAGCGATGCCTGGAAGGCCCCCAACGAGGGGGGTTCGGACTGGCCAAGGACCGCCATGGAATGAACGGTCGAGATCTTGATCTGGCCGGCGCCGGCGACTGAGAGGAGGGCGGAGTGGAGGTTCTGCATCGCCGGGAGGAGCTGCGACGGGAGGTTGGGGTCGCCGGAGGTGAGGACTTCGTTGCCGACGGAGATGAGGAGGATGTTCGTGGAGGGGACGAAGGGGAGGACGTTGGAGGCGATCCAACGGTTGGCGACGGCCGGATCGGAGGCGAGAGAGGGGATCTCTCCGTTGGAGACGCCGATGAAGACGCCGACGCCGGTGCCGGAGAGTGCGCGGAGGATGGCAGGGTCGGCGCCGTAGAGGCGGACTTTGGAGATGGAGGTCGATTGGAGGAGGGTCGCCGTCGTTGATGGAGGGGGGAGGTTGTCGGCGACCTCGCCGTAGTTGACGCCGATGAAGGATTGAGAGCCTGCGATGCAAGTCGGAATTGATAACTAAATGAACTGAAAATGAAGAAGTACAAAAGAGAGTACTCACTTGCGGAGAAGAAGAAGAAGAAGAAGAGTTGGAGAGCCGCGAAGAGGAGAAGTGATGGTGAGAGTTTCGGATTCTCTTCCGCCATTGAAGCTGCTCTGTTTGTCGAAATTTTGAGTTTCAGAGAGAGAGAGAGACGATGAGCAGGTTATGAAAGTAGGCCACGTAAGAGGGGATGGGAGGCAGTCGGTCTCGGTGGCAAGTGCTGGTGTTCTTTTTTGAGTTTTAATACTTATTAGGGACGAAGAGAGTGAGCATTGGTGGCTGGGCTTGCTTCTTCGGGTGGACTTCTGGCAGAAATCTCTTATGTGCTTTTTTGTTGAACCCGCTGGATTTTATTGGTTTAAACCTTTGTATTTAATGTTTTGGACTTTTGGGTTTTTGCCTTACCTTATAAAATTATAAAATTGAAGAAATTAATTAGAGATCATTCTGGTCACCTTTTTATTATTTTTTAAATTTCTGATTTGGTTGGAGATATTTTTAGGTCATTAAATTCATTAATTGAAAATATCAAGTTTAAATTAGATATGAGAAGAAATAAAACAAACTATAATCACATTCCGAGCCAGGTTTCACATATCAGCTGTTCACGGCATCCTACCACCGTCGCCGAAAAGCACCTGGACAGCTATCCTCCCCCACCCAAGATAGAGATGTTCCCCTCCACATGGGAATAGGACCCCACCCAGTCGCATTCGATCCTCGGAACAACTATGATATATATTTATTTAGGCAGCACGATGGGGTGCAAGGACGCATGTCCGCACTTCTATCACTTCTATATATATATTTATTTATTTAATTATTCTGTATAGGAAACGCCCATTCGGATTCGCTATGAGACTTTGCCAGAGTTTTGAAATCAATAATGCGAGAGAAAATAAAGAAAATGTATTAAATGGAGATACATAATGGTAGGACCATGGAGATATAATGGTCTATGATTTTAGATGGAATCGTTGCGTTGTTAATTGTTAAGGTAACGAGAATGGGTAACAACTATAAATCTACAATATAATGGACCTGAATTATTTAAAAATAACATTTGATTACACGATTGAATGGCTTTTGAGTTTATAAGAAACTGCTTCTATAATCATGCAAGATAAATAGTGTTCAAAAATTAAGATTTCTAAAAACTCACGGGGCAGCTTTTTACAATATTTTACAAAAAATTAATTTTACAATCCCGCTACCAAACTCTACCTAAAAATAATATACTACATATACTCTTATTGTAATTATGATTAACAAGATTTTACATGTAAAATTATCAATAAATATAAATCTTATCTCATTTTTTAATCTCACTTTTGTCTTTTTAAAGTGTATAAATTTATATAAAACATATGAAAATAAATGTACCATACTACCATTATGTTTTATAGGACTAAATATAAAGTTGAATGCAGCAATACCGTATGTATATAACACGCATTAAAAATTCATACCACCCAGCCTGCATCAGAGTTATTATAAAAAATTAAAATGTCATTTGAATATCACGAGAGTCCTTTTCTGTTATCCCTGCCGTTTCGGTTTCACAGATGCTATTCCATTGCTTTCAGTGAAAGAGAAAAAAGAAAGAGATGCTTCATGTGTGACCATTCATCTTTACTTTAGAATAACAAGAACAATATCATACTCAAACGACAGATTCATAACATAACAGTGCAAAAAACAAAAGTGCCAATACAGTTTCTGTTTGATTACTGTCAAAAACCTGGGGCTGGTTATAAACCTCACATGTCAAGTGAACCAAAAAAAAAAAAACACACGGCCTCGCTGAAGGAAGAAAAAAGAATAATCACGACAACCATGATATTAGACAATAGACAGACAACAACAAAAAAAAAAGAATACTTGTAACAGGAACAATCAGTTTACATTTGATACCTTCAAAACCTTAACATTGAGATGCAGAGGAAACTGCCTGAATATGAACTGCATTGGCCTCTTACCCCCCAGAGTGGGAGACAGGATGTGTAACAAATTGACCATCCTTGTATGTGTGAATAAATTGTTGTGGCAATGCGTGTTCCACCTGCAATTTAGTAGAGAGGACGTTAAAGCTTTACTATGATAATAACATCAAAGTCTGCCGAGATTTCAATATCTTAATTTCCAAGAACTTCCCAGTGTTGAAGGACCAGGTTTTCTTTTTTTAATTTTTAGGTACTTTATCTTCCTGATGGTTTGACTCCATTATCAAATGACATTGTGTGTGTGTGTGTGTGTTTTTTTTTTATAAAGATGTCACAAATTGTATTACTAAAACCTGGAGAACAGAACGAATTTAAAAGAAAAACAAAGTACCACAAAGAGGGGAGGATATAAAGATATAAAGAATGAGCCTACTCCTGTATCGGCAACAGCCCATACACCATTACGGAATTTCAACTTTTTTTATATAAGATGTCAAGTTAATTATTCAGCATCCAGAAACAGTGAAAAAAAGAACAGAAAGGGGGCCAGACTCCAACCTTTTCTTCATGTAACCTTATGCTACACATTCAGAATTTCCTGGAACTCGATTTTCCTAGTTAAATTCTATACTTAGAAATCAGGATGACTCTTTTTTAAAACATGGAAGAAGATTAACCACGAGTTTTCCTTTCTCCTAGAATAAAAATAGAAGAGAGAAAGAAAGAGAACCAACGGTGGCAGTACAATATCTTGAATCATGTACTGTGTGAACAATATTTGAACCCATGACTTCAACGTAATTTAATAATGGCAGAAGGCAATAACAGGGCATGCTCAGATATAACTAAGACTCTCACTGAAATCTCTAAGAACAAGTAGAATTTAAAGATTGTAGAATGTGTCATTTCAACCAGTTATTGAAGCTCTTTCTCAAGACATCAAATTACTAGAATTTGCATGACTTTATGACCCTTCAATAATTTCATATAAGGTCCATGCTTCAATTCTCAAAGTTGGCTTCTTTCAAAGATTTTTTTTTAAAATATGATACATTATTATTATCATTACCATATTTCTTGCTGATTATTGTTGTTACCTTTATCAATTATCACTATGTTGTTGACATGTTTTTGTCCGATTGTAAGAGTGCAGGTGTTTTGTGTTTTGTTGGGTGGGTGTGTGTGCCGTTTGGGGGAAGAAAGAAGAAAGTTAATGACAAACTACATCAATTAAAAATGTAAGTTCATACCCAGTCACCATCAGCGCCGCCACCCGGGATTAGAACATTGATTTCACTCGATTTAGCTGTTGTTATAGACGCCTGTAGTGAATCCTTGCTTAAATATAATTGGCAACCACCAGTATTGTCTACAGAAATAGTTGGTGCTGTCCCCTACAAAAATAAAGAGTGGGCATAAAATACTAATGAAGTTCAAATAAAACTCACACTCAATGTTAGATATAAGCATGTCTAAATTTCAGTGTTAATCCTTGCAATTTGTGATTTCCGAACGACGATCTGTCATTTTTCCTATGGTCAAAGTTGTATAAGACTTTTAGGTGTCAAGATGAAAATATATGAAGAAAGTACCTGACATTGCACCTCGACACCATTACAGTTCACAATCTCACACGCAGCCACAACATCCTGAGCAATGTAATTATAAAATCAAATTCCAGTTCTATATGGATGATAATTTTCTATATTTTCAGATATTTGTACAGACCGTGAATACAATTCCCATCTTGGTGCATTTATCCACTGTTATGTTGTTCACTTTTCCTGCATCACCAAAAGGTTATATGATTTCTTTCACCTTTCCATTTTTAGAAAATCTTTTTTTTTTTTTTTTTGAGAAAATGGTAGGCAAAAGATCTTAAATGTTATGAGGTACAAACTAGTCAAAAGAAGATCCTAACATGTATATTAGATTAATTGTAATTTACCTTGGACTTGTAAAACAGAGTCTTTGCATCCAAATACATACACAGACTGTTTTGAATCACAATCACTAATAACCAAGTTCTTCCTGCCAATCTGATTTTCAACTACCCACCTGAGATTAGAAAAACACAAACAAAAGAGCAATGTCATTATGTCAGATCAACTGTCCCTTCAAAAATATTAACCAAATTGAAAGATATTTTTAACTCACTTGCGACCCATTTGTAACTCCAATTTTGGAGGCCCAGCTTTAGAAAAAGCAGGGGAACGACCCTCTTTTTCGATTCCACCAACAACACCAGTTCTATCACCACGATTTTTAGTCTTCATGTCATTAGTTACCTTTCTCAAACCTGTGACCAAAGTCATAAATGACGATCTACACTACACAAACTAGAGAGTGAAGAAATTTATTATTGATGCATACCTGAAGTCACGGGCTTGCCCGAGCTGATCTCTTGAAACACGGCAGCCATTCCTTCCTTTGGGCGTGACGAGGATGGGTCAGAGGTAAATAAAGAAGCCGGTGGTGGAGGTGGTGGTGCAGGCAACTTTGATGGGGGAGCTTTAGGTGTTGCCGATGTGGATGGAGTAGTGGAAACAGTTGTTTTCCCAGTTGGGTTCCACACAGGCCCCAAAGGATAAAAGCTCTTGACATAATCCCGCAAACCAGGCAAATAAAGCTCCTTTAAAGCTTTTGCCCACTCAGTATGATTCGGATCCTTATTCTTGTACTCGACAAGAATCTGAATTTGGGATGACAAACACATCCTTTACTTAAAATGGTCTTATACTACAGTATGTTTAACGATATAGGAATGCATCATGCTAAAGTAAACAATAGACTGTAAATAAACTCAATGCACAACCAGGGGATTTCCGGTATGCAATATATGCTACCAAAATATACCATTAACTCAGCAATTAGTAATGGTCTAAAATTTTGATTACGAATTGTTGGGGCAGGACAACAATGATAATATCATTGTCCCCATAGAATAAAGAAACTAAATACTATACAATATTGCCCAATTGGAGGACTGGCTTGCATGCCTATTTAAATTTTCCTTTTCTAACATCATCAATATTGCTAGTTCTCTTAAAAACAAGCTTCTGGTCTTCATGCAATTACAGTTCATAAGGATGCAATTTTGTTTTTGTCTGAGAAAGGCTCATAACTCTACTATGAAATATAAGTGATGTGATAATATATTATTATCCTCGTATATTTTGTGGGTGACTGTCAAGGATCGAGCGTAGTGCCAGGCAAGGGTTGGAGCGACCTCCTGGGAGCGGACGATGTTTCTAATGTTTGGGTTTTGGTCATCGGGCAGCGGAATGAAGAGACCTGCCAAAATGTCGGTCATGTGGAGGATTGGAGCACAGGAGTTGGATGTGCAATCGATCTGGGAATTTGGGGAGGGTGAGCAGCGGTGAGGGGGGAGGCGTGAAGGAGGTAGGGTTAGAGGAGGGAGGCAGGAGGCTACCAATAGAGTGATCGTCGTCCCTTGGTCACCAGTTTTGAGTAGAAGAGAGACCTTGTTTGGGTGAAGCATTATCATTGTAAGGCAGGAGGAGGAGTTGAGGGTCATTGAAGAGGCCTTGCAAAGAAGATGGAGCGGGATTGGGCAGTGGGAACCAAGGAAGGTGGGAAGGTATAACATTTTGGTTAGGTTGCCATCTAAAGTGGCCAAGGCTCTACTCATATAGGATAAGTCCATGGAGGTGGAGGGAAGGGTAATCTATTTCAAAGAATGCTCCTTCTCAACCGGAGTCAGGGGGAGAACAAGCAGGGTGGTTGTTTGAGCACTTAATTTCCTTAGAGAAGGTGGTGGAATAGGAGTTCTCTATCTTGAGAGCTAAGGTGTGGGTGCCAGCGATGGTAGGCATTCCAAGTTGGGTGAGGGTGGTAATGGGGGTATGGGAGGAGGTGGTGGTCAGGATGGCAGGATGGTGGGCAAGATTCCCCGTGTATGCAGAGGAGGTTCCGGGGGGGGGGGGGGGGGGTGGTCAGGTCAGGTCAGGTTGTGGAAGAACAGGGGTGATGCGGATTCAAGGCGTGTTACGGGGTGAGGTTGGAAGGTTAAGGGGGTGAAAGGGTGAAGGGAGAGGTGTAATTCGAAGTCGGGCGGTGGTTGGGATCTGGTGAGTCATACTCGCAAGATAAAGGCGAACGAGCCATACAAGGGGGCAACTCGGTTTCCTGGGGCCCTGGTGGACATAGCCAAGTCATCGAGGCAAGTGGCTCAGGCAGGCAGGGTGGCCCGTACAGTTTCTTAGAGGGGGCAGTTGGAGAGTAGCAGAATAATTGTGGCAGAGAGAGTTTTTTCATACGATGAGTTGGAGAAGATGGGGGGCAAGTCCATACCTGTGCAGAGGGTACTCCCAGGGACAACTTCCAATCAGGAGGTGCAAGTGGCAAGGAAGGGCCGTTACTGCACCACTTGTGGAGGACATAGTGGAGGAGGAGATGCTGTGCTGGAGGGGTCTGTTGGAAGGCCTTATGAAGGAGGAAGGTGACAGGAAGGCTGAAGGGTTTGATGCAGTGTGATTTACAGAGGCGAATGAAAACTTGGGGAAACTGGTTACACTGGTCAAAAGGAGACAAGTGTCAGTGTCTCCCTCTTGAGAAGCTTCTGTGCATGGTCCGATGATGAGTCGACTCAAGTGGCAGTATCTGGTCTCGCTTGGTAAGAGGCGAAGTAAGGGGGACACGTGGCGTGGGACCCATGCCAGGGCAAGGTTTCATTAGCATTATTGTGGGTCTGAGTCAAAATGATGGATCACGTTGGTTGGTGGGCCACAATTCAGTCGAGGGGAGGGCTGGGCTTGAAAGGCATGTGGGTGTGATATAGAGGATCTTGGAAACGTGGGCTGTTGATATGATGAGCCTGGTGGGGCAATTTTTTAAAAAGATATGCGGCAGAAATTTGGATGGTTGCAAGAGGAATGGGCCGTCAATCGGTAAATCTTCGACCATCCGGGCAAAGGTGAATCAATCAAACTGAGTCTTTCTCCATTACTCCCATGGATGACGTGCGGGAGGGAAGCATATCAGCCATGCATCAACTAGGGACATGCATCTCCAATGTGTTGTAGAGATGGAGGCGGCTGGATTGATGATGAGGAACAGGCAACACAATGGGAGATTAAAATCACAAGATATCTTCGGGATGAGGTCTCCACATATGGAGAGTTGTTGACGGATATTCAGGGGGTGCAGGTTAGGGAAGGAGTGCTGGATGAGTTGATTTGGAAGCCTCAACCCAGAATGGATATCTCGGTGCAGAGATGCTATCGGTGGTTGTGGAAAGGGGCAAACCAAGAATTAGAGAGATTGCAATGAAATCGACAGAAATTTGGGGATTCAAATTCCTGCTCAAGGTTTGTGGTTGATGTACTAAAGCAAGCTTGTAACAAGGTCATACAGCGCAAGATGGTCACCAATGGATGACTGGACATGTTGTCTTTGTAATGCAGCAGAGGAGACAATGGTACACTTACTTATCACGTGCCTTATCATGTGACCAGTGGCGAGACAAGTTTTGTCCGTGCTAGCTTCGGCCACTGGGATGACGCCGGATTTCAACAACGTGACCAGCTTGTAGGAGTTGAGGAGGAGATTGCTCTAGAAAGGAGATCGAAGTGTGACAATTCTTGCGGTGGTATGGGCTATTTGGCTTACTTGAAATGAGGTCACATTCAAGGGTGTGGTTTGTTACGTGGACAAAATTTAGGAATAGACGGCACTTCATTAAAGATAGGGGTATATTGTGCGGGGGCTTCTAATGTGGCTTTGGTGGAAAAGCATATTGTAACCCAAGTATAGTAGGTTTCAATGGGTGTTTTAGGGGCCGGGGGTGAGTAGATATCATTTCTATTCCGCCCGACAACCACTTTTGCTTTTGTTTTGAAAGTTCCTTTGTATTTAGGCACTTACTTCTCTATTTAGTTACTTCTCTTAATAAAATGGAGGTAGGTTACCTATTGTTTTTTTTAAAAAAAGAAGAAATTATTCACAAATGACGTGTGAGATATATTTTCAAAGTTGTAGGAGAGCAGACCTTGTTGTTATAAAATTCAGCCATTTGCCAGCTTTCTTCCACATGTGCAATTGGAAGACTCATCCCTATGAAAAATAAAATAGTAGATTATGAGTGTATTTTGACTCTTTCATTCTTCTGTGTGTATATCGTTTGATTCACTAACCGCAGTCTTTGCCTGAATAGGCAATCCAAGCCAATGCTGTGAGGCTATCAGCAGAAGCTTTCAGGTGGTTGAAGAAATCCGGTCGCCTTCCCTCAGTCAGTGCATTTGCTTTCATGATCACTTCATTTAGCGGCTTTAGGAACTCAGCCAATCCTGTAAGATCAGGCTTCTGAAAAATATTGGAGGTCGAATCAGTTAAAAAACATAAACATTGTCAAGTTGGGTATGGTCAATCTATAGAAATCTTTATTGTCAGCTTTCCAAAAACCAATAAATATCAAAAGCAACATATACTGGAATTGAAGAAAAAAAATGGAAGAAATTACTGAAAAATTATATTCTTTAGCTGGATCTAAAGAAACTTATATAAAAAAGATATTATATATCGAGAAAATCATCAAAAACAACGAATCTAACCAATGCATAAAATCTCCACTGTGCACACACGTGACGATTCACTGGTAAAACATATATACAACATTTGTACGATTTGGCATAAGATCTAACAAACGGACTCACTGTGCACACACATGACGATTCACTGGTAAAAAAATTTATGATATTATCAAAAACACATATAAAACCTCCACAATAATAATATTGTTGAACCAAAAGTGACCACAACACACTACCCAAACTCTTTCAAACTGCTAAATCTATCATCTAATGAAAATGTTACGTATCACAATTGATCCATTCATATCTCAAACTTCTATCCATTTCAAATATTTTACATTTTCCATTAGATCTAAACTGTCCAGACTACATCGCATTCTAATTTCTTTAAGTGCCGTTTAAAGAACAACAGGTCATTTTTTTCATAATGCAGGGACAGAATTCGAATTGAAGACCAAACCTGGCTCTGCTTGACCTTAACGAGGAGTTCCTTTTGCACCGAAAAGGCCTCCTTGAGGACCTTCGTCACCTCCAACACCTTCCCCCCGATCTTCTCAGCCGCAGCGCAGAGCCTCCCCACGTATCCCTCGATTAGCGATTCAAAGGCGGAGATCGACGGGTCCGCCGCCGCCACCTCGCCTCCAGCCAAATCGACCGACCGGGATCCGGCGGAGAGGGATTCCAGGCGGCCGATTGCCGCTTCCAGCCTCTGTATCAGTCTCTCCTCCATTTTTAGGGTTTGATCCCTCTCTCTCTCTCTATCTGTGTGTGTGTATTTTTCGATCGAAAATCAAAGGCTAACATAAAAGGTCATCCGTCGTTGTATTTCTGAAAGGGAAGCGCCGAAAGGCTAACATAATTATTCTGGAGCGGGGTCTGTCTGGAATCTGGATCACTCATGCGACTTACACGTGTCAGTCGAACGCCAGATCGGCCCGGGAAACGTGGATTCAGGTTAGTGGAAGACAGGTGTTTTACTAGTCCATGGGCAGGTGTTTGGCCCATCCGAGTACGGTTGAACCAGTTTTTGGATTCACTCCTTTAAATAGTTAATTATGAATAACAGAATAAGGAATGAAAACATAAGGTATGAATAGCCCCACCACCCTTTTCACCATCTCCGCAACCTCAGTGAATCCACCACCTTCAATTTTGTGTTTCCTAAACCTGTCATCTTTATACATCAATTTTTTAACACTACCGCCCTCTCTTATTTTTCATAGGCTCTCTCTCTCTCTGTTTGTTATTTTTATTATTATTTTATTTTTTTTAATCTCCCCCTCCACACTGATCTCCCTGTATCGCGACCAACGCCTCTCATCCCCGCACTGCCCTGCTCTTCACCCCTTTCGAACGCGGTGACTACCTCCATCATGCCCTCCTTCCCTATTGTTGTGATCGGCCGTCATGACCACTTCCTCGTGCCCTATACAATTGTTAGTTTTTTTTTTTTCTTTAATTTCTTTTAGATTGTGATGTATACGATAGAAGTAAGCGCCATATAATGAGTGAGTGGAGTAGTTGAAGAGAAAAATGAACAATCAATTCCATCGTATCATCTCTCTATGTGTGTCAATGTCAGAGGACATTCTACAAATAAAAAGCCATAAATCAACACCAACACGTTGCACGTCCCCTCGTTACCCGTCCGTAAAGGACGTCCCGGGTTCGACCCAGTCTCCCTCACGTTGGGGGTGTATGTCTTGTTGCTCTAGGACACTGTCAAAGCATCTTCAATGTATATGTTAGCTAAATAAGATGTTAGATTACTTTATATCTTAACTATACACTTATTTACTATATTCCTATTTTAATTGGTTGTTGTTGTTCCAATGGACTAGTTAAATAAACTAACAAAACCAATAGCGGGCCCCACCTCTCCACCCACTCAACCTTTCAAATGTATTTTTTTATTAGTTTTTTAAGGAGAACTATCACGTGAGATTCACATTTGACTAACTAAAATACTAGCTACAGTTAGCATGAAAGATAACACCTGATATCTGAAGTCCACATTTAGCTCCCTCTTAATATCTCTATTTGAACAACATTTTTATATGTTAATGTAAAATATGACACTTAACATGTTAGTATCTACCCCTACCCCTAGTAGCCACTTGGCCCAGTGCCACGTGGGCATCGCTCCGACCGTTGCCCCGATTCCATTTTCAGCAAGCAAACTCGACCTGAACCCAACTTTATAGGCTCCATTGCGTGGGCTTTACACTCAACGCACAACAAGGGGCATGCTTTCTCAAAAAATAACGAGCTTACCATCCAAATCATTCCCACATTGTTCCCCACATACGACGATAAATGGCATTCCCGTGATTATACACAACGTCAAGGTTTCTAGTATAATAATCCTCCACTTCCCGTTATGTTTTCCTCTCTTCGCATCACTCCCCTTGATCGATCTTCTTCTTTGTTCGTCTGTGCAAAATCTCCATCTTCTCATCGCGGAGAGAATCCCAATCAAGAAGAGAATATGAGAAAACCCTAACTTCATCAGCAGAAGATGTGGCGCTGCATCACTCGCGGCCTTCGCTGCTCTTCCGTTTCTCTCAAGAATGGACGTTCCTCCATTGCTCGCGAGCCTCTCAAGCCCCTCCTCTCCAGATTCCTCTCCTCCGATTCCGTACTCTCTCTCTCTCTCTCTCTCAGACATGTTTTGACGCATTTTCTTTATTCCGCGTTTTATTTTGCTTTACCGATCATGTGATGACTCGATTTTAGCGTCTTAGGATCACATTGTGCTTATTATTGTTGGATTGGGATTCATCGGGATTGAATTTGGACTCATTTGATGCAGTTAGGGTCATACACTATTGTTGATCATACATATGATGCGGTTGTAGTGGGAGCGGGAGGTGCCGGGCTCAGAGCGGCGATCGGGCTCTCGGAGCACCGTTTCAATACAGCTTGTATCACCAAGCTCTTCCCTACTCGGTCTCACACAGTTGCTGCACAGGTTTGGCTGGATTTCTTCGGTTTATGTTTACGTTTTACTTAGTTATGCTTTAAAATTTATTGCAGTGCATTGGAATTCAGTATCAAATTAGCTGCCTGGCAGTTGAGATAGAACTTGCAGTTTGAAGATAGTCGTACAGACGGTACAGCGAATTAAGGAAGCACTAAAAGAGTCTTTTTTTTTGTTGCAGGCTTTTTGAATGACTTAATGAAGTATGATAATACCTTGATAATACAGGAATATTTGGAGTGGAATTGGTAAATGGGTTCATTTCTTGTTTATCTGTATTTTTATGTGGCTACAGACTGGAAAATCGGCAATGTGGTTTGAGGAGATGATATTTATAAATGGTGAACTTGTGGGAGGGTAGGAGACATACACAACATTCTCTTGTTGCATATATTTTGGGATATACAACATACATGCTGGTTCCTAAAAAATTTGTTGCAATTGGTACTTACCTTGTTATATTGCCCACGTATGTGTAGAAGTGGATGTGATTACAAGCTACTTATTTTTCTCTCTTGTTTTTTTTTTGTTTTTAAGAAATGGTTCTCCCTAGGATTTAATCTCTTGACCTCTTTCATAGAGGTGGGAGGTGCGTGCTGACTTTTAACCCAAGCTTGGTTCGCAAAAGGATTTTTTTTTTTCTCTCTTGTTCCTTTTATTTGTTTGAGTTTTCCTTTTGATCAATTAAAATCCAGTCAGTAAGTAATCAATGACGAACTGGATATTTGGAGGACATGGGTAACACCAAAATGTACAGCTTTTTCTCTTCTTCTTTTCTATCGGTTTTCTCCTCTTTGATCAGAAATGTTTCTTTCTATTTTATCATTAACACTGTCGCAACTTTTGGTCCGCGCTACCAATAGGTATAGATGTGTTAGATTTAATCTTCAGGGCGTGCATGCTCTTTTTTCCTATAACTATTGCTATTTTTATATTGTTTCACATATAGTTTAACAGGTCTGTTTCAAAATCAAGTATGCTTAAAGTGTAAATCGTGAATCTGGGGAATTCTAATTCCACCAGTGTCCTTGGATTCCAGGTGTAAATTGGGGCACCTAGGGGTTCAAGATGCATAAATTGGTTAAACATTGAATAATCACTCTGAGTTCTTTGTAGGTTGTTTTACTATGATTCATCCTTTCTGGTGCTAATTTATGTTAGAAAACTACATGCAGGGTGGTATAAATGCGGCTTTGGGAAATATGACAGAGGATGATAGGAGGTGGCATATGTATGACACAGTCAAAGGAAGTGATTGGTTAGGTAGTATTCTTTTCTTTTAAATTTATTTTTAAATATAACTATATGAGCATATTTTGTGTTTTAAAGTTAGCATACTATTGCATGCCAAATTTAAAATTTCTTTATGAATTTTTTTGGTTACTAAACAAAGTTAATCTTGTTGCTGTAACATAGCCTGCTTATTATCTTCTTTTGTTTTGTCAAAGAGAGTGACCATGAGATTTATTATGCATATGAATTTTCTTTTGTAAGCATTTTCTCTTGTTTGTTTGGTGCTCCTAACTCTTAAGTAGTCTCGACATCTGTAATTATATATTCAATGGGGGAACCACAAGAGGAACAATTTCATGTCACTGATTATCGTGTGATATCTTTTTTATTTTTAGCTATCGCTGTATGCCAAAAAGTAGACCCATATAAATTCATGATTATTGGTTATACTAATGTACATATGTTGTTGAGTCTTCCAGGAGACCAGGATGCCATTCAATATATGTGTAAAGAGGCACCAAAGGCAGTTATAGAGCTTGAAAATTATGGGTTGCCGTTTTCCCGTACTGATGATGGAAAAATATATCAACGTGCATTTGGGGGTCAAAGCCTGGACTTTGGGAAAGGTCTGAATATTAATATCTTAGCAACTTGAGCGTTAATCATTATCTTGTAGGATTTTGATTTTATGTGTTGCAATTGCAGGTGGACAGGCCTATCGTTGTGCATGTGCTGCTGATCGAACTGGTCATGCTTTGCTGCACACACTTTACGGTCAGGCAATGCGACATAACACACAGTTCTTTGTGGAATATTTTGCACTGGATGTTATAATGGATACAGATGGTAAGTAGCTTTACAAAAATCAGTTCTTTTCCAATATCGTTTAAAGAAAAAAAAAATCAGTCGGAACTTGCATTGCTTAATTGTCAAATTGTTAGGTATCATTCATTTTGATTACTTAGCTATTTGTTTTAGTGTGAGAGGTGAACTGACGAATTTCACCTGGTATACATATGGTATTATCCTTTGATCTATTTTAGATTGATTAGTGATGATTCAACCTTTGGTGGTGTACTTGGAAAGGAATGTATGAGATAAGTTAGGTGGGTGGGTTGGTTCTTTGTATTTATTTTAAGTTCTTTTTTTTTTTACCGATCCCTCGTCTCCTTTTTTTTCCGGAGGGTCAATTCTTTATAATAGATTGCTCCGAACCTTTCCATTCAAAGAAATGCTGGTATTCTTGGCTCGATCCTCTCTAGTTTTAGTTGAATTCTACCACATTCAAGCTTTGATGTCATGTCAAAACTGAGTCCTATGCTACTACTGTTGGATTAGTTTTCTGATTTAATTGAATTGTTGAACAAACCTCTATTTTGAGACTTACGTGGTGGTTCTTCTTTGTGCTCTTCCCTCAGAAAGCAAGCCTCCATGACATTTATCAAAGGCTTATTGAAGTGTCTGTTCTCTTAGCACTTTCTAGGAAAGGAATAGTTGCTCAATTAAATTTCTTGATTAATGCTAGGCTCAATAAAAATTGGTTTTCCAATTATTAGAGACAAAATACAAGAATATGACATCTGAGATTAATGAAAGTATATAAGACAACATGGATGCCATATCATACAAGAAATGACTTAGTGGATTAATGTAGTTAAATTGTTACTACTGACCTGGATTGTCCAGATAACATTAGATGATATCTAAAAACATGCAGGGCACTCGGAACAAATTTAAGATGATATCTTTCTCTAACCTCTCATTGGAACTGTGCAAGTATTGTGTCTTACTATGATTCCTTTTTTAAACCTAGAGTTTCTTGTATTAGAAAATAGGAATTGTCTTCCAAAATCTTGATCTGAGAATGAAGTAAAGAAAAAAAAGAGTATCTAAAAAGGATGATGGCTTCCTACAATTGTGCCTCAGGAACTTGTGCGGGGGTAATTGCTCTCAATATGGAGGATGGCACACTTCACCGGTTCCGTGCTGGTTCAACTATTTTGGCCACAGGGGTATCCATCTTTGTGTCAAAGTTTTATGCTTCTTAAATTATTGAATCATGAGAATTGTGAACTTTCTTAACTAGAAATTTTGCTTGTGTACAAGGGCTATGGCCGAACTTACTTCTCTGCTACATCAGCTCATACATGTACTGGTGATGGAAATGCAATGGTTGCACGTGCTGGCATACCTTTTCAAGTAGATTCATTATATGCTTTGACTAGTATGAGTAAAAACTTTCAAGTGGTTGAATGTCCTGACTATCATTGTTCTCCCTTTCAGGATCTTGAGTTTGTGCAGTTCCACCCCACAGGAATATATGGTGCTGAGTGCCTTATTAGTGAAGGTTGTAATTAATTTTCTGCCATTGAGCCTTGAAATTTGCATATTTAATTTTTTTTCCAGGTCAACTATGATGTAATATTTACATTTTTTATTATAATACCAGTCTTCCATTGAGGCTAACAAGCTTATAAGTTAGCGATTTACTAGTTTTAAAGTATGATATGGGAATGCTTCTCTCTTGTTTATGTATCTTTTCTGCAATTTGTAGGATCCCGTGGAGAAGGTGGTATACTTAGAAATAGTGAAGGTGAGCATTTTATGGAACGTTATGCTCCTACTGCAAAAGATCTTACTTCGAGAGATGTTGTATCAAGATCCATGACTATGGAAATAAAAGAAGGGCGGGGTGTAGGTATGCACAAAATAGATAAGAATTCCATATCGCATTATTAGGTTGGCCTGTTCGTAGATGTTTTGATTTGGAAATCAATTAATATATAAATTTTGGATAATTTCCTGAGTTATCTGACTAGTATTTCTCACCTCCTGTTTTGTTCCTCTGGTTGAGTAAAAATTAAGTTTTTCAGTTACACGCCAGGACAGCCTTTCCATATTCTTGATGTTTGCCTTGAATTTGCAGGACCACTAAAGGACCATATTTACCTCCACCTGAATCACCTACCCCCAGATGTTCTTAAAGAAAGACTTCCTGGAATATCTGAAACTGCTGCCATTTTTGCTGGTGTTGATGTTACTAAGGAACCCATCCCTGTTTTACCAACTGTGCACTATAATATGGGAGGCATTCCCACAAACTATCATGGGGAGGTAAATAAAGTCGCTGATTATATATAAAGCGAAACCTTTCAGATATTTGTTCTTGTTTCTTATTCCATGTTCGGTTTTAATTTTGTTTTCCTGATGCTCAGGTAGTTCACATTCAAGGTGATGATCCAGATGCAATTGTTCCTGGACTAATGGCTGCTGGAGAAGCGGCTTGTGCATCAGTTCATGGCGCCAATCGTCTTGGTGCAAATTCTCTTCTCGATATAGTTGTTTTTGGCAGGGCTTGCGTGAACAGGGTTGCAGAGATTTCCAATCCAGGCAATTTTCTTTTAACTTGGTGGATTGAAAACTGTTTTACAGTCGGATGCCTACGCTTAAGATGGAACATGTATGACATTTTGTAGGGGATAAACTGAAACCTTTTGCTAATAATGCTGGTGAAAAGACCATTGCCTGGCTCGATAAATTAAGGCACTCAAATGGTTCATTGCCAACATCAAAAATCCGCCTCAACATGCAACGTGTTATGCAAAACAATGCCGCTGTTTTCCGCACTCAAGAAATATTGGAAGAAGGGATCTCAGATTCTCAATGAAATTTGTTTCTCTGTCGTCCCTCTAATAGGACTGCTTCCTTTCATGCTTTCCCAGAATAACAAAAATACAGGTTGGAGGAATTTTACTCATTTGCCATCTTACTTACTGTTAAATGTATTAGATTACATATCAATTTGTTATTATATTAGTTTGTTATGATATTAGTTTGTTAGTGTGTTACACGTGTAACACTATCTTGTACTATTATATAAAAGGTTTTAGTCCCTTTCTAATAGAACAAGGGTTTTAGAGTTTCATTATTATTTTCTCTCTCTTATTTCTAACATGGTATCAGAGCCACCCAAAAAACCCTAGATCCACAAAAGTTTTTCTTCTTCTTCCCCACTCCGATTGAGAAGTCTTCAATCGGAGTGGGGGAGGACTTTTGACAGTTGTCTTTGCGCTCGTCTCCGTGTGCCGTCGTCCTCACGCACCGCTCTCTTCATCATCGTCATCATCACCGTTCTCGTCGTTGCGCTGCAACAAGAGATTCTACGCAACATGTCAAATCTAATTCTCCTGTGATTGGTGTGAAATCCGCCAAGATGGGGATTGATGATTTAATATCAGTTGATGCATAGAATCATTAGCATCATGTGATGCATTGAATCTTATGTGTTACGTGAGGATCTCATCCACATCGTCATCCCACGCGGTGTCTAGCCGCCGTTCCACGGGTTCCACCGCCTCCGCTGTGGCTGCCTCTCATTCGTCATCATCGAAGCCTCCATGCGTCTTCTCGCGCTTCCGCAAGTCTCCTCATCATCATCATCTCCGTCAGCGCGCCTCTTCTCTCCGTCATCATTTCCGCGCACCGTCATCGTTCTTCTATTCCTTGGATCTCCTTCTTCCTTTGAGATCCACGGTCGTCGTCGTCGTCTCCGCGTGCCATCATCTCTGTGTACCATCATCGTTCTTCTCTTCATTGGATCTCATTCTTTTTGAGATCCGTCATCGTCGTCGTTGTCATTCGCCAAGTGGCGTCTTTTAAACACAGCATTGCTACCTCCGCACACATCTTCTTTGTGCGCTCATCGTTCTTCTCTTCCTTAGATCTACTGTCGCCGTTGTCTACGCGCAGCGCCATCGTCCTCGCGTGCCGTCGTTGTATTGGTGCACCATAGTCTCTGTGCGCCGTCGTTGTATTCGCGCACCATCGTCTCCGTGCGCCGTCGTCCTCGCGCACCGTCGTCTTCGTCCACCAACTCCGACTGACTCAAAGAGCGGGAGCGACTCCGACTGACTCAACGAGCGGGAGCGACTCTGACTAACTCAAGAAGAGTGGGAGCAAAGTGATGGATTCCAAAACACAGACGGCGACTCAAAGGTATCCTTCAGAGTTTGGGAGGGGACTTAAATAAGTATTAGGATATTTTAATGATTTTAGTGTAATGGTATTTATGTTTGTTGGGATTTTAGTTTATCATATCTTTGTACAAACTCTAAGGGTACTATCCTTCAGAGTTTGGAAAGGGGTGTTAAATGTATTAGATTACATATCAATTTGTTATTATATTAGTTTGTTAGTGTGTTACACGTGTAACACTATCTTATACTATTATATAAAAGCCTTTAGTCCCTTTCTAATAGAACAAGGGTTTTAGGGTTTCATTATTATTTTCTCTCTCTTATTCTAACACTTAGCATTATGGTTTCTGTTTCTATTGCCAATATTACTAAATTTATTAATAGGTTGCCAGCTGATTGACAAAACATGGAAGAGCTTTCAAGATGTCTTGCTGTCTGATCGGAGTCTGATATGGTGAAGAAAGATGGCATCTTGGATAGAATTTATGTTTGTAGTCTATATTTGCAGAAAACTGATTTCAATTTTTGATGGCCGGAACTCTGACCCGATATAGACTATTGAGCTGGAAAATCTTTTGATTAATGCATGCATTACTATGCATTCTGCAGAAGCAAGAAAAGAAAGCAGAGGGGCTCATGCCCATGAGGATTTTGTGGCGAGTTTCTTTGTCCACCTAATCTGATATTTCAGTATTCTAAAATATATTATAACTGTGTACAATTGTTTTTGAAGAAAAGGGACAATGTGAACTGGACGAGGCACACATTAGGGTCAGTCTTTCTATTTATTTATTTTTACCAGATAACAAATATTTCATTGTTACTTATAAAGGAAATTTGTTTAGGTGGAAACTAAAATGGTTCCAGTTGTTCATGCAAACTGTATGTTTTGACATTGAGGTTCTTGTATGGATAAAAGCTTTTTCCATCATTTAGGCTGATTCTACAGTAGTTAGAAACTAAGAAACTAAGATTCTTTGTTTTATTTTTGTGTGTTGGAGTTAATTTAACGCCATGTGAAAGATCTTTTTAAGATTGAAGATTGGAAGACACTCATTTAGATTTTCAGAGAGAGAGGGAGGGAGAGACCTTTCTAATCCACTGTACCTCATCTAGGTTTAGTTGAAGTTCATGGAATTTTTTATGAGACTAAAGCGTCTTTGCACAGACCAAAGTTTTTTTTTTTAAAGAAGTTTACATGTTAGTCTTTTTTCCCTTTTTATGAATGAAGCTGTCAATTTGGATAATTTAAATTGTTTTGTCTGCAGATACTGGTAAAATGAAAAGGTGAGGCTAGCATACAGGCCCGTCCATATGAACACACTGGATAATGAGGTCGAGACATTCCCACCAAAGGCTCGTGTTTATTGAGAAACTTCCTCATCTGGTTCTGCAGTGCACTACTATGATCACCTAGTTGATTAAGAAATTGGGCCGAATAAAATTAGGACAGCAAATGAATTTCATTTTCCAAGCGAATATTGTAGTTTATGTCAGAGGGAGGGCCGGTACACAATTTTTTGACATAATTTCTCTTATATGAAATAATCACCAGTCTCCACATTGTTATGTTATACCTTCATTGTATTTTATTGTCCATGTAATGCTCAATGTTATTTAAATTTCTGATGCACATTAGTGTAAGTTGTTGGAAGAAGTTTTTCCTTGGATACATGAGTCTGTACTGTTCAGTCTTGCGAATTCTCATTTACAAAGGAATGTAGATATAGAATGTAGTAGCTCACCAATATTCTTTCAAGGCACTATAAAACAGAGAAGGTTTGTCTCGCATATATCACTACAAGAAAGCAAATAATGTTTACATTCATTTCAACAGTTCACAGAAAAACAGTCATGTGTATATTTGAAAGATCTTTGGTAATTTCATCCATGAGTCCATTCAGAATATGCTTCTCCACATCCTTTATGATTTCATCTTGTTCTTGATGTGCCAGAGCTGATTTTTTCCAACCAAAATCCCACATGCTGTTAACATCTGGGTCCATGCCCAGGATATCTTTCTTCAGCAGTTCATGCAGACACTTTGAAGTACTGTTATCATCACCTTCATTTTTGCTGTTCGATTTTAAACTTTGGATATTTTCATTCAGTACCTTGATCAAATCATCCAAACATTCCACTATTATGATCTCAGAAGCTGCTTTCATGAATGGGTGGAAATTTAGCTCTTCTCTTTTTCCCATTCTCCTCATTATTTCATATCCACAGTCTAAAAGAAGCTTACCTTCACCATCTAGACATTTTTTCTTACTGCCTTGGGGAATTTCAACAGGAATCTTCAGTTTGAAAA
Source organism: Acorus gramineus (assembly GCA_030737835.1). Classification (NCBI taxonomy): domain Eukaryota; kingdom Viridiplantae; phylum Streptophyta; class Magnoliopsida; order Acorales; family Acoraceae; genus Acorus; species Acorus gramineus. Next base: position 6,665,600 of record CM060852.1, on the reverse strand, counting down.
GTGCATCTGCTGTGTTAAGGAAATGTTGACTGTTTATCAGGATGCGCTTGAGTTGCTTTTCATCCTCTGTCAGTGATCCTTTTTTGAGGTCCATTATCTCCTGATGTTGCTCATCTGAAAATCTTTGGTGAACATTTTCGTTGTCAGTTGGTCCTGTCACACAAAGAACAATATGTTAATCCTGTAGCACAAAGCACTGTCCTGTTGGGAATATTCCTATCTAGTACTAGTGCTTATGGTTGTTCCTATTATCCTGATAATCTGTAGCATATCTTATCTTTCTACAGTTGAGAGCAGCTTATTATTTAGTGATAAATGTCAATTAATTGTATCATCATTTTGTTACCTGACCTGTATAAAAGGTCATGATAGGGAGATGAACTTTCATGGGGAATTTTGTAAATGTAATTTGTAACCTTTGGTTTTATCTATGGTGGTTTCCTCCTCCAAAAGGAATATCATAGAGCTAACAGAAAGAAAAATCATAAAATTTATCAAAACTACTGAAACAAATGTCATCATAGTCCCACAGATGTGCAGAAGCAGCAATATTCATGAATACACAAATTAAGAAACCAATAAGAATGCAAGCCTTTGGGTTACCTTTATGTTGATTTTCCTTATTATGGAAGGACTCTGATAGCTGATCATTATTTACAGAAACTTCCAGGTTTTGTGGTGCACTAGAATCACAAGTGGTTATCCCTTCATTCTGAATAAGCTCATGTAAGCAAAAACTTGTATCAGTAAGCAGATTTCTGTAGATTTACGATACTGAAATTAAAAGTTTCATCTATATATTCTCATTTCTTAAAAAAAAATATTGTTTTTTTATAAATAGTGATTGTGTCCCGCTAATGAAAAGGTCACAGAAATTGTGTGATTCATGTGGATGTTCTTTCAGTCAGCAAAAAAATTATCAGGGATAGGCGAAACTTACATTGGAATGTATAGTTGTTATCTTGTTTGTTTCCTTTGGCTCTGTGACATCATCTGTAGATGGAGTGCTTGAAGTGGAAGTAAGATCTTTATTATGCTGTACATACTTTCCAGGGTCCATTTGAGGTGAGCTTTTTGTTGTTACTTGAGACTTCCTAATCCTTTCATGTCTTCTCTGCTTCAGTTCTTGTAACACTGAAGTAGGCGGCTTCAATTCTTTTTCTATTTCACAAGGTGATCCAATTTTTCTGTTCACCTTTCTTGAACTTTTGTTTATGTGCACTTCAGTTGCAATTGCATCCTTCCGTGCAGACTGAACAAAAGATGGTTCTGTAGTGATGATTGGTACAGGACAAGGTTCAACACCCTCAATGTCACTTGTTGAAGCGCTTTTGGAGGACTCTTGCATCTGCGAGCTATTGTTTAATGACTCCACGTTCGGTTTTGTGTAAGTAGATCTTTTTTTGTTTATAGATTCTCTGCTTTGAGTCGCCTCAATTCTCTCTGTTGAATGTTTCTTATCTGAACCAACTTCATTTTTTGTGAGTATCACCTTGTGCAAGTTCAATTCATGGAGGGGTTGCTGCAAGTTCTTCTGCATTATATCACTTTTGCTTTCTTCTGTTGCTTGTGGTCTGTTTTTCATTACACTTTCTTGTTCTCTGGCTTCATGTGCTGCACTCTCGAATTCCGATGTTTTGATCATTAGCTGTTGTTTAGATTTGTCAATGCATATTGGTTCTAACCCATCTTTTACATATATCTGGTTGTTCTGCTGCAGTGTTCCTTTTTTTCCTAATATGTAGCTTTCACTATCAGCACCCTCTGCCTGTCTGTGCAATTGCGATGCCTTACTTTGGGAATCAATTTCAGTTGCCGCCTTTTGGTGATCATGGAACGGGAGGTCATCTTTTTCCTTGTTTTTCGGCTCCTTTGGTTTATGGTATGCTCCCTTAGCTGCCGCCTTCTTGGAAGTTGGGCTTCTGCTACTTTGGTGGGTAGATGTGCTAATCTTTTGATTTATTTTCTTGGAAGATGGTTCCAGCATCATTCTTTCTTTGTTCCTCGCTTCTTGTAGTTTTGAATTTCGCTCCCCACTTGCTGTCTTATGATTGATGACCTGAGCTGCCTCTGTTATGTTAGATTTATGCACCATCTTTCTCTGACTGTTTTCTGTGCTCATCTTTGCTTCAGATTTTTTTGTGTTTCCCTCTGTATCAAATTGCACAATATCCTCCCCAGCCATATTTTTGTGTGAACTGTGGCCTTTCCCAACTCGGCTGCTATTTGACTCTGTTCTCAAAGGTGGAAGCTCTTCAAGGCCCATCAGCTTTGCAATGACATTTGGTAACCTTGCTTTATCATGTTTGGGAGTTTGGATATGAGGGTGTGAGGTCAAAGAGTTTTGTTCTATAGCAATGTTGGAAGCCCTATAACTGCTCACAGGCACTATGGCAACTGCTGAGTCTGAGCAACTCCTGAGTTTTTCACTGCGTGAATCCCTAGAATCAGCAATTGAAGTTGCTATGTAAGCCTCGGCACTTGGTCCACAACTCGCAGATCGCCGGTGGTGGGAATTATTTTGTGGATGTTTGTTTAAATTGGGTTGGGGTGTCTTTGGCCTTGAAGGGTTGTGCAAAACAAGCGTTTTCTGCTCAAATTGTTTGTCCTTGGAGATGTCCTTGACATCTTCAAGAGAATGTCTTGAGGACCCATCAAAAGAAAACCTCCGTCTGTTCCACGGCTTAGGTCTGGTCGTCTCAATGCTGTCTTCTTCCTCTTCTTCTTTGCCTTTGAGCAATCCAATCTTCTTTCCCTGTGGGCTTACCATGTAGTGTGAGGCTTCCTCCAGGTTTGCAAGCATCCTTAGAGAGTCCTCCAAATCCATGGCCCCCTTTAATAGCTCCCTTCCAATATCGATGGAGTCCCTATCAAAATTAAGTCCATGGGAGAGTGCCTTAAGGATCTTGTTCAGGTTTTGGGCGCCTCTCGAGATCTCCCCAATGTGAATATGGGAGATGAGAGACTGTTGGCCAGTGAAACGATGTTGCCTATCTGTCTCTCCAAAACCTATTGATCCCTGGTGCAGGATGATCTGCTTTCCTCTCATGTCTGTAAGTGCCATATGTTGAAGTTTCCCCTTGTTCCCAAGTGCAATTGTGAGTTCCAGTGATAGATCTTTGGCATTTCTTGAGCTCCTTGCTCCTCCGATTGTGATGATCTCGTTTGAAGCTGCTTCCAGAACTGGTGCTTTATTGCATCCTGAATTCAGAGGTCTTTGTTTGCTCCCAATATTGGGCTTGTTTCCGCTCACCTGCGCACAAGTTCCATGGTTTAAGTTCTTATAAGGAGACTATTTTAGTTGATATTTGCAGCGACATAAAAATGTGACTTACAACTTTCCAAGCATTTGCATCTCCTGTTCCTCTAGAAGGTATCTGGGAGTTTCCATATGCGTCTGCAGATGTAAGATTCTCACAATAACATGTCAGTTGATCAATTATTTCCATGAAAAAGCATTACAGTAGGTGGAAAGTGCCACGCTTTGTATGTTGCATCATATGCCTATATATGATCTTCTTTTCTTTAGATGACTTCCTCTTGAACAATTATCTGACATTAGTGATGAATCATTGTTATATAATGTTGAGGATTGTAGGATTTGGATTCCAGCTTCTCTGGAGTCTAGAAGTGAAGTGCAAGATGCACCATACATCTTATATTGCATTGAAGATATGTACATTGAATTTAAATGAAAAAAATGCATGCAGAAAAAGGGAAAGATGGAGAGACTTGACACGCATTATATTGAACAACTTAAAGTATAGTTAAACAATTTTGTGAATTTATTGGAAATATTTTTTTATCAATATAGTTCATGGTTAATCACTAGAATGATCAAAATTTATGTTCTTTTTTCTTTCTTTTGCCATTATTTTTTTTTGGATTGGTTAATCACTAGAATTTTTTGTCATTATTTCCATCCCGTTCTCACAAAGTTTTGTGCAGTTTGGTTTGGGAATATACACTGTAAACGATATATTTTTTTCTCCTTATTTCATTAGGTTTCATGATGTCATTTACATGTGCGTTTCTTTTTCTATTCTAATCCTTCAAATGAAAACAATGACAACAAAAGCTTTTTAGTACAGTAATTTGGGGACCATTTTACACTGGATAATCCCAAGTTAGATGGAATAACTTTGTCCAAGTCTCTTTGTGGAGTTTTGTTAGTTGTTCCGGTTTCTATTAGTGGAATAATCAAACAGAAAGTGGAATAGCTATTTCCATTTTATTCTGTTACTACAATAAATATGTTGGGATATAAATCTAAGTGAGCAGCAACATGTCAGTGTTTCGATTTTGCTTGGTACACAATGTTGACTTCAGTCCTAAATTTAATTTAGTAGTTGGGTCAGAGAGATCTAGGACGCCAATATTATATTTCTTTCTTTCTAAATGAGATCAGTGGGTGTGTTTGTGCATAATCTTAAAAAAATAAAAAATGAAAGTGAAAGAATTTGAGTTAAGGGTAAAGTGATAGAAAATAAAATAATTTTCCTTTGAGTGATGTTTGTGCACGTAGTGAAAAAATTTTCGTCATTTTTTCTCAAATTCTAACTTATAGGGAAGAAAAAAATTTTTCACATTTTTTAATAAAACAAAATAGGGGGGAAAAAGTTATTGAAAGTTTTTTCTATTCCTTGTTTGACACAATATCAGATTTTTCAATGATTAAAGGAAAAATTTTAGCTCTCTTTCACTTTTTTTCATTTTTCATCTTGCACAAACACACTTTGTTTTGGAGTGAATTTATGAGTCTATTTGATAAGATGTTCAGATGGATTCATTAGAGTTCTTGATTTATTTAGAAAGGAGAGAAGCTAGAATTTTTTTTAGGTCAGCATCAACATTTGTTGGGCGTGAATACGATGCAATCAATATTGCAATATAAAACATCTAATAATATGTACTCTGTTATATGAGTATATAATATATTAGGAGATATGTAAAATATATTAAAAAATGGGATATATATTTTTTAAATATGTATTTTACTAAACAAGACTTAAAGAAAAAATCTTAAGCCCCTATTTGAGTAGTGGAATAGAGGAAGAATAGGGAGGAACAACCAAAAACATGTTTGCGATAGGTGGATATAGTTATGCCAGAATAGGTGTGAATCAATTCATATTCGTATTTAAGTCCTCGTTGAAATTATGTTATTTCACCCAATTTATCCATTAGTATAAGGGGTTTACATATTAAATCACTTATCATTACCTCTTATATATAAGGGGTTTACTTGTCAAATTATTTTTTTTCTTTTTATAAATTATTATCCATAGATTATTCATCTTTTATCCATAACTTATTCATGATTAACCCAACAATAAAAACTTTATTATATTATTTTCAAATGAAAATAACTTAAAGCATAATCAAACATAAATTAACTTATTAGAATAGTTATCTATTTTATGTGGCTATCTAAACATGACATTGAGGGCTTATTTGTTCTTGATAGCTATACCGAGATAGATAACAATTCATACTAAATAAATAAATTTTTGTTTGGTTTCTTTTTTTTTTTGTTATTTTAATTGGGAAACATAAAAGTGACATTTTTGTTGTTTGATTCACCTTGGATAAAATGATGATACGTGATGGATAAGGGATGGATAAAAGTTTATGACTTAATGTGAGAGGTGGGTGACTGATTTGATAAATGTGATAGTTTTTAGAATGTGTGTGTGAGATTGTTGGTAAGATAAATTTTTTAAAATGACAGAGAATGGTATTTTAATTCCTGGCATAAATAAGTTTTGATAAGCAATTTTAGCATTTCCTTATAATAGTTATCATACATTATCCTAATTTATCAAAACACAGCTATCTGAGTTTATCCGGAGAAAACAAACTTCAAATAAGGGCTATTCTGCCGTATTCACCCCTATTTTTGGTTAATTCTCCACCACAAATGGAGGGTAAATGTTTGGACTACAAAAGTGATTGCAGAAATAACTTGAATGTATCAAATTTTTTAATTATATATATATATATATAAATAAAAGGGATATCTGGCCTTCATGATTCTCAAGCTTGGTGGATATATGGATAAATAGACGGGGGAGCTTTATTACAGTTTTTTTTATAGTCTCAAATACAATATTATATACTTCGTTAGCCCCCTTATTTGTTGTATTGGGGTATATATCTCTTTAAAAAATATTTCACATTTTTTTTTATAAATGATATCATGTAATTCATTAAAGTTTATACAGATATACATCACTTTTGACAAAAGTGTATACCTCATTAGAGGAGGTATAAGATTTAAAAAATAAAAATATGTGTGATCTATATTTTGAACGGTAAAATATCAGTGAACAGAGACATAAGACTTTTATACGTCTTATTCTTTTTTTAAAAAATATATATAAAAGTATAGTACTCCAGTGTGAGTATGGATTTCAAAAGAACTAAAAATCAAGTCAAAGGAAACTGGGTCCAAATTGGAGTGTTGTAGGCTAATATGTATAAGTCAAGGAAAGCTTCCAAAAAGTGGAAAGCCTTTTCTGATTAAAGTAATACTCCAATTTTTTTAGATCTGTGTTTGTGTTTGGATTGCTTGTGTTTTTTGTATTTGTTTTGTACTTTAATCAATCAGACGGTCATAAATTAATCAAATAAAATGGATCCATTTATCTATTCATAATTTGATAATTTAATAACCGTTTGATTTTAATTGTGATGATGTGACAATCCCACAATAAAAGTCAAGTAAGATACAAGTAAAAAAAAACAAGCAGAGAATCCAAACCCATTTTTTTTATAGTTCTTATTAATCCAGGAAAACTAATTAACCATCAAATAGCCAATCATTGGGGCTTTAAATTCTTAGGCCATGTTTGGAACCAATTGTTAGGCTAATTCATCTTTATACAAAATGAACATGTATTAAATTAAAATCTTGTTTTCATATTTTAGTTTTCACATGTTCAAAGTCAACAAATTAGTTTTTATAAAAAGGCTAGTTGAGCTTATGAAAAAGCTGATTGAGATTAGTTTTTCTGAAAAAAAAATCTTCTTCAAATGATCCTTAAATACCATAAAATTTTCAGTAGATATGGACATTTGTATATCTGTTGTTTCTTTTTTCTTTTGCTAGTTTTTCATTTGATTTTTATGTATTCCATACCCTGTTATTTCACTTAAATCACGTAGAAACCGGTCGTGAGAGACAAGACAAAGTCCATATTCATCAAGCTATGGGACTCTTGTAGAAGAATAAACACTATCATCAAACTGAATGCATAGTAGGTTGTAACTGATGTAGCTTTTGAAGCAAAGTTGTAGTCTCGTTTGAACTTCCTAATGTACCAAACCCTACAGGATTCATGGAATCAAATAATTTATTTAAAAAATAGAGAAAAAAAATTGAAGAACTATTGCCACCACTAAAAGATTGAAGCTTTTCAGGAAAGATTTATCGCACTTATCAAAATATATCATAACATGTCAAAACAAACACATATATATAGTATAAATAAAAATAATGCCATCCAAATTTATTTAGAGACAAAAATATTCTAACAACAAAGAAAAAGCAAGGGAAGTCTGTTAGTAGTAGAGGCAGTTAGTCTAAAATCATTTTTTTTTTCAAGTACATGTGGTTACTAGAAAGTAATAACTAATAACATCATCAGAGACTGGTAACAAAGTGTTTCTGAACTGACCATAACGCGAGTAATCACCGGAGGCTCGATCAGAGCTATTCCTCATCCGCTCCTTTCGCAGCCTGAGATCGTTCAACAACTTCTGAGCGAAATCGGACCGCCTCGCCATAACAGGTTCTCTCACAAAATGAATGAATTGTATGATATGCCAAATGTTTGTATTGTTTAAGGAAGACAAAGGAGGGGATTGGATTGGGTAGGTTTTTTTTTTTTTTTGAAGTGGAGTTGGTTGAGGGGTTCTACTCCTTGTGTGGTGGGCAGTCCTCTCAGAGGGGAGTGGAAAATGAAAAAATGCTTTTTTAGGAAGTTTGACGTGAACGTTAGATCTCTGTGTTGTTGTGTCTGAAGCATTAGATTTCCACCACATTTTAAGCAAGGTGGATGTGTCCACTTTTTATTCCCTCATTTGAAATATTGAAGCATGATTTTTTTTTATCAACCTTGCTTTATTTTTTGGGTATGTTTTAAGGGAATGTCAAGTTGGTCTCGCATGAGGAAAAACTGAAAGATCCATCTAAATCATGAGAGCTACTGATCGAGAACGACACATCTCAGGTGTGTTCAAACGAATTTACTGGCTCTCACTAATGTCTCATGTACTTCTTGTTCCTCTGGAAGTTACATGTCGTGAATGATGAGCAAAGTTAAAGCTCGTTCATGGTTTGGGACTGTGACAGATAAATTGGCATTCGAAAAAAAAAAGGGGTGTTAGAAATACGTTGTTTTTGAAGCTTCTCAAACACGAGATAATTTGGCCTGAGAATAACATGCGGGATGTAAACGCAAACATTAAAAAAAAATGTTATTGAAGAAATAATAATGTTACTTGTAACCCTAAATCCAATATATTAGAGCATATCCAACACTACTAGAGTTGGAGGCTCCTAATTTATATTTGGAGAGAAATAAAAAAAATGTACTCTTATAAGCTCTATATTTAACATTAAACATTCTCCAGTGAGAAAGTCTCCCCCACATGTAGGAGTGAAATTTGACTCTTGTTGCATATGCTTTACATCACACTTTATGAAATAAATACTCTCAGTAAGCTCCACATCACACTTTATTAATAAAAAATTATGTAAAAAATTAGTGATAAGAGTAATATTGAAGAATACACTCCCTAAATTTCTTCCCATCTTTATTATCTCTTACATAGTTTTGCTTAATCACTCACCCTTTCTATAGATTTTATGCTACATTAATCTGACAGATGATATTGACATGACAAATGCATCTACTGCAATTCACACATTTAAGTATTTAACATGATGAACATTGAAGAGTCATGTGTTTACCCTCTAGGTCTGAGGTTCAAATCCTCCTAAACTTACCACCAAAATGCACAGGAGAAATGCCTATTGAAGAAGATCCAAAGTGGCACAATGTTCTTTTCTTTAACTGATGAATTTCAATTCTGAATCAAAAGAAATTAGTCCCAGCTGGACTGCACTGCAATTGCCAATGCAACAACATGTTTCCATTCAATTCAATTCATTTCCTCCTCTGCTTGAAAGAGTAAACAGTGACCCCCTTTCGAGACCCAGGCAGCGGAGGATCGGAATGTATCACCTTCACATCGAAAAACCTCCTCGCCTTTCCGAAGAACACCGAGTCCTTCTTCCACCTCCTCAGGTGCGCCATCACCAACACCACCTCCCCAACCACGAAGAACCGCAGCGTCTCCAACAGCGGCTCGAACAAGCTGTCATAGTAAACCACATCCGACGCCATCACCACATCGAACCCTCCAAACTCCTCCGACACCGAGCGGTGATCGTCGTCGTCTCCGTTCCCCCACCGAAGCGGACGGACCCGGACGTCCCCGCCGAGGGATCGGACGGCGGAGATGTTGGCGTCGGCGTTGTGCGTCAGATTCGGGAGGACGTGGGGGAGGTCGGTGAGGGTGACGGACGCCGGGAGGGTGGCGGCGGCGGAAATGCCGGCGAGGCCGGTGCCGGAGCCGAGCTCGAGGAGGCGGAGGGGGGGAGGGTGGGGGAGGGGGAGTGAGGATATCAGGTGGCGGACGGGGGTGGTGTTGGGTTGGTCGAGGAGGGAGAGGAGGGTGGAGGCGGCGGGCCAGAGCTGGAAGGAGAGGCCCCGGGAGGTGATCTGGCGGATTGTGAGGGTTGTGTTTGTTGATCGGAGATGGTGGTGGGTTTGGTCGGTCGTCTGTTCGATTGTTGTTGTTGTTGGGTTGTTGGTGGTGGTGGTGGTGGTGGTGGTGGTGATCTCTTCTTCTTCTGATGGTCGTGGTTGGAAGATTGAGAGGAGATCCGGCTCCTCGCCGTCCAGTGTTGTCATGGCAAAAACCCTAATGTGCTCGATGAAATGGTTTGAAAGGGAGGTGGATTTTCAAGGAAATGGATTGGAAATGGGCTGATGTTTGAAGGTTAAATTGTTCTAATTTTTCATGATAAAAAATTTATTAATTTGATCATATTCATATTTATCAAAATTAAGATAAAAAATAAAAATAAAAGATTAATTCAGTATGTAACAAAAAAAAATTTATTTTTATTTTAAAATTGAGATAATTGTCTTCACTTTATCCTGCTTATTCTTTTTACCAAAGAGAATAATTTGTTATTCCCCTCACTTATACTCTTGTCTAGTTTGATAAATGGATATCCTTAACTTTGCATTTGGATCACATGATGTAAAATATGAGATAACTTTAAAAAAATTTAAACATGTCAAGTCTACCATTTTTATTAAAGGGGCATTAATATTGTTGATTTTATTTCACTTTTTACCTAGAACAAAATATCCCCACTTTTTCTCTCAAAATACAGACAATTGTCCATGCTTTATTCTTCTTCTTTTTTTCTTATATCATATAGGATAACATGTGATTTAATCCAATTATTTTCTTATCCCAACCTCTTATCCCAATGTAAAACCAGGCCTAACCCCAGTTTGATTCGATAATAGAGTTGGAATAAATGGGAATTAATCGGAATAGTTTCAAAATGGGTGTTTGAAATGATGGAGAATGAATGATAATATCTAATGTTATAATTATCTAAATTAAAAATATGTGTGATGAACATTGTATACAATTGAGACAATATGCATATATTCTTTTAATATTAAAATTGAATTATTACAAATTATTCAATCCAAAAATATATATGAATCCACTGTCAAATCATCTGTTATCATCTATTACAAATCAACTGTCAAATCAATTGTTATCAATTTTTTATATTTATAAATCCTTATCTATACTTTATTAATATTTTATCAAAACAATAAAAAAATTTATTACTAGGTTTTTCAATAAAAATAATTCAAAACACAATAAAATAAAAAATTATTTTATTTTTATTTATATTAAAATATTCATGAGCATGAAAATAATTTAATTCTATGTCCCAAGGGAGCTTAGGAAATGGACGGTGTGTAAAAGTGTAAGCACTGTCTGTTGCGTATTTGCGTTGGAGTGAATGTCTCAATGATTGAATGGAATTTTTTTTAGCACTATTATGCATTACTTTTATTACATTTAATGCAAAAAATATATAACTAAATATAATATAATTAAGGGTGGGGATACACCCACTACCTATTTTACTTCGCCCACCACCTAATTAAAACCACCACCCTTCTTTTTTACAAACCCACAACCCTATAAATATAACTACACTGAAACACCAGACCCACAACCCATCACAAGTTTTACACCTCTCTCTCTCCTCTCTTTGCATTCTCTTCTCTTATACTCTCTTGTCAGTAACTTGAGTCGCTTAAGTCACCCGATCACTCAGAAAAAAGAGAAGGAAAATGATACACTCAATCACATTCATCGACCACAACTCATATTTTAAATTTTTTTATTTTTTTTAAATAGTAAACATTATCTAATAAGATATATGTTTTGGTGAGAAGTGCATGACACTCAATTTTAAATTGAATGAATCCATTTTTAATAAATGTAAAAAAAAATTTAATGAGGTATATACATTATCTAATGAGGTATATGCTTCTCAAAGCCTGTAACAAAGTATATAAGTCTGTGTTTTGGGCCGAGAAAAAAACTGAATGTAGCAGTACTCGAGAAGGAAAATCACCCGGTCACTTGAGTCGCTTAAGCCGAAGTCGAAGCCCAAAACCCAAACCCTTCTCTCTTCTCTGTTTCTCTGTCACACCCCTACTCCCCCCCCCCCCTCTCTCTCTCTCTCTCTAACACTCTCGCTCTCTCTCTCTCTCACATTCTCATCTCTCCACGACGCCCCCTGTCCTCCCTCTCACTCTCGATCTCTCTCCACGACGAAGCCCGAGATCTGACCCGCCGGAGACCACGACGCAGCCCCAGATCCGACCCACCAACAAGAAGTCCCGCACCGGCCCCGGCAGCAATAAAAAAATCAGGTATTCGTTCCTTCTTGTGCTCCTCCCCCACTTACCCAGTTCTCTGTATTTGGGGATCTCAATGTTTTTATTTTCTCCTAATTTGGTATATCAATTGAATGAAACGAGAGATATGATAGGTTTCTTTATTCAGAATTGATGGAACCCTATTTCATGTTTTCGTTAAACAATTGTTTTAGGGTTTTGTTTTAAGAACTGAATCCTGTTTGTCTATTTGATTTACATCGGTTGAGGATTCTCTTTACCATGCATGACTATAAAATCTGAATTTATGGGTATATATTTCAGTTTTTAGAGATTTTGTCTTGAGTTATTATGAATTCATAGAACTGAATCTTATTTGTTTGAAGATTCTGCGTGTTATACTGTTTGATATTGAATATGAATGTATGGTTTTAATTTTAGATTTTAGATATTTAATTGGGCCTTTTTATCATGCATTTGGCCATGCGTTTGGTCAAATTCAACAGGCACTTGGATCTTCTTTGTTAAATACACCTACCTAGATTTGGGTTTGTAAACATCCATAATAGTGAAATTTAATACTATGTGCTTGCTGAATTTCAGGTTATTGTGTGTGTGTGTGTTTTTTTTTCATTTTTAAGATTGAAGTTTGGGTTAAAGACACATCTACGTCCCCGTGAACACGGGAAATCCCATATAAGCGTGTGCTAAAGTTGGGGTTAATTTGACTTAACCTGCCTTAGTTAAACCATGACTCAGTTAACTAATCTTCCCATGACAAAATCTCCTCTGCGCCAACTACCCCCCCCAACACACACAAACCCAACTCGACATCCCAGACGAATAACTCCCTGACCCCCTCTTCCATACCAACCCCTTCGATGCGCCCTTCACCATTCTCTATAAAGCCTCTCCCTCCACTGCGGGTCCCCAACAACTTGAAAATGTGTTTTTAGTTGCTTAATTGAATTCTTTGCTTGCCCCTGCAGACTATATTGTCGTAGAATGACTGCAGAAAAGCATTTTTAATGAAGTTATAACAGGTTCTTAATGACAGATTGCATGGTGGCTCTCTCTATTTTAATCTTTTGAGATCAATTAGCTGGTGTTTGTATCTGAAGCCAACTCAAATCATAAATGGAGTATAAAGTGTTGAGGTACCATGGCACTTAATAGTTTGAATTTATTACGTAACTAATTAATTGAAACGGTTCTGAGACACTTTGAGGCATTGCATTCATCTAGGCACTTATTTTTTTTGGTGCGACTGTCTAGTCACCATTAGATAGTTAACATTAATGAAATCACCATATCAAAAATCACACGTGTAATAAGCGTCATCTAGGCACGCCTAGGTGCACCCAGGCAAATGGCTCCTACCTAGGCTCGCTTGGCCGCTTGGACAATTATGGCCTAGAGGTTATAAATAGGACCCTTTTGAGTAGTAAAAGGTATTGAATTTTTATAATTTCTCGAGTCTACAAGAAGCCTTTAAAGATCCCTCATGTTCATTCTTCGCATTTTTATAACTATGCTACTGCATCAACATTGAAGGTATGGTAAATTTGAGGCATTCTCAATGACATTCTCAAAGATATTAGTGAAAACAACCTAGGGGAATGAATTCCTAAAGCAGAAAATATTGTGCCTAACGCATGATGGAAATGTTTAAGATCATTTGGTGTGAAGTGAGACCTGAATCATAAGCCTTCTATAGCATTGCTTTTTTAAGCATTGGTTGTTGGGTCTACGAACTCTTGTCAGATATGCTTTTATGAAGGAATTTTTCATTCTTTGTCAAGTCTTCCTCCCTTTTGGACCTTGCAAACCTATATATCTTTATATTTCATTTATTTTGTTCTAATACACTCTGCCATTGCTATATAGTGATCCATAATATGATGAATCTCGCGGGGATCTGTAGGCGAGTGAATCTTCGGGATTTGGCTATCAATCCTCCCCTATACAATGGTGGTGTCAGTGGTATGTGTGTGTACTCCCTTGTTATTGTAATCCAATTGTGTTTTTTATATGACAAAAGGGGGTGTAACAATCCTCACAGCCGAAAACTTCATTTTTCTAGTTTATCTGTCACTGAACATTGTCATTTTAACTAAGAATTCAGGAACTTGATGTGTTTCAGATGCATTTGGAGGAGGAATGAGCATGTTGATCAAGCGATGGGCTACAAAAAAATCTGCAGGATCCACGAAGAATGGTCGTGATTCCTTACCCAAGAACCTAGGTGTGAAAAAGTTTGGTGGTGAGGTAGGTTTCCTAGACGATTTAAAGCGTGGTACTTTTCTTTAGAGATCCTCATCTGTCCGGTCGCCTTATAAACTTTAATAATTCCTTTCTAATTTATCCATTGGATGACTTCTGTACTAATTGAATCACCAGGATATTAAGTGTGTAAAACAACCTAATCTTTCTTTATATGTTCCCTGATGTGCAGAGGGTTATACCTGGGAACATCATTGTTCGTCAACGTGGCACTCGCTTCCATCCTGGAGACTATGTTGGGATGGGGAAGGATCACACAATATATGCCCTGAAAGAAGGCCGTGTGAGATTCGAAAGACACAAGATGAGTGGTCGCAAGTGGATACACGTTGACCCCAAGGAAGGCCATGAACTTCACCCCATTTATGCAAATGCTGCTGTCACGTCTGAGAAAGCTTCGGCCGCCTAATCTATGGCAACCTGAAGCAGGCACTGCTGCTCGTTCTAGCCATCCACATACAATTTGAAACTAATAAAAATCCTTGAAAGAATCTAGACGTTGAGGGCGAAGAGGTTTTGGTGTTGTAACCAAACCATGAATGGTTTTGCTGTATTAGTGTATTAGCTGTGTTAACAGAAATTCTTTGATAGCTTTCTCGACAGCATTTTGCGGGTTCTATTACTGATAACTAGCCGCCGCTGAATTTTGTTTTTGAAATATCCTATTCTGGTAACTGAGTTTACACTGATTGATGCAGATGAATCAAGTTTTTTTTATATATATTATTATGAAATTCTCATGGGAGTTTTGCACAAGAAGAAAAATGGGCTGCTTATATATATATATGACTAGATTAACGTGTAGTGCACCCATCATTATAATGGTCATCTCTTCTCAATGTATCTTCTTGAACATATATGATCTTATTTTGTATTATACATGGTGAAGCAATAGCACAAGGGCGAGATCATCCCCATCATTCATTTATTGTGCTTGTATAAATCTGGAGTAATTGAAAGTTTTCTTTTTTTCTTCTGTGATTATATTTCCACAAATCTCTTTCACTACATGGAATTTTTAATGTAATCGTATACATGGGAATCTGGAACAGTTAGATGTGATTAACCTGTTAGAGGTAGCCTATTTAAAAAGAACACTACATAACTAAAAGACTGCAAAATCCTTTGGAGGTGGTCTTCCTAAAATGAATATTTCTGACAGTTTGACTAATGGAGTCATACATACATTCATTTTCACAGCTGCTTAGTGAATTTTAATATATCACGCTCGAAAGAAATAACTTTTTATTCTTTGAATAAATCAGTATCCATTGTAATCTGCTTTCAATTTTACAACTTGAAATTAGTGGAAACCTCACTAAGGTTTTCCTCTTTAGACTCATCAAACCCATCCATTTCTAGAGAGCTAGGATGAGCTTCAGACTCCATAACGTGGGAATCATCATCATCGGCATTATCGTTGTCAATGATCCCCGATTCAAATCTTCGACGTCTTTCAACTGCAGCCTCCACCCTGCAACTAAACTCCTCATTGGATCCTGCCAGCATATAACGGAGCTTAAAGTTTATCCGGTTCTCCACCAAGATCTTGTGCCTTGGAGCTATTCTACCATCCAGTGAATAGCTGAAAAACCTGCAGTTCCCACACATCATTATCAGTAGAAGCACCGGCAGAGCAAACCAGCTAAAGTGTCGGAACCATTTTTCTACATTTTTGGATATGGTTTTCTTTTTGCACTTCTCAAGTCTTCTAATATGAATCCCATTATATTAAGAATCAGTAATTCAGCAACTAGAAAACAAGAAAAGGAACAGAGCAAATCTCAATTAAATGAGTTGAATTGTCAGAGAAGGACTAACCTTGGAAATTCAATTAGATCCTGCAATGGGCGAACCATAATTCGCCTCAGGTAACGGTACTTAGGCCTGAGGATATCCAAATTATATTTGAGCAGCATTGGAAAATCAGCAATCATTTCACCCAACAATTGTTGCCGAATACCCAAGGAGAGGAAGTACTTGACATTGACCTCCAGTTTATCAAAGATACTACACCCCAGAAGTGCTGGCTCCAGAGCAATCACTTTCCCGATATCCTTTTGGGCGACTCCAGCTTTTGTAATCAAGAAAATGACCTGAAGCCACAGCACATGATGATATTAGTGTGATAAAACCAAAATGAGTACAATTTGGTTCTGCAGTGGAACAAACATGGATGAGGATGGCATATTATACGATGTTCCAATATAATATAAAAAGAGAAACTAATCACACACATGGGCTGAGAATGATGAACTGTTGACTGTTCGATGGTAATGTGCTATGATTCAACTACTAGAATGAAGAGAGCATACAGCCCACCAAACTATTTTAAGTCTGGATAGAGATAATCATGGAATGGTACAACACACAATCCAAATATATTGATCTACATTTTATTTTTAAAGAAAAGGTTGGTTTTCGCCTTTGTAATATTGATTTACATATTTAACAAAAGGATAACACATGCATGGAAGAATGAAAACACACCACTGGACGGATTTTTTTGTAGAGGCTGTATGTCAACAAGGGTGGAAATTTGACCAGGGCGCTTCCAACTGCTTCTTCCCGAATGCCTATGTCTTGTAAAAATCGTACCTTCACAATGAAAAAGAAAATCCATACATCAGTTCACTTTACAGGCTATTTTGATTCAGCAGCAATCATCAGAGCTCTCATTACAACCTAATGTGTCAACAATAAATTCAACCATCAATAATAAAAAAATTGACAAATTCTTCAATATCATACCTTTGGCACGATTGTTGTTTCTAAATCAACACAAAAAATCATTGGCTTCATTGTAAGAATTCTTCGCATGCCATCACGTCGGACCCCAAGATAATATAAATACTTCACAAGAGGCTTCCATCTTTCCTCAATGCTGCAGCCCATCAACTGTGGCTTAAATGCCAATAGTCGTCCAACATCATCAGCACCCAGACCAAACTCCTTAAGGTAATTAACCTGGTGTATACAAGTCTAACTTAGAAATCTGTATACATAATTTTTTGAACAGCAGAATTAATAAAATACTTTATAATATCCAGATGATCAAGAACTTGCATAAAAAAGAAAAAAATGATAAAAATGACAAACCTATCCAATTCATTTCTTTCCACCATGTCAAGATTTGACACAATCCATTTGATTCCATGATGTGTGCTATAGTTGATGTGTTTTTCCCAAGTTTATAAGCCTTTCATTCTTCCATTCTTGTCAATTAATTGTTAATACACAAGCTAAGTCCCATTATCTGCTATTTCCTATATATAAAAGAGAATTTTTCAGCTGGTAATATGTTTTTTATATTGGTAAGGTAGCAGTACGTTTACTATCAATTTTGGGGAAGGATCAAAAATCAACTTTTATTGTTCAAACCACATTTTAGATAATCGGTACCTACTACCTAATATTGAATATACAATCAGTCAAATATCAAGATAGAGGGTACAAACAGTGATTATGGCATTGGCATCTGAGAGACACCTAAATGTTCTACATGAAAAAATTATATTCGTAATGTTATATTAGTGACACTATAACATGCAGAAATCACAGACAACAAAACATTGTTAAGAAAAACTTAAAGAGGGGAAAACACCTTACTATTCATTTCTTCAAGACTGAAGAAACCAAGTGACCTCGGATAATCAAAGACCATCGTCCCGAAATCCCTCTCATTCATACCCATATCCATATAAAACCTCGTGCGAGCATCCAATTCCTCCATAGTGAGTGCCAAAACCTGAGGACACCGGCCGATGACAAAACCCACCCAATCCCTCCTAACACCATGCATTTCAAGATAACCAACAATGTCATCCAGTTCTTCCGTGATCCGACCAAGAACCGGACCCGCCTTGATCAACACGGAGCCAAGGGATTCCCCCTTCACATGAATTGACTTCAACCACTCAACCATCTGCCTCAAACACTCAAGGTTCCCTGGACATTTACATATCAACTTCCCAATTTGCGAGTACGTCAACGAGTTGTGCTTCAACCACCTAATCAATCAAATTGTCAAGTTAAAACCAATTGATCAACCCTTCTAAATTGTGCATAAAAACTGAGTTGTCAAAAATGGAAAATGATATGTTCAGCCCCTTGTGCAACCCCATTTACACCACACCGTTTTTTTTTTCTTTTTCTTTTTTAATCATACACTCCCATTATAGAAAATGAAATATATACTAAGATATAATAGTATTTTTTTTCTCTTTGAAAAAATAATTTTTTTTGTTTTTACTCCATACACTATGATAGTGCATATGGGGCTACAAAACAGACGGAGTATATCAGCGCTAGTCAAAAATTACCTAAACCCATTAAGAAACTTTGAAGTGAAGCGGAATTACTTGACAAGGGGGACGACATTGGATCTCTGGATGCAAGCCTTCACACGGGCATTGAACGTGGAATGAGAGAACTCCGGTTCCCGCTTCATAAACGCCGCCTCAATGATGACCCGATCGACAAATTCGGGCAACCTCGACACAAGGTTCTCCGAGTAGGTTATGCTGAGCTTCGAAGCCCTCAACGCCTGCTTCAGCACCTCGGCTGCGACGGCCCGCCGGATCTCGATCGCCCGCTCCACCTTGCGATCATCAACATCATCAATCCCATCAAATTGGTCATGAGAGACGGAGATGGAACCGGGAAACCTATGGTTCCTCCTCTGCCCGAACTTCGAGAGCTCCGCTTCCATCAGCATCATCTCGTCGTCTCGGAGTTCGGGCTGGGGGAGGCGGCGAAGGAGGGCCGTAGATTTCGCGTTGTGGGTGCGGAAAACGACGTCTTCGGGAAGTTCGGTTGAGGAGGAAGAGATGGAGAGGGGATCAGGGGATTGGAGGGCGGAGAGGCGGAGGGAGGGAGTGGCTTTAGGAGGCGAAAAGGGGTTTCTAGGGTTAGGGTTCCGATCTGCCGCGGCGGCGGCGGCGAGGGGGTGATGGTGGTGACAGTACATTGTGGCAAGGCCGGAGGAGATGAGTGAACAATTGGAGGTGAAGGGTTTAAGAAGTGGAGATATTTATATAGTCACTCCCCTGTTTTTTTGTAGTTCGCGCCATTTCCACCTGTTGTAGCGAGTTCGATATAAAAGTCTCTCCGCGGAGCACCTTGAATGGGACTATGAGAGGCTTCTCTCCCTGTCTTGATATGTTCCGCGAAGAGTCGATCCGACCGTCCGTTTCAGTGTTTGGAATTTTTTTTTTTTTTTTAAGGTAGATGTTATTACTATCACTTCATTTCTAAAAGTGAATTAGAAATAAAAATTAAAGATATGAGAAGACATAAAAAAAAAAAAAAAAACAAGAGGCAAAGGCAGAGGGGGAGAGGAGCGTTCAGTAGATGGGGTTTCTACTGTACCCCCTGAAGCCTCACGCTACTGCTCTATGCCACTATAAGATGATATCCGATCGGCCACTGTCGATTGAAACTCCCATGTCCCCTATTATGCCCCGACCCCACTTAGTGATGGAAAGTAACATCATCTCTCACATATTCTTCACGTAGACTTGCGATCCTTTAAAGATCACTTTGTTTCGTGTTCACCAAATCGTTCACGTGATCATTGGGATCACCGATTGGAGACCATTTCATGCGGTACACTTTCATAAGGAGACGCTTTTGATACAATATCCACATGAAGATCTTTACTTTTAGTAAGATCTTTAGCCGCCAACTTTGTCCAAATCAACGTTGGATCTTATCAGTCTCTAATCATATAATGACATGCGTCCCATCACATGATAAACATTTGCGATTTTGAGATGAATATGTTGGGGTAAAAATCTTTTTTAATTTTACCAAATGAATATGTTGAACTAAACTCTATAAGTTGGTGATATGAACAATTCATAGCTCTTCAGGTCTTCTTTTTTTTTTTTTTTTTTTGCATAACGAAGCTAATGATCCACTCCTGGTACCCAGATGCACAAACAGATCTGTCTTTTCTGGCTTTATTCATTTCCTGTATTTGCAAAGATTGAACATTATAAAATAGAAAGCTCAGAAATCTAACAAAAAAATTGACAATTTCCATGTCATCACCAAGAGAAAAAAATCGTGGTTTGTTACTGACAGAACCTCACAAACATCAACTTTACAAATATCCAAAGACCAATATGGTTCAATTACATGGGGAAAGAAACTGCAGCTTGTTGTGCAAATTAGAAAACAAAACTGCATGCAATGAGAACTATAAAAAAAACAAGAAGAAAAAAGTAAAGTAAATCACACTTCTTTCTCCCCCTCTGTTTCTGACCATACCTCACACAACTAAACATTCTGGGCTGCTGCTCCCCCCCAAAAAAGACCTCTTCCTGCACCATAAATAACCTCTAATCCAAATAATTCTCACCAAAAAATAAAAACCAACAATAAATCACACATTTTAATTCTTTCCGAGAGGTGCATAAGAAAGAGAATAATCGCTCTGAATGCACATATCAAGAGCTCCGCCGTTTCCGTGGCTTTTGAATCCAAATCGAATTCGAACAGGAATCCCACCACATTATTACCAAAGAATCAAAATAAAAATCCATCTCAGTCTTCTACATCACGTAAGACAGATGCTGGTTCGGGAAATACTTCTTTGGAGGGTCTCTTGTGAGAGTTGGATGACATCTCAGCTCCTTGTCCACTCCCTTGCGAATCAGACTTCGCTACTTGTTTGGAACTGCTACCCTCCCTTGTGGGAGCAGACGCTGAGACGATGTCAGATGAGCTGTGGCGCCAGCTCCCAAATAGGGCCGCATTCCAGGAACCCCTCGATGAGGTCGTCCTGAGCCTCCCCGATCCTGAATTCTCCTCCCTCACCACCTTGAGCGGGTTCTCAAGAGCCTTAAAAATGTACTTCATGAGGGGTCTCTTTGATGGCCTTGGATTCAGGCAGGATTTGGCTACGATTGCCATCGCCCATACTTCTTCCAAGAGATCTTCGTCCACGATGAGGGATGGGTCAAGAATCTTTGTCACCAGATCCTTTTCGTAAATGTTGATGCAAGGCAGAACATGATCCAACCACTCATTTGTGTCTGTATCATTGGATGCACTGATGCCCAGTTTCCCAGTCACCAGTTCAAGCAATACCTTCCCTAGGCAGTAGACATCATAGGCACACGAATTGGATGGAGCACCTGCCAATTTTCCCATCAGAACAAATTGGTGATCAGATCATTGGATGAATACTATGAACTTGACGAAGAAAAGCTTAATGCATGAAATGTTTTTTCACAAAAGAAATACATACCGGAAACACTTGGTTCTGGAGTCCTGCAAGTCACCAACAAACAGAGGATGATGTTAATGCATGTACGACCAACACACCTCATTGGGTAAATATATTTTCAATCAAATTTACAGTTTAGATGAAGCTAACAAGCTATGCAGAATTGCAGATGCAGAACTGACAAAGATGCATCAGGTGTTAGGATAACAGATGCATGTCCAATGCAACATAATAAATAAAAACTATAACTTCCCAACAATTATCAACTATATAATGACAAATAGACAAAAAAAAATTTGCAAGATATGAAAATTTCAGAAGCGTAAAGACCAGGAACAAGAACAGCAAAAGAACACATCAAAGACGAGCTTTGTTGCCTCAAAATGTGTGGCACAAATTTACCCTAAACCAGAGAGTGTTCTTGTCTCTATTTCCCTCAATAATTATTAACTGATTTAATTGACTAGCACATAACTCACTCAGCTTAAAATTGGATGGGACTGTGGGAGAAGCAACTTTTCTTTTTCTTTTTTTTTGGGTTAAGTAAATCAACAGCCCTAGTTGTTTCATTCAAAAGATACTAAACAGTGTCCTACATCATCTTTATTCTGGGAACAATAAACTTTTAGACTTGTACAAACTAACAGTAACAGTAAAATAAAAATAAAATTCTTGAAAAACTCAACATGTTTGTCCTACCAGCTCCAGATCACCACAGGAATCTAGTCAGTGTAAGCATGATGTGAGTGCAGTGTAGTTAGAGTTCAGTGGTGCCATCATTTTATCTCACAGTTATGACCTACTCATTTGAGTGCACCTACTGAAGAGATCTTCCCTACTGATTGGAAAGATCAAGTGAGTGGGAAGATTGATAGATTCCCAAATCCCAAATATATGAATGTGTAATATTGTATTTGGATATCAGCCTTTTTTAAAAATAAACAGTATATCAAAATTAACTAGTCAAGCATGAGAGCTCACCACAGCTAACATGCTTATCCAAACGGTATATCACTCCCATTCTTATCCACAGCTAACATTTTACGAGAGCAACTGTGCTTCTACATTAAGTGCATTCTTAATCAGTCAATAAATGTGGATAGGGAATCCTAGTTCAACATTGTTCCCCTTGCCTCTTAATTATCAGAGCATGAGCTTGGATGACCCTTTTAGTCCTAACTTCTCTTCTTGTTGGCTCACCAAGGTAATCACCAGATCGGCTATCAAAAATTTTCTCCAAAGAGGAACTCAAAGTGTGGACTGATTTCCAAAGTAACATTTAAATTAAAGGTATTATACCCAAAATCTTGTGAAACATTTTCCTTTTTTTTTTTAATTTTTCAAAATCTTTGTTGAACAGTGCAGGCTTATGTTCATATATGTCCTGGAAATGACGTGATCTATGACATATCTACTCTTGGGTTATCATGAATTCTTATCTTCACTCACACATCAAGGTAATTTCTTGTGTTGCAGAACACCTTGAAAATCAGTGGAGATCTACGCACTCCCATTAACTGCTATGCACTGGACATCTGGATCATAAGATGCTTGGAGCTTGTCAACAGTGAATCACTAAATGAGACCAAAAAGGGCTCTCACTTTTTGGTTACCATAAAAATCAACCTACAAATGGCTTCCACGCCCATAGCAATGATAACGTGTTATAAGCTTGCAACTTCTCATGCACAGAGTTTACTCCTCAGATTTCCTTTCATATAAGTAGACTCCAAATTCTATTCTTTTCCTTGTATTTGAGTATAAAAATCTAACACAAACACAATAAATTCAATGCAGCACATGAGGACTGAGGAGACATTTGCACTCCATCTGTTGTATGGATGTTTCGGGTGATCAGACACTGTTGAATCGAACAAATTCAGGCATTTGAATGAGAATTGAACAGAAGCCGACCAAAGAAGGGTCAAATTGCCTTCTAAGGAGTTCCAGTGGTCATGGATATGGTCAATGCAGAAAATATGTTTTCTTGATATTTGTTGAATTTTTTTAGTACCTAGTTTGTTAGTAGTAATTTGATATTAGGATAATGTTGTTATTTATTGGATACCACATGTTAGAATTTATTGGATACCTCCTGTATTATCATATTTTTCGTGGATTCGACGACCCTTCGTATGGACTCGTAGGTTTATCGTTCATGCATAAGGAGGTTCTGCTCATAGTGATCATCACATCGTCTTCTTTGCAATCCACCCACATCAGAATCCAACTTCCTCTTACAAGCATTGAATCGCTCTCTTCCTAAAGTACAAGTAACTCTTATGCTACAGATGTCGATGTTTATGCTTTACATATATCAATTTTTTCCAGCTACTTCACAGATAAAGTTGGTACTTAAAATTAATATAATTAATTAAAAGTTGCCTAATAATGATGCTTTTGAGACTGCATAACACAATCAACGTTAATTCTAAATATAAATGAAGCAATAACAATGGTACTGAAAGCAACCAGCTCAGGGCTCCTCTTCATAAGTCAAAACTTGAAGAATAGATTACAGATGAAGGATGGATGGACTATGGTTATTGAAGTAAAACCTAATATGTGCATTGTAATTTTATGAAAAAAAATATCTTGCAGTGTAGTATGGATCGCAAAAAAATATGTGCAGGTGAAAGATATCAAATAGACCACTTACTGTGAAAACCGCAGAAACCTAGTGATGACATTTTGATGATTTTCCCCTTCTTGAGCACATGCCCCACTCAAACTTCCAAGCCGAACTTCAAATTTATCATCAAGAAGTATGCTGCTTGCCTGTATGTCCCTACAGCCACAACACATTTTAATTTCTTCAAATCAAACAATCAGGCTGGCTTTATCTCATTGTAATAAATCAAGAAAGAATTGCAAATATTAATTGCTTCAAGTTCTTTGCAAGCTTATATGGGAAGCAGTACAATAATTCAGACATGAAGTTGCTGCTATACATACATAATGCCTTAAGTTTGATGTGAAGGATAGTCACAAGTAATTGCATTTTGGATAGGGCATTATGAGGGATTCAGTTCTAGAAGGTGTACCATGTGTACCAACCCTCTTTCCATCTTTCAGAAGAGGCATCATGCATTTGATTTGCACCACTATACTATACGCATGTGGAAAGAAAGGTTACCGGTCCACAGTCAAGAGGTCTACACTCATGATTGAACAATTCAAGCATATTATTAAACATATTTAGGATTTCTCATTTAGTTCTGATATTTAACAGAAGAAGAAAAGTAGCACGAGCACAGCAGTATGCTCAAGTATAGCACAACACCACAACCAGTGAGGCCACGGAAAAACTCAGAGGTACCATAGTGTTTTATGAGATAAGGTACAAAGAAAAGGTTTTTCAAGTTGCATTGCAAAGGGCAAGCACCTAAACAAGAACTAGTTGCCAGGGCACCTAAACAGGAACTAGTTGCCAGCTGCATCACTGTGCATGAAATGCTGAAATTCAGGCTTTAGCCATTCAGAAGGTCCTTTAAGGTAGCATTTGAGAACGGATTTGAAAATGAACTTTTCACTTAAAGATAATTTTGGAATAAGATTCCCACAAAGCATACATTTTGTTAGATAACCAAAGTTTTTTTTTCTCCTTGCTTTCTTTAGAAGCTGTGATCATTTAGGGCGTTTGGAAATATGTTTTGGGTTAAGTTTCATTTCTGCAAAAGAAAGATCATTCATATGTATTTCTGAATACTACCTAAGTCAACTTTGAAAATTAATTAATACAGCTACACTGTTATCCCGCAGGATAACTTGGTAATTCATCAGGAGAAATCCATCCCACAGTTCGACGGAACTTCCATGGACTACTACTAAGTATTCACCTAGTGGGACGGTGCAGATAAACAATGAGGGAGGGCAAAATCAATAGCAGGTATGCATCCCAGAGGACATTTTTCTTTAATGATTTTATAAAGTTACAACCAAGCAAGCCTAGTAAATACCTGTGAACAAGTGGTGGATTGCACTCGTGGTGCAGATAGCACAGTGCCTCAGCAACACCCGTGGCAATCTTCAACCGTGTGATCCAATCCAAAGACTGCAAGCCCTCCTCCTCCCCGCTAGTCTTCCTAAACAACGCATTCGACAGGTCCCCATTCGGCATGTACTTGTACACCAAGAACTTCTCATTCTCACCATCTAAACAATGTCCTAAGAACGGGACTAGCCTGACATGTGAGGCCCTCCCAAACAGGTCCAACTCAGCTAAATAAGTGTCCCTCTTCGAAACCACCTGCACATCTATCCTCTTTATGACGACCACCACCCCACCCTCCAAGACGCCTCGGAAGAGGTCTCCTGAGTGCCCGTGCTTGATGAGATTGGATTCACAAAACTCCTCCGTCGCACGGAGAAGCTGATCGTATGTGAAGGCCTCCCCAACGGCTGATAAGTTCATGACGACCCTACCTGGAGGAGACGGGCCTGACCCAGATTGAGCGACAGATCCTCTAACATCTCTCTGACCTTCATCACTCCTCCCATGCCGCCTCAATATAAAGGCCAAGACTAATGCCACTAGTAAGATGAACCCAATTCCACCAAGAACACCACCCAGGATGAATGCCAACCGTCGGTGATGGTGTCCCCCACCTGAATCGGACGAGTGTGTCGCATTCGGCTGTGAAAACCCATTGAAGCTCAATCCCTTCGAAGTATAGAACGCCGAACAGTCCTGTAAGCTCCTCTGATTCAGGGCATTGCGTAAGCAATTCCCGCCGACTGAAACATTGGCAGCGACGGGAGCGTCCCCTTCGAAGTAGTTTCCAGAGAGATCGACGGACCCGAACCTCTCAAAGACCGTTCCAAGATCTGACGTGACCGATCCATAGAACTGATTGTGCGCGACATTCAAGATGGCGTCTTTGGAGCTCAAGTTGGTGGCGGAGTTCGGCACAAGCATCGGGAGCTTCCCCGTTAGGTTATTGAAAGAGACGTCGAGCACCCGAAGCCCCGGCAGTGACCAGACCGGGCTAGGGATCCCGCCAGAGAACGAATTGTTCGCCAAATCAACGACCGTCAGAGCCCCCGATCGTCCAAGATCGTCGGGCAGGGGCCCCGAGAGTACATTCAACGAGAGATTCAAAACCGACACCCTCCCGAGCCGGGCGACCTCGGGCGGAAACGGTCCCGAGAGCGAGTTGTCCGACAAGTCAAGCACGGAAAGCGACGCGAGCCGCCCGAGCCGGGGAGGGACCGAGCCGTTGAGGGAGTTGCCGGAGAGGTCCAAGACGGTGAGGTTCGCGGCGGCGGAGAGAGAGGATGGGACGGACCCGGCGACGGAGGAGCGGCGGAGCACGAGCCGCGACAGGGCCGGGAGGGTGGGACCGAGCCAGGGAGGAACGGGGCCGGGGAGGGCGAAGCCGGAGGAGTCGAAGGAGGAGAGGCGGGTGAGGTTGACGAGGCCGGCGACGGCGAAGCGGGGGCGGAGCTTGCCGAGGCGGGTGCGGCGGAGGGAGGAGAAATTAATGGAGGCGACGCGGCCGGAGATGCAGGAGACGCCGCGCCAGGACGAGCAGGGGTCGGTCTTGCGGGGCCAGTCGCGGCTGCGGAGGCCGAGGGAGGCCCTCAGCGAATAAAGCGCGAGGAGCTCGACTGAGGAGCTCAGCCTCTGCTGCTGTTGAGATTGAACGAACGAGGGAGTAGTGAAGATGAGGGCGACGAAGAGGAGGAGAAGAGATCGGACGGGCATGATTGAAAGTTGGGACTTGGGAGCATGGATTGGACGGCATTCATGTGGTGCTGCTTCTCCTCCGGCCTGTCACAGGGGTTCCGTAGAGAGAGAAAGAGAGAGGAGGAGCTAGTGTTGTTGGTATGTTCTTTTCTTTACTTTTTCTTTGAAGGGCTGAATTGAATGTGGGGAATTAATGCAGAAAAGCTTTTACAGCCGTGTTTCACTCTCTCTCTATATATATATACTTTCTATGTTGATGTTTGGGTTATTGATACGAGTGAGAGGGAGGGGGAGGAGGAGGAGGAGGAGGGAGTGAGAGAGGGGTTGACCACCGTCCGTTGAAATCGGGCGGCTGTGTTTGTGGGGATTTACAACGTGGGAGGTGGTGCTTTAATTTGTTTCTTTATTTATTTTTCAAATCGGAGGAGGTTCCGTATATAACATTTTGCGCGCTGATACAGTCGTAAGGTTTTGGGTCCGGATTCAGTGGGTTTGATCAGGATTATCGGCGTTTAGACTATATGGTTTATAAATTTAACTGTTTTAGTCCATTTGTTTGAAAGTGTTAACTTTTTTATTTTATTGGATACTGATAATTTAGATAAGACTGAGGAATCTATTATGAGAGAGTTACTAGATCTGGACCCTGATGATTTTGTAGGGCGTAGTATATATTTTATTTTTATATAATAATACATACTTTAATAGACATTATATATATTTTTTTAAATCGTTCATGCAACTTCATTGTATGCACACGCTTCGTTGATATTGTGTAAGAGATGGTTAACATAACGTATATATGTTTTCTGTTTTCTCTGTTCTTCTCATCTTTAATCTAGATCTACATATTAATTCATTTTTGTAATGAAATTGATTACATTTTTTTTAAAAAAAAAAAAAAACATTATGGATTGCTAGTAGAAAATATTGATATAATAATGTATATAATATTTAATTGGGTAAATAACCGGAAATGATATGAATTTTTTTTTAAGAAATATGATAACTAATTTAAAGGTGTTTTGACATGCTGAAAATGTTCTCCTATATTATAGAATAAGTATCCAAAATTTTTTTTGGGATTTGTGTTTGTTATTATGGATAAGCTCTGTTTGGCAATTCGTTTTGGGTTGTTTTTAGCTTCTTTAAAAATTAAAAGCCTCAAACATGTTATCAAACAAGTCAATTTAATTGAAAAGCTGCCCCCATGATTACAACAAAAAAAATGTGCCTAAAAAATTATGTTTATTCAAACAAAAAACAGTTTTTGTTGTCAACAACAAATGCTATTCATTAATTAATTAAAAAGCAGTCTTCATGATTACATCCTGAAAAACTATGTATAAAGCTAAAAACTGTTTTTCAAACTGTGTTTTCAAACGCACCCATAGTATAACTTGTCCAATCCAACTGGGTTACATACTTAAATATAAATAATCTTGTATATCTTATCCACATAATTTCATACAAGTTATTTGAATAAAACGATTAATTGAATGAAAGAATATATATTTCATTAACATACGTCTTAAAAAAAATATAACAATATTTTTTATTGGGAGTGTATTTTCTTGGACTCTTTCGAGACTTTTGAGTGTTTTTTATTGGACTCTTTTTTGGACTTTGAAGTGTCCATTTGAATAAAGACATAAACTATTTTAGAATTTATACTTATTCCATAAATAAATAACTTTATCAATAGGATATATGATTTTTTTATTTGGTTGTATTTTTTTATTATTCTCATTGAAAAACATAATAAGAAAGGGTAAATTGTTTGATTGACGATGAATAAAATGTGCATAAGGTTTTAAAAGTTGATTTAACATGTGAACCTCATTGATATATAAGAGGTGATGACATATGATTTGATGTGATAACATATTATTTGATAGGTGGATCTTCTTATACCAGTGAAGAAATAACACAATTCTAAGAAAAATCTGAAATACAAATACCTGCTTCTTCTCACATAATTCTGCATAGTTATACACTTATTCTCTTTACCCAAACAAATTTTTTGCTTATCCCCCCCCCCCCCCCCCAAACGGGGCAGTGTTGAAGGAGAGAATAATTTGATTTTGATTTTGGTTTTTTTTTTTATAGGATTTTTAGTTTTAAGTCCCCACGAATCATCATATTTAGTGATCGATCCTTTCCTTCTTCGTATTTAAGTTTTAGTCTCTAAATTTAAATGATTCCTTTTTAGTCTCTGAGAGACCTATTCATAAATTATTTAATTCATTTTTTAATCCCTGTGACTTTTACGGGATTGAAATGACTGGATTGCCTGATCTTAGCACAAAAAATATATTTTTCCTGAGTTCTTAGCACAAAAAATTCAAAATAAATACCAGAGCAAGACTTCCACATATAAAGATAAAATAGTGTAAAGTGCACCATATTATTAGTTTTATATTTTTTTGCTAACTCATATAATATATGTTGAATACATATTTTCCTTTAATAATCGGACTCAACTTATTTTCTAGTTTCCGGATATTTGATACGCCTACTCTATTTTTTCCCCCTTTTTAAGGCTAATCCATTTTTTGGCCTCTTATTTACCCAAAACAATTTTTTTTTAATTCATTTTTTTTTCTTTATTTTGTGCTCCTTTTCCACTTCTATGCTACTGGTGAATTTAAAATTAGGAAGAATTAACAATTACGATTTTAGATAATCTGATTTAAGTCTGATGTCACGGTACATAATAAGTGGAGGTATATAATTCAAAAAGGAAAATGTTACTCACAGTTCATTTTACACTTTAAAAGACAGATCACACATATTTTTAGTTTTTAAAAAATTATATACATCATTTATAATGTATGTACTTTTACGACTAGTTTGATAAGGGGTTAAAATTTTGAGGATAAGTTGTCCTAATTTTAGAGGATAAAAATTTCATAAATTTTGTTTATATTCACATTTGTTGAAATTGGGATAAAAAAGTGACGGATAAATGTTATCTCAGCCTTTAGATAGAACAAAATATTTCAATTTTTATTTGAAAATTGGAACAACTGTCTGCAATTTATCGTGCTTATTTTTTATACCAAATGAGAATAAATTGTTATCCACTCACTTATCTCCATAACTATCCTTATCCCACCACTTATCCCATTGTCAAACTAGCCCTTATAAAATATGAAGTATATACATCAATGAATTGGATGATACCATTTATAGAAAATATGAAAAAATTTCATTGAGATATATATTGAGCAGTGAAGACTAGCGAGCTATATATGAAACTGTATTTTGAGCTATAAGAAATATTGAATGTAAGGGACTAAGATAACTTTTGATTGCATAATTAAACAGCTTTTGTGTTTGTAGAAAACTATTCTTTACGATTATATAACTAAACAGTTTTACTGTAAAAATTTCTTACAAACATATTTCAGACAAATAGTACTCCAAAGATACGATTTCCAAAAGCTAAGGGGACAGCTGTCTAGAGAATCAATTTCAACTCAGTATTTACAAAAAAAAAAAAATTCAATTTTATAATCTCACGACCCAACGTTCCCTGAATGTAATAGAGTTCATTCAAGAAATGAGAACACTCATCACACGGAAAAGGCAACCAATGGACTGCCTTTAAAGCTAAGAAAACTTCCTTTTATGGAGAAACATCTTCCCAGGTTTTTTGTTTTCTTTCTTTTTCGGTTTTTCCCATTCCCCAATTGGATATGAATTATCATGCACCCACCCACACATTTACCATGGGCATCATGAGATAGAGAATAACAATGGTGTATGTTGAGCTAGTCAGTCTAAGAATGTCAATTATCTAAAAAAATATTTATATTTGATCTGAATCTATATCTGAAAATTCATAAACTATCTGATATCTGAAAAGTTTTTATCCGTATTTGAAAATTTTCAAATTGGATACGGATATGCATGTATCCGATCCGAAAAATATATGTATATGAAAATATTATTATATTCTTTTTTATTTAGTTATATATTTATATTTTGTAAGACTAATATGAGTTTTTATTTTTATTTTTACTCTAAAACATGTAATGTTTTATGCATGTACTTATAATTTTATATTTTATAGTAGGTAATTATTAAAAAAATTTGCATATTTCAAGTATTAGATATGTGATTTTTATTTTTGAATATTACATCTTTGGATATTTTAATAATTTCATATTCATTTTGAATTTTTGTAAAAGTTTGTATCCTTATTCGAATTCGGCTTCTCGAATCAAATATGAATACTTATTTTCGATATTCGTCGGATATTGGATACAGATATTTTTTTGGATATCCAATTTAGATACGGATGCTGATATGGGCTTATCCGATCTATATTTGTCCGATTGACAGGTTTAACTTAGTCCACTGAAAAAAAAATCTTATTCCAATTAATGCATGTATCCAAAAAAATTTAACGCAGACATCATATATTATATCTAATTTGAATAAGGATTAAAATAATAGATATTTAGGTTGAGTTTACGTCTTGCATTCCATCATCAAAAAAAAAAAAAAAAAAAGTACATCATCAAAATTACTAAAATAATTTTTTTATTAAATCTCTTCACTTTTGTGATACTTTATATCTTTTCTTATTCTATACTTCGATTTGCATAGCGATTTTTCAACATATCCACTTACTACAACAGAATATTAGTATTGGATCAAAATTACATTTTGTATTTTAATTATACATAACTTCATTTTTTTTGTGTGTGTATATATATATTTAATATAATATTAGATAACAAGTTACTCCCTGTATTTAACAGGTTTAACCTACCATCCATTCTAGGATAAAAGATCATACATGTTTTTATTTATTTATTTTAAATAGTAATCAACGTCTAATGAGATATATGCTTTTAATTAAAACTGTATACCACTCTATTTTGAGTTGAATAAATTCAATTTTAGTAATTGTAAGAAAAAATTTAACGAGGTATATATCTTATCTAAGGAAATATATGTTTCACTAAATGACTAACGAGATATGCAAGACTGCATTTGAGATGATAAAAAGGATTGTGTAACATCGCCATTTGATATTCAAAATTGAGAAGATGCGTTTAAAAAAATAAGGGGCCGCTTGTGCTACAAAAAAAAATAATCTTCCTCTTTTCAAATCTCTCAATCTAGATAGTGAGATTTTGTTTTAAAATCTGTTAGCCTTTTGTTTGTCATTTGTCATTAAAGCACAAACATCTAGGCCTCGTTTGATACTAGGACAAGGGGTTGGAATAAAGAAATTATTAAGTTAAATCATATGTTATCCATATGGCATAAGACAAAAAATGTATAAAGCATGAAAAGCCCATCGATTTTGTTCATATTCACATTTGTCAAAATTGAGATAAAAAGTATGAATAAATGCTATCTCAACTTTTAGATAAAACAAAATATTTTCATTTTCATTTTAAAATTGAGACAATTATCCGCAGATTATTCCGATTTTTTTTATACCAAATATGAATAAGTTGCCCTCTCATTCACTTATTCTAATAATTATTTTTTATCCCACCACTCATCCCCTTGGTGAATCAGTCATAAGAGTTTGGTTAATTTTCTCTTTTGAGCGACATGACACTCAGACATTTTTTATAGTTAGTGGTTTCACTAATTATGGTCGTGGAGTGACTTATCATGATAATTTTGTCATTAAGGTTAGCTTGGAAAAATATTATAGAATACACAAGATAATCAAGTTTAGATAGAATAACGGTAAGAACAATTTTATTCATAATTCTTTTTATGGTTTCTTTTGCATATTTAGATTTTTTTAAAATGTATTATATTTAAAAAATTACTTTAAAAAACATCCTTCACTTAGCTAAGATCTTCAATTTTCTTGGTGGAAAGGGGCTCAATGAGCTTACATTATTCATTGAGGTAATGTCTAACTAATAAAAGGATAATGTTACGTATAACCTCATTTTCAGTTCTATCTAAATTTTAAGAACCATAAAAAAAAAAAAACATTAAAAATATTTTCTTGACAAGCTGCCTATGTATGTACATATGCACGTACATGCGAAATTAATATTAAAAAATGGTCACAGACTTAACACATGTACATATGGGATGAAAAATGGTTATTTATTTATTTTAATTTTTTTGGGTCTTGAGAGGACACTGTTATTCGTTTTACTTTTGCATAGGACAAATAAATGATAGGTTGTGTTTATTATTATTATTATTTTGGAGATTTAATTTGGATGGACGTGTTTGAAAAATCGTACTTAGGACATAAAAAGTCTACAAAGACAGAATGATGGAATGTGTCAACATATATACAAGAAGGTTTAGGTGTACACAAAAATGATAAAAGTAATATCATTGAAGTCTTCAAGGTCACATATTGAATGAAGGCCACATTTGGATTATGTCAGACCCAAAAATTTGATGAACTATCAAATAAAATACGTATATTTATAATGAATGGATAA
Organism: Acorus gramineus; assembly: GCA_030737835.1. Taxonomy (NCBI): domain Eukaryota; kingdom Viridiplantae; phylum Streptophyta; class Magnoliopsida; order Acorales; family Acoraceae; genus Acorus; species Acorus gramineus. The sequence goes on along the minus strand of CM060852.1, from coordinate 6,631,931 downwards.
TTTTAATTCATTTAAAAATCCAAGCGGCCCCCATGATCTTGAGATGTTGACAAACTAAAATATTTCAAATCGGAGAACTTTGAATATACCCTTTATAACAGTCAAATAATTAAAATATCTCAATCAAGTGACTTTTAATTGCATACTACTTTGTGGTGGATATGCCACCAAAGTTTGAATACTATGATGTAATTTAAATAATGAAAATTAGGGATGCCAACAAAGCTGAATAATAATGCGAATATGGATCTAAAGTTGAAAAAAAAAAATCTTCATATTTATTAATATAAATAGATATTTCAATGGAGCACAAGTGATACTCTTAAAACAATATAAATATTTTCAAAAAATATATATTTTTAGACCAGACCTATTAACTTTTGTATAGATTCCCGACCTACAATCCTTTGTGCGATTCTCCTGTGTTTATTAAAGTATATTTTTATTTAATAAAATGTGTATTTCATAAAAAATAAAATATACTCAAATAAATTATACAACCCGTTTATGCAAAAATAAAAAATAATTATAGTCCTTATCTAGCTAAGTATGTAACTCATTATGGATTATATTGCATTTGCAAGTGAAATTTTTCTGCTTGGTTATTAATTGCATGTGAAGATGCATGCATACAAGAAATGTTTATAACATTGGTAATTGTATAGGCAAGAGTTGATATAAATTTCTATCCAAAAAAAAAATTGAATACCAAGATCCATTAATTTAAACATGAAAGCAAACAAATTATCGGACACATTAATTTTTAATTTTGTTCAATATTATGTATAAATTATGGACTGGAAGGCAGTTATTTTTAAGAGCTCTATATTCTACTTTGATAATCTGCTGGAGCTGGCGCATTTTGGAGTGATGCATGTTGTTGGTGAGGGCTTTTAACATTGTCTATTTTATATTGTTATCGAATAAAAATGCTTATAATTTCCTTCGGAAAAAAAAATAATGATAATTAACAATACGTAAAATAAGCACAATTTATCTGTGTTGTATATACTTCAAATAAGCACAGTGAAAACTCACATGCTAGTGGCGAACAATGAAAAAAAAAGTATTTTAAATTTAAAAAAAATATTTGCTACTGTTCAGCCAACTATATATTCAACACACAATAATTATAAGTACAAAAAAGTAGTACACATAACACACTACACTCTACACAGCACAGCACATGCAAGTGCACATGATACACTGCAGGAGGTCCACATATTTGTAACGTTAATTCATGGATCAAGCTGGAAATTTAAATAAAGGCATTAAAAATCAACTTGGTCCTTCAACTGTGAACACTTTTATTTTCTTTTGGTTTTTTCCATATAGCACCCTATATAATTTCATATAGTTAGAAGAACCTCAAGTGCCTATCTGGAAGCCTATGCTTATTTGTAAAAAAAATTGCATAGTTTAGAGGCAAAAAAAATTATGACAACTTTGTTTCGATTTTTCAATACATAATTCAATGGACTCATTAAGCTTGAAATAATATGCATTATGTTTTAATCATCTCTACTTTTAAAATTTATCTTTTGCTCTACTAAATAACAAAAAGGTACACATTTCATTTAAAATATTTGTGGATAGATGTACTTTTTAAGTGAATGCATATACATGTTGGGTTGAGAATTGAGTTTAAAAAATGGTTGATTTCGACAATGCTAAAATAATATTGGATTTAATTCTTATACACAATCTATTGTGTAGTCCCAATTACAGTCTTTATATGCTTCAGATGAGTCATACAATATATATTGTTTTTCAATAGTTATGCAATACATCAAATTACACAACAAAATAGCATATAAGATGGCCTATAAATCTTTAGCTTATGTTTATTTTGTTTCACTATATCGGATGGTTCTCAATTCATCAAATGAATGAGATCATGTGATGAATAAATCAATTTCATTTGATTAACATGTCCAAGTTAGAAACTGATATGTGGGAAGGTCGGACCTACACCGGACCAGACACCACAATCTGGAATACAATTTCAATGAAATCATTACCAAGAAGTGCTTAAAAAAAGTTCCATAGGACATTTGTGGAATGATATCTGGATACAAAGGGAACAATTAGAATTTAGAACCCAGAGATGGATTATACCCCAGTATAAATGTAAGATTTATTGTTTGAGCAGCCTTTTTTGTAGTGGTGATAATGGCTCATAAATGGGAAATCCAGTGTAATGGGCATGTAAATTGTACTGGAGCAAAAAGGTCAAGTTTTTTGAGGTAGTTTGCAAGCTGTAACTAAACACACCAAAATGAAGTCTTCCAGCTGTTCTTACTAATTTCATCTTATGTTATATATTCAAGCCAGACATAAAATATTTGTCCTACAATGTCCTTCACAAAATGGGTATATATAAAATAAGAGTAACAAGGAACCAGTGAAATATTAATTTGGTAGCCTATCAACAACTTGACTTTTTATTTAATTATTAACTGAAAAATGCAACTATTTAGGAGTTAGATCTACCAAGAGACTGATCGAACATAACTAATTGTCTATTATATGTTAGGTTTTCAAAGTTCATTGTATGAAAGAGATGTATAAGATCACTGTCAAGTAGGTATATATATATTTGACAAAGGGAATATAAGGCATGGTTTGTGTAGATTATGACATTATATTAATTGAATGGTTCTTAGGGGGAGTCTTATAAGAACCATTAATTGCATGTCTGTCAGTCAACCATCACTCACTGTCAAGAAAACAATAAGTTCACAATTTTGGAGAGGGTCCTTTTCAATGTGATTGTGAATAATGATGATGAGCAACTGAAAGTCAGAATCTAATTAGCAACTTAGCCTAACCTCATAATTAACATTACATAACTTGAAATAATATATAGATAAAAAAATGAAGACATATGTTTGGATCAAACCAACACCCACATGTATTGCCTCCCAAATTAACCATTCATTCAAGATGTTATAAATTGGGAGCAATTGAACATGCCAAAAAATAGTACTAATGACAAATCATCTGTTTTGAAATTAAAAGAGAATCCTTAATTTTTTTTTTCCAATGGAGTTGACAGAATATGTTCAACCAATCAACCCTCCTGAGCTTTTTGTTCGAATCCAAATGCAGCCTTCGTTTGGATTTTTTTTTTTTTTCGAGTCCAAATAACATGATTTTTTTTTTTTTTTGGTTTAATAGCATTGTTGTTGTGGTGGCAAGTCTACCTTTCCCCTCAAATAAAAGTTTATATATAGCATTATTGTTTTGTATCACCTGGATGGTTTCAAAAAAAATTCAACAGCTAGAGTGTGATGAAATGTCATCCTATTATCATGGGTACGTGCCCTATATATGAGAAACTTTGATGCATGCATGAAGAACACACACTTAAGAGAGAAGGATAAGACAAATTAAAGAACTTCTGCCACAACAAGACAGTCCCAAAGACGTCTTTAAAAGTCAAATAAATAGTTTTATACAACTCCAGTGAATATTATTTATAAACACTTAAGTTTGCTGAGATGAGATAATATCTTTATCTAAGTCCCATGTATCATACGACAATTATAAATATATTAATCATCTAACAATTGAATAAATGACTAAGGTTGCGTTTGAATGTGAAGTTGAAACACTAAGATTCTTAAAAGTGACGTTGGTGGATGCGAAACGCCGAAACAAATGGATTTTTCACATCGGTGTCTATAAATCAAAATAATTTTGTTGTATGAGTTTTTAATTTCTCTCGTTTTTTCTCGCGTTCCCTGTCGTCTTGGAACACCGCTTTACCCACCGCGGCTCTCCCCTCCCCCGTTCACCCTCCGCGGACGCCCACTACTCTATACCCAAACGGAGCCTTAAAATCTTATGTTTCAAACTCAATTTTTGAAAAACATTGTTTTATTAGATTTTCAACTATAAGACTTTTTTGTTTAAAAATTGAAGATGGTGGTTTGAAAAGCTAAACACTAAAAATGTGTTTGGATCTGATTCTTGTGATTGAAAATCTAATAAAACAACACTTTTCAAAAGCTGAGTTTGAAACATAATATTCTAAGAAACTTAACATTTCAACCTCACATCCAAACGCAGTCTAATAGTCTAATCCTAACGATATGAATATTTTTAATTTTAAGAATCCTAACAAACTTATTTTTAAATTCATAGTTACATGATAAAACCCCAAAATAATTATCTAAACTAAATAAAATAATAATAAAAAACATCCTATTTTTTATTTACATCAGTTTGTAATATGACTGCAAAGGGTGTTCAATGTGCCATTGCAAAGGTTATACCAACTTGGTAATTTGTTCGGGTGTTTGAGATTGTCATTCTACTTTAGATAGCATTGTGTTTCAATGCTACGCCTCTGCGTCGGACTAGGTTGGTCAGTGGGTTGGATCTGATTGGTCCAATAGGATAAAAGATATAAAATACTTAATTCATATCATATCTAAACAATATGAAACTCAATACGGACTCGATCCGAAAGACTCGATCATCAAAATGAGTCTGGTCCAGATCCAACCTGACCCGGTCCTATAGACCCATGGACCCCATATATATTACATTGCCGTTTTTTTAGCCCTAGTTAATATATTCAGCCCATTTTACAGCCTATTTTGCTGCCCCATACACTGATAGCATAGTATATACTGTGTTATTATAGGGTATGCCATAAAAAAATTTCATTTTTTCAACGATAAACAAAATACGCTAATGTATCTCATTATAAATTTCATTTCATATAACATGTATTTCATTTTTTTTTTCATGGACTAAAATTAGGACTGCATAAGGGGCGCTAAACATTTCATTTTCCTTTTTTTGTGGAAATAATACATTCAATCAGTCTACACCATTTTTCTTTTTTAAAAAAATCATTTTCTCCTATTGAATTTCATGTTGTTATATGAAAAGATGTATATACTGAGATACAATAATGTATTTTTTTCACTTTGAAAAAAAAAATAGTACATACACTATCAGAATCTTATATACTATAATATCGCAGTATATGTCATGCTATCATAGTTTATAAAGCTTTAAAACGTATTGAATATATCAACACATTTTTTTTATTTCTATCCAACCCAGCCCAGTCTACCCAACCTAGACTCCCCATTCATCCTCTGCCTGCACCTCCAGTCACCCCTTCTCATTCTCTTCCTCTACGGACTGCGACTCTACCCGAAGGAACCAAACTCCCCCCCTCTCCATATTATTTCTCTCTCCGGTCTCCTTTTTCTTTGCTATATTGTTTTTATTGTTTATTTTGTTTAGTGAAAAAGACATAACATACGTGATATGAATGTTAGTATGGCATTGCAGTTCTTTACTTATGTGAATTTTTGTTATTATGTGAATTGCTGTGGATAAACTGTGTTACTGCTATTCCATCTATGGCATACTTATTGTTTATTTATTTTTATATTTTATCTTTATTTCTGGAGTTGTAGGGGTAGCGTATTTCAGACCAAGTCAGACACAGGTCCACCGCATTCGAACCCGAAACAATGTTATCCTGGGTCCACAGGGTTGTAGACAGGATCCGGGACCAACAGACCTTTTATTCGCACTCTATACCAGTGTGCTAACCAAGTCTGGCTCTATCCATACTCTCGTAACTGTCTTCATGTACGTTTTGCTAACGATATAATTTGCCTTCGTTTTGGTTTTTTTCCCACTCAGTTTTTTCAAGTAATGTTTCAATGAGGCAATTTATCTTAACGTGATGGTTATCCAATGAAAAATGTTATAAATAGAGCATTCGTGCACTCATTATGTTTTACAGTGTGGCCCAAAAGCGATCACCCAGTCACGTATTTATTGTGATAGTACAGTATATACTACAATAACGTAAACACTCTCATAGTGTATGAAAATATAAAAAAATTTAATATTTTAAAAAAAAATAAACTAATATATATCAATCTATACTTTTATTTTCTATAACAATATGTATTTTAATGTAAGAATATTTTTTTTTATTATTATTAAAAAAACAGTGAGGGCTGCGGTTGAAGAAGCACACAATGCTATAAATATAACTTTTCTTATAATTATGATACATGTGTGGATGCCTCCACCTCTAAATCTTCAACCCCACTGTTCAACTCCATGGTCCTCTCACCCATCAACTCTGTAACCTTCATTCTTAATTACCCAACCATCTACTCCCTCACCTTTCAAAACTTTATAATCATTGAAACACCAAACTTTCAGGTATACTCAATGAAACCCATAAATCGAGCACCAACAAAAAGTTTGAGAATAAAAATCTGTCCCACCTTTTCTTTGTCTTTACTCATTTGTTTTGTTTGTATAATTTTTAGCTCCCGTTTAAAATGGTGATAGAATTTATTCTTGGATATATATTTATCAGAGCATAAGTAAGTATAGATAAGGATAAAATAATTTTGTGTTTGATTGTATTTTAGATTATTCTCGTTGGTAAACGTAAGAATAAATGTTTTGTTGTTTGGATAAAATGTGAATAAAGTATGGATAAAGATTTATAAAAGGTAAAAAAATAATGATAGTTGATTTGACAGGTAATTTATAAGAGGTGATGACAGTTGATTTGACAGTGGACCTACATATTCTTTGGGTGGAATAACCTAGGATAAATTTTATTCTAGGGGTTGATTGGAATCCATATACCACTTTATATCAGTTTATTCTGACATATTTTATCTGTGGTTATCCGAACTTTCCAAACACAACCCCCCCGTATGGCGTGGAACATAAGGCAAGAATAATGAATAATAGATGAGAATAGCTAAAAAAAAGTTGTTTGTTTTGATAGAATAAACCCCGATAGTTATGTTTGGATAAGCTACGATAAGGCCTGATAACTATTCTAAGGAAATGGTGGAATTGCTTATCAAGACTTATCTATGTCAATAGATAAAAATACCCTTCTCTGTCATTTTAAAAAATTTATCTCACCTAACAGACTCACACAGATTCCAAAAACTGTCAGATCTATCAAATCAATCATATATCTCTCATACTATTCCCAGGGGTATAATTGTCATTTCAAAAATCATAAACTCTTATTCATCCCTTATCAACCATTTATCATCACTTTATCCAAGGTGAACCAAACAAAAAAAAAAATCATTTTTACGTTTCCCAATGAGAATAACAAAAAAGACAACCAAACAAAAAGTTGCTTATTCAGCCTGGATTGTTATCTATCCCAGTATAGCTATCAGGAGCAAATAACATAATGTCACACCCATACAAAGGAAACAAAATTTCTATCCAAGTTATCCGGAGTTTATTCTCATTTCAAACATAGGCTTAGTGTATAACTTTTATTTTGCTCCAAACAAAAGAAAATTAACACAAACATTCATTCATCAGTCATGGCATGTGTATTCCAGATGAGATGAGGGAACCCAACCTCAAATAAAGGTGTAAAACGGGTTGTCCGGGACCGGGCCAGCCCATTGAAGAAATGGGTCAATAGGCTAACAGGCCGTGTCGGGTTGGCCCCAGAGTCAATGGGCCTCTCATTGGCCTAACATGCCGGCCCATGATTTTAAAAAAATATATATAATTTTTTATTTTTTTTTATTTTAAACTTAGTTTTTTTTAATATTATGCACACAAAAATATAAAAACGTATTACGTACTCATATATACTCAAAAATATCACACACACACACACATATTATTGAGATAAGAAACTTGATCACCGTATTATTTACTATATCTACTGTGAATTGTTATACTTTGTTATATTTACCGTATTGCGGAAATTAACATACCATGTCGAAACAGTCCAACATACCACAAAGTTGACACGACACAATTTATATGCTTTAACGTATCATGTTATATCGTATTAAATAATATATAATATTATGCCATGTCAATTTCTTAACATACGTGTCTGGTGTCATGCCATTCTAATCTGACCCATTTTCCACCGATGACATTAAATCAAGACCCCTAAGACGAGCAAGGAGGTCACCTAGGACCCTCACATTTAAAAGGCCCTTGAATCTTCCAAGAAGAAAAATATCACTTATTTATTAAGATTTTTTAATTAATTTATTTTTTTATAAAATTTGTCATATCTTCTATATATGTTATTTTAGCTATCTTTGTTTCAATTTATGAAATTTATTTTATTTATCATATTATTTTAAAAAAAATTGGCAGAAATGTTTTTTTTGTATCGTTTTAATTTTTTTTAAAAATTTTTTATCAGTCGAGATACATTCATTTCTTTTTAACTTCTTTTCTTTTTCTGTTGTCTTGCTCCTATTTATTTGGGATTTTTTTATTTTAAAATTATTTTATTTTATTCTTAAAACTGCATCCATGTGCTCTCTTTTTTAATTTTGATATCCCTATCTTATAGGATTTTATTTTATTTATTATTTTAATCTATAAATTACATAATCAAATTAGATCATATGTTATTTTTCATATTTGTTTTTATTTATTTCTCTGTTTTTGCTATTCCTTTTGCATTTGTTTTTATCTTATTTTATTTTCTGTTTTTATTTTTTTTTATTAAGATTTTCTGAAACCATTTTTTATTTTAAAAATTATCCATGACCTCTTTTTATCTAATCTTTAGAATTTACTATTTTATTGGGATTTTATTTATTTATTATTTTGATTTGATTTATAATGAAAATCATATGGTCACATATTATTTTTTATTGTCAACTTTTATTATTTTTCATTCACTTTTATCTTCTTTTATTTTCTGCTTATAACATACATATTATTTTTTATTTTATTGTGATGATTTTTGTTAGGATTATTTGTGGAAAATAATTGAAAAATAAATATTTTAAAAAATTAAATAAGATTTATTTGTAATGATGACTCAAAAAAATATATATGTAAATGTAGTAGCTCCATTTTAAGACCACACGTGGGACGAATCTCTTTTAGCTAATCTCACAGCTGACTTCAAATGAAGGATAGTAAGACCCCTTAAAAAAGGGGAAAAATTCATATATAAATTGTTTGAAATTCAAACAACCCTTTCATTGTTTCTCATTGTTTTTGAAATTTGTGTAACTCTTTGAAAAAATATACATAAATCTAAATATTTTTTTAATTAATTTTTTATTAACAAAAGAAGAATATTCTAACATAGTATATCAAAAACCTTTTTATACTGTGTAAAAATATGAAAAAATTTTAAATGATGATTTTAATCATCTAGATAGGGTTTTATATTCTTTATTGTCAATAAAAATTTAACCAAGAGAGATATTTTGATTTACATATGTATTTTCCGAAAATTACATAGATTTTAAAAAAAAGTCCGGGATTAGTTGGATTTCGATAGTTTCAGGGGGGTTATTTAAATGTTTCCCCAAAATACCATTTTTTATTATATATAAAAAAAGAAAAAAAAAAAAGGATAAAACAATAATTTCACACAGCCTCGATATTTTCGCCAAGGACTATCTCTTCCGTCACGTGACAGCGGGCCCCACCCCTAAGTCCAAATCCCACGGATACTACAAACCACGGACAGAGTATCCGACGTGTCACCTCAGTAACCCAACAACGAAGCCCACGAAACCTCATCCGTCCGATCCAAAACCCACCACAGATCAACGTCCAACGTCACCCCATCCCACATCAAACCCAACCCCGGTTAAAAAAGCCAACTCTCTATAAAACAAAGGTTTGGGCTCCTAGGGTTTCTCGTGCTCTCGAAGAGGTGGGTTAGGTTTCCTCCTCCCCCTCTTTTTCGTCTTTTTTTTTCTAGGGTATTTTTTTAGGGTTTCTATGGGTTCCGCCGATGTCGAGTACCGCTGCTTCGTTGGAGGCCTCGCCTGGGCCACCGACGATCGAGCCCTCGAGGACGCCTTCAGCCAGTACGGCGAGATCCTCGAATCCAAGGTAAGATCCACCCGATCCGACGGTTCCGATTGACTGTTCCATCCAGATCCATCAGATCTGACGGCTATCGCTCCTTTTTGTTTCAGATCATCAGCGACAGGGAGACGGGGAGGTCGAGGGGCTTCGGGTTCGTGACCTTCGCGAACGAGCAGTCGATGAAGGACGCGATCGAGGGGATGAACGGCCAGACTCTCGATGGGCGCAACATCACCGTCAACGAGGCTCAGTCCAGGAGCGGCGGTGGAGGCGGAGGTGGCGGCTTCCGCAGTGGCGGCGGCGGAGGGTATGGTGGGGGACGCCGTGAGGGAGGCTACGGCGGAGGTGGCGGAGGCGGCTACAGCCGTGGTGGTGGTGGCGGCGGAGGCTATGGAGGGGGCGGAGGATATGGCGGTGGTGGACGCCGTGAGGGGGGCGGATACGGTGGTGGTGGTGGGTCTCGCGAGGGGAGCTGGAGGAGCTGAGAAGGGGGAGAGCCATGGAAGTTGGGATTTAGGGCTCTGTTAGGGTTTCTTATTTGGTTTTTGTTTTATGTTTGGTGATCTAGTTATGTGTGGTTTCTCTGTGTTTTTGATCGGATCGTTATATGGTTCCTGTGGCCGGTTCTGTGGGTTCTTTTGATCGGATCTGTTTGGTTCTATGTGGTTCTGTTCTCTTTGAGAAGGAAAAAAAAATGAAATGAAAAGATGTTGATGGAGATTACAAATATCTTTTCATGTCTGTTCTTTGTCAGTGTATTTTTTATTTTATTCACTACAGCAGCAAAAAAGAAAGGATCAAAAGGATTTTATTTTATTCACTACAGCACAGTTTTTTTTATGATATTTTCGATGAAGATATTTTGGTTAAAAGACAAAAAGAGATAAGAGAGAGATCAATGTGTTTGATATTTTTTTTCCCGAAAATGAATGTGCTTTGATATTAATAAAGAGAAAAATATATGGTTGGAAAAACAGGAGGCTGAATAATCATAAAAATTGCGTAGATAATTGTGTTGTTTTATGTTATGCATCCATAAGAATTTTATTTTATTATTACTTTTTTTTTTAAAAAAAAAGGTAATGCAATATATATTTTGAAAGGTGTTACATATGCATGCATCTTGTATCCTGTCAATGCGTCTACGTCACATACGCAGAAAAACAGGCCAACCAAACGGACCCTTAATGTTTTTGCAGACTCATTCACAAACCCACTCATGTATGAAAGTCGGGCTGGGCTTGCACTTGTGTGGTCCATCCTTTTTCTTTCAAATTTTAAATAGATTTTCTAAAGCTTTTCATTTGAATGTTTTAAATAGCTTTGCCTATGAAATGGCATGTGCTGAGTTTGAGTCTTGTTGTTGACTTACCATGTTATTCATTTGTAAAAATTTAAAAGAATTTAATGTTGGATATGAACAAATAGACGAAAATAGTCTACTCAGCTGGACCATAAGGTCGGCCACAAAAGATCCCTCCAATAATAAAAAAACAATAATGATTTCCATGCCCCAACTTCACAGGCCTCAAGATGTGGCAATAGAACATTGTCTATTATGCCATTTACTTGATAACTATCTCAACATGTATCCCTATGATCGTGGAGTATTATTTAATTATGAAAATCCTATATTTCTTCACCATGAATTGATTCTGAAAATCATGCAGTAATATTAATCGATGTTTGAATTTCAAAACTGATTTTGTTTATGAAAAACACGTGGGAGCATATCAGAAATTTTATTTTTGAGGTTTTGAAAGGCAATAAATCATGTTTCTTTATTTGGATCTCACCTCAATGTCTCTCGGATCATGTTTAATATTATTAGATTCGTAATCGAATTGTGTTTTGCATTTTGTTTTAAATGTTCGAATACGAATTTTTTTTCATGTATTGATTGTCATTTTCCACAGTTTGATTTGTTTTTGTCTCAATATCTAAATGTAATATTCGATACTGTTACATTTCATATATGGATAGTATAGTTTGTTTGATACTACTGCTACATTGTTGATAATATAAAGTCATTTTTTAAATATGTGTTATTTTTGTTATATTCGTAAATGTAACAGTCAACCGCATGCATGCATTGATTTATATTTATTACATTCATAAATGTAATAGTCAACTACATGTAAATTACATGGAATGCAAAACATTTAGGTACATGTAATTGTTATGTTACATTTATGTAAATGTAACAGTTTTTATAAAAATGAATAAAAAAATTCATGTAATATTTGTTAAATGTAACTCACAACAAAAAAATGTAACTGACTATTGAAGAAATGATCTGTTTTAAAATTGTTTAATTATTGTATTGAATGTAAAACAGTTATGTAAATGTAACTGTTATGTTACATTTATGTAAATGTAACAATATTTATGTAAATATAACAAATAGTTGCAAATGATGTAAACATTTAGGAAATATATTTTTATTTTTAGAGATTGTTTATTTATATTTAAATTGGAAATATGTTTGTCAAATGCAATAATATTTAGTTAATAACATTCTTCAAAAAAAAAAAAATAATACAAATGTACTTTTTTTAAAAAAAAGAGTAGCCGTTTGAAGGATTTTGACAAAAAAACAATTTAGGTAAGTTTTGGTGTAATTTAAGTAAGATTTGGGTGAAATTGAAATTTAAAATTCAGTTAAGGATTTCAAAATTTAAATTTTAAAATACATAAATTTTAGTGTAACCGTGAAAAATTAGTAACTGATTGGAGTAAAAAGGGGATTTGGGTTAATGTGACATATTATTATTGAATGACAGATTTGTATTTTACAATTTTATCCTTTTTGAAAAGTCAAAAAGCCAACCAATGAGATGATGACACCTCATGTGACTTATGAGTTGGGCTTATATTTTTTGATCTGGGTATCATGGCTCATAAAAAAAAAAACGTGAGTGTATATTTATATGTCAAATTAATTTTTTTAACATATATAAATTTTCATTCTTTATCTCATGTTTTCTATATTTGTATTTTTGTTCTTTGCTCTAGGCATTCAGTCCTAGAGGCAGGCTGCCTACCAATTTTATCTCAAATATATATATATATATATCCACAATTTCTCCTTAATTAACCAAACAACAACGCAATCAAACAAACAAATAATTTATTTTTTATTTTTATTAAAATAACTATTTATCCAAAAATTATTATATAAAAAAAGGATCTGACAGGATACGATTTTTTTTTTTCTCTCAGCAATTTTTTTCCTCTTCTTTAAAGTTAGTCATGCTACCAAGACTTGGATCTTATTTCTGAATATTTAAACTTTTTTATTATTGAATAGAAGGAGCCATTTTAGTACTACTGAAATTTTAAAAATGATCTACAATTTATCAAACAAATTGGAGCTTTTGTTTTCTATTGATTTTATTTTTCATTTAAAGTTGTCCAACTCTATTAAATGTCATTTTTTTTAATATTAAATGTTATTTAATTCCAAGGCCCACGAATATAGTCTTGGAACATTAAATCACATTAGAGAAACAAAATATGTTGCATCCAAGACCACTTGTCTGTGCATTATTTCTCCAAGATTTATCTATAGTAATCTAAATTTGTTGTTTCAAATGTGGATTGAATTGATTATAATTTAGAAAATCTTACTATGCACATACATAGTTTCCAATTCTACAGTGTTATTTTTAGTGAAATTGTTTTGATTTCGGAAATGGGCTTTTTTGGAGATTAGTGCATTTTGAAAAAAAAGGTTAAAAACTTTTATGCTGATACTGTCATTGATTTCTCTATTAGAGTTAGAGTTGCTCTATAAATACATATAGAATGCAAATATTAAGAAAGACGAGTAAGTAAATTTTCAATTTTTAATATTATCCATTTATTTTTAAAAAATTGATAAATTTTTTTACAATTTCATTGTTTTTTTTTAATGTTTCAAAAATTTCTTAAAATTCCATTCGGCCCACATGAGCTACGAGCACACAAAGAGCTATATAATTTCATTTCAAACTCTTTTGTGTGGTGATGATGACTCACTCCGAAATGCCTTTCATCATCATCGTTTACGCAAGTTTACTGATTGGAAGGTAAAATTAAATAAGAAATTCAAAAAGAAATCTCATGTGGATGATTCTTATTAGACCTCAAATGTGACTCATCTAATTCGGTGTTGGCAGAATTGCACAATGCTTTGGGAGAAGGGTCTCATAGACAGGGCTGGTAAACGAGCCGAGCAGCTCGGGCTCTGTTCCGGCTTGACTCGGTTAAAGCTCATTCAGGCTCGTTCGATTAGACAAACGAGTCGAGCTTGAACAATTTTTAAAGTTCGGTTTGTAAACGAGCCGAGCCCGAGCCTAGACGAGCTCGTTTACTTAATAGAAAAAAGGGGAACGAGCTGAGCCCGAGCCTAAGCTTATGTTATTTTCACATGTATAAGGTGTTATGATTTATGAAATGTGACTTCTCAAATGTTAAACAAAGTTTTTTTTTAGCTAAACGAGCTCGAGCCGAGCCTTAATTCGAGCTTCGGCTTGGCTTGTTTAACAAACAAGCTGAGCCGAGCTTCAACCGAGCTTTTCACGAGCTCAACGAGCCGAGCTTGAACACGAAATGAAGCTCGATCCCGAGCTGAACTAAGCCTAAGCCGAGCCTGTTGCTAAATAAGCTGAGCCTGAGCAGGTCAAAGCTCGACTCGTTTACCACCCCTACTCATAGAGGATACTCATGAAGTCTTAGTTTGCATTTCTAAATCTTGCTTCACTAAGTCATGATTAACTACACTCTCACTGGCTCTGATTTGATAATTTTTTATTGTAGAGTTATTAATTGGTTTTTAATATTTTGCAAGGGCATTTACTAATCAAGACCATAAAGATATTCATCAAGTCTTTAAAATTGTTTATCTTCGTATTTTGGTGAAAATAAAAAAAAAACTGCCGAAGACGTTTAAGTATAATTTGTATATTTAATAACCATATTATCTTACACATTCACTTTAACATATTCGACAGCTTTTTTTTCATTTTCACCAAAATACGATGAATGTCTTTTGTGGTCTTGATAAACAAATCTCATTGCAAACATTAAAAACCAACTAATAGCCCCACAATAAAAATTATCAAGTAAGAACTATAAAGAGTGTAGTGTAATGACTCATTGATGCAAGATTTAAAAATACAAAATTATTCTCTGTAAGATCCTCCTCCCAATGCATTATGAAATTACGCCAACATCGAATCAAATGAGATATATTTGAGGTCTCATAAGTATCATTTATAAGAGATTCCTTTTTGAATTTCTCATTCAATGCCTTCCAATACGGCAACTTCCATAAACAATAATGATGAAATGCATTTCGGAGTGAGAGGTCATTACTACACAAAAGAGCTTGAAATGCAATTATATATAGTTCGCTATATACTCGGAGCTCATGAGGGCCGGATGAAACTTTAAGAAATTTCTAAAACACTTTAAAAAATAATGAAATTAAAAAAAAAATCAATTACTAATAAATAAATGAAGAATATTAAAAATTAAAAATTTACTTACTTATCCTTCTTAATGTTTGCATTCTATATGTCTTCATAGAGTGACTATGACTCCAATAGAGCTGAAAAATGTATAACAGTTTTTAATCATTTTCTTCACAAAGCACCGTAGGAATGTTTTTAGTTTAAATGGGCAACCTCACTTATGAGTTCCCTGAAAACCTAAAATTAATTATTAGAATAGTAAACTAAAAAAACATTCTCATGTAAAACATAAAATAAACTTACTGACAAAAAAAAATACCCTTGTGTGACGTGACGTAATCTTCCAAATTATCATTAAACCAAAGTGACATAATGTATTTAATATATTTATATATTTCAAAGTCCATATAAGATATTTATATATCGCACATGCACTATTATAATGTTTAGGTGAGTACACTTAGACAAAGTGTTAAACATATTTATAGCAACATTTTTCCCCGTCCAAGGAGAAAAAAGATTTGGACTTTCGAAGCTATATGCCTATATATCATTATAAAACAATCAACTTTTGCTATTAATTTTTAAGAATGACAGTTATTGTATAGTAAAAGTCGATTTTTCTACTGTAATTGTTTTGTATTTCTCTATTTTTTCTCATTGATACTAGCCTACATTTCAGCTCAAAAAAAGAAAAAGAAAAAAGAGAACTGGAGCAGTGTATAGTTAGATAATCTTATCCTACAATTAGGAGACAAGATCACAAGAAACATAGTCAGCTTTGTAGCAGATTTTGACTATTTGTTCAACATATTTTTTTTTTTTTTGTAAGTTTTATATTTTATTTCTTTTTCTCTATTTATTTTATGAGTTCGTAGTTTTTTTTTTCAATTTTCTAAGTGATGAAAATACATAATATTTTCTAAGTGATTTAGGCAAAATTTTTCACAGTTGTTGTTACTTGTTAATGTTATATTGTTAAAAACTTAGGGCTTGCATAGTGAAATGAAATATGCATCAAAATGTGATATGTTTATGTTTATTTTGTAACTTCATATTAATTTGATGTTAAGAAGTAAAAAATTGATGTCTTCTGTTGTGAGGGTCTATTGAAAAATTAATGTCATTTTGTTTTAATTTTTAATTTATCTCTTTAATGAATAAGAGTTGATATAAATGTTTTTTTTCTTCTTATGCATGATGAAAACTGACCACAATGATGTAAGTTTGAGTTTTCTTTATGATTTTTGTTTTGTATACGAGTGTTATGTCTCATAATAGAAAAAATAGATTAGTTTCTTAATTTTTGTTATAAGATAGACTTATATTATTATAAAATGTCTGTCTCTCTGTAAACAAGATGTAAGAGCCGCGGATCAATACAATGTTGCGATATTTAAAGCGGTCGAAAATTTTTAAATTGAGTGAGTGAATGCGGTTGAACAAAAAATGAATGTCATTGCGGTCTCGAAAAATGTTCCTACACATGTTCTACATTTTTTTTAAATGTACTCACCCAAACATTATGTCAGTGCATGCGATGTGGATTTCGAAAAGCTATATAATAATAATATATATATATATAATACATTATAACACGTTGGTTCAATAATAAAGTTCCTACACCTCTTTTGATCCTCTCTTATTTATTAGACCAACAACATCAAACTACCATATCAGATGTAATAATATAATACATATTATTTCATGCATTCAGTGACTAGTAAATATATGTAAGAAACCCCCTGCACAGGCTCGTTAGCACGTCCATTAATACAAACATTTACAGTCCAAAAATGAACCTAGCAAATATATATTGCAAAAATGAACCAACACATTTAAACTCCACACACAATCACAATAGATAATTTAGCTACTTAACACATGAACATCATTTCTCCCTCACTCGAGGAGCACCAAATGCTCTCGTCACATTGAGGAACGGAGCTATAATAAAATTTTGGGGTAGACTAAACTATATTTTTAATAAAACGTTTACTCTTATGTCTCAGAAGACAATGGGTTTTTTACCAAAGAAAAAAACTTATTTAAACGACAAGTCATTTTTTTAGTTTTAATTTTTAACCCCATATCTCTTTAGTTTAATATATTCATACTAATGAGATATATATCACTTTTTTTTTTTCATAAATTGATCCATACAATTTTAGAGTATATATTTAATTTTTTAAAAAACATATACCTCATCTATTTTTAAAGAAATTAAAAGATGTGCGAATTGGGACAAGCAAAGAAATGGTATGTAATATTCTCACAATGGAATATTCACATATGAGATAAAAGATTTAATTCATAATTTAATAATTTCAAATAAAGATTTTATATAAAAACATAAAAACAATACATTATAAAATATATTAATATTATTATAAAAAAGGAATTGTAAAAACTGAGTCGGGCTAGCCCGGACCAGTTTACCTTTGCATTGGCCCATATTCACACTCAATCACCCAATGGGCCAAACCCGAGCCATCCCCTTCACTCCTCTCTCACTCTCTCTTTGAGAGACTAGTTATTGTGTATGTACAAATGCACATGAAAAATTTAGTTATTAGTTCATGAGCGAAATTTTTAACGCAGATATTTGTTATTAGTCTTTGGGCCAAACATATGCATTTAGTTTGTAAAATTTGGTTTTTATTTTTAAGTCCTTATAAACTATGTTATTCGGTAATCGGTTTCTTATTTCTTTATATTTCATTTTAAATCTCTAACTTCAAACCCTTTTTTTTATTATGTACAAAATATCTGTATTATTTTATAAGTATATTAATATTTAAAACTTCTATACAAAATGTTTGGCAGTTATTCAATGATAATTTCAGAGTTATTTAACACTCTATATGCTAACCCAATCCGATATTATATATTCTATTATAGCCTTAGCTATCTAATTAGAATTAATTACATAAATAAAAGAAGAATGATTGCATAAGTAAATTTTGAGGGTTTTTTTTATTATTGAATATTCAGTTAAATGATTTTTTTTTGTTGAAAATTATGAAATATCAAATTGGATATTTTGAGTGTGTTTAAAATTTTAAATGTAAAAATTTAGATGCTATTGAAAACCTTGTATGAAGTCATTGAATTTTTTTTTTACATGGTTCTAAAATTTTATTTATTTAGAGATTTAGTGATTTTATGGATATCTATCATATTTATATTATTTATTTATTACAATTAATCTAATGTTATTTTCATTCTTATTTATTTATTTATATTTGAAATTTCTTTCATGAAGGACCCAAGATTTCCCTATTGTTATAGAAACTTAGCTAAGCCAATGCACATTATCATTAATTTAAACAATCAAATTATGAAAGTTGAAGATAGACCGAGTTAGAAAATTGATATCCTAGTTATAAAAATGGTTTCATTTGAGTTTCTTTAATTTAGGGGACAAGTAGTTTAATAATTTTAACTATCCATTAGCTCTAAATAGATAGGTGTTTTGCATTGGGACATAATGAAAGTCTTTTGAAATTGCGGACTTAAAATGCAATATGAAGAAGGGAGAGATCGATTACAAACTAGTATTGTTTATAGAAACATAAAAATAAAAATTTGAAAGGGTAGTTTAGAAATTTCAACTATTCGTCAGCCATTATGGCTGCAAGTTGGGTCGGGTCCAACCCTAACCCGAGAAGTTGAATTCGATTTTTATGTAGGACGAGTACAAAAAACTAGGTCGGAGTTTGGATTGATAAAATCAGGTTGTTTATAAAATAGTAAAATATGCGTGTTGTTTTAATCATTTGTTTTTGGATTTATTTTTGTGGGCCATGCTTGATAATTGGGTTTCGCGGGTTGGTTTGGGTTATTACGGGTTGAGTTTGGTATAGAGTCATCGAATTAGGTCGGAGTCAGAGTTGAATATCTTGAACTGCGTATTAGAGTTCAAGTTGGTCGAGTTTTTTTAATGGCTATCTTGTTTTTGTACCCCTAAAAAATCATATTTTGACAAAAGATGATTTTAAAGGTCAATCGAACATTGTTCTAAGGACCGTTTTCTGTTGACCAGTAGACTCGGTTGAGTGGTTTTTTTGCTTCTTCATGTGCCCAAACCATGATGGATTCGCCACATTTGACCCTTATTAGTTTTGCGAAAGATAGAAGGGCAAAACATAGTCAAAGTTTAGACTGATCCGGTTAGCTAGTAAAAAACACAAAGCGACAATTCAGCTGTTCGCAACATCCAAATCCATCAAGGTACATATTGACTCCCATGGATTTGTTTGTGTTGGCAGTAGAGATCTCGATCCGGTTTGAATAAATTCATCAAATTCAATCACAAATTCAAGCTCTTCTGATTTGTTTTTCAGCATTTTTTGGGACTTCTGATATCATTTTAGGGTTAGGGTTTGGGGGAAAGATGGAGGAGGGGAAGCATAAGTCGAGGAGGGGGAGAGGGAGCCCTGTTTGGTGTTGAAGTTTTGTGTAAAAGTATGGTCATGGTGGGTTTGCTATTTCAGTTCGCATATCTATACTCTTATGTAAAGCGCGAGCGGATGGGCGTACAAGGGGTAGTTTTGTAATTTCGTCATGGTCATTTTTTAGATAGAACTCCCTGTTCTATAGGTTTTATCAAATGACCCCTATATGTGTTATAAACAAGTCCCTGATATTTATAATCAGGTCCCTGACAGAAAACGGCTACTTATGTCTTTTCCCGGGTTTTCTGCAGATCCAACCCCAGGTTCTACCAGTTTCACAACTAGACCTTATATGTGTTACAAACAGGCCCCTAATTCAGATTTCAAGAATTATAAGCAGACCCCTAATCTCAAAACATAACTCCTTGGATTTCAAATTTTATTCGATGATTTTTCATACCATTAAAATATCTATAAAATTATAAAATATAAAAAATTTAGTCACATTAATAAATACATAAATTACAAAAGAAATTGAACTCATTTCATCCCCATAAAATTATTAATGAATGTCTTATTTTTTAATTTAAAATTTTTTAATTGATTTTAAATTAATACGTATCACTTTGTCTTTATATGTGAAAATAAATATATTTTTAATTTTTCAGGGCACTTTTTTTTTTATTGATTAGATTGTTTGTAGGCGGTTTGATAATCTTTTTTAATGGGTAGTGGTTGAAAATTGGATTATGTGATTGATTTTTTTGTGGTCTTAATTTTAGTTGATAAAAATGATTGAATCTAAAACTTTTCAAAAATTAATGGCTTTAAAAGAGAAGGAATAAAATTTTTTTGTTTTATTTTTAATATAACTTTGAATGGATTTCACTTAATGTTAGATATAGTCCCAAATACAACCCCAAATGCAATTATCACATATTTTAATTTTTTAAAATAGTAAACATTGCACCAATTCGAATTTAATGTACCCATTTTTAATAATTAAAATTTTTTTTAATAACGTAGATATCTCACATACGAAGGTATGTATATATACATCGTTAGATGACTATTAAATTAATAAAGAGGTATATGACTGTGTATTTCGAGTTGTAAATGGAATTGTTATATGAAAAATCAGTATATGCTGAAATACAATAATAAATTTTTTATTTCAAAAATATAAAATATACATAATAGAACCCTAATTATCAAATATTGTTTTGTTTTAAAAGAAATACTTATAATAACATGGACTTTTGTTTATCTTCTAATTATAATATAAAATAGCTTATATAATTCAATTTAAACTGAGTATAGATTATGCGCGAAGTGCTAGTACATCCTGCTAGTATATTTATAAGGCGGTAGGTTTAGGACAAAACCAAATGACAAGTGGTGAGTTTAACAAGGTGGTGGGACAGATAAAATAGGGGGTGGAGATAACCGCTCTCAACCATGAACCATATACCTATGCCGTTTAACTAATGAAGGATAAGTAATTTGAAAAAAAAAAAAGCATCATATGAGTCAACTCAAACATTTAAAATCAAAGTTCCAATTAAATCACTCGGATGACAGAACAAATAAACTCTGATCATCATCATGAGATCTTTCAATGGTTTTTACAAGGCTAAATTAAATAGGCAATACACATTGGTTCACATTGTATCATTTTAAAGTCAGTTACAGTGAATGAATACATTTAACTGATTAGTCAAGGACATATATACGAGATGCAATGTCCTGAACCAGCCAGTCAAACCCCTTGAGCAATCCTTCTCCTGTGTAGGCGCTGCACCCGACGATTTCCCAATGCCTGGTCTTGTCCATAGCATCTAAATTTAATACCTACAAAGTAACTTCGATTAAACCCAAGAAACAATACCATCCATAATGGAAGATCAAAGTCTTATTAATTTCAAACCGTTGTTGACGAAGATTACAAATGAGCATGCAGAACTAGGGGTTTTGACAAGAAAGGCAGGACCTGTAAAAACACTTCAGCATAAAGAGGCAATGCACATTGAAAATAATAGAAAGATGTTACCAATTGGTCAAACATGAATTTTTCATTTGGATAGACATTATCCCAAAGGTAGAGGATTAAACGGAAAGACAGACTGGTTGAGATTTGAGAGAAACAACTTCAACAATTAGATTGTGGTAAATGCATTTTATTACAGAACTACAAGTGAATCCAAGGCTGTGTGGTTTCCAGTAAATTAGGCCAATTACCTTTCACATGGACATACTTTTCCAAGGAAAATTACATTTGCATAAAATGTTTCTAAAGTTTAATCAAACATGAAGCACATCTTCTTTGTAAGAAGGACAGAAAGAGGGGAAGAGGGAAAGAGAGAGATCAGGAAGGGAGATGCCGGGCAGGGCACAGGCGGTCGGCGGAGGAGGCCAGGGGAGCGGAGGATGCCGAGGAAGGTGCGGGTGGACAAGTCTGGGGATGGAAAGAGATGGAGGAGGGGGGAGAGAGAGAGGGAAGCAGCGAGGGGGAGGCCAACAAGGGCACAGACGTTGGGTGGGTAAATTGGGGGGGGGGGGGGGGGAGATGAAGGTTGGGTTTAGTGGGTGAGATAGAATGCATACATATGGAGAGGTATTAAAGTTCTCAGAAAATGGGTGTGGTCAAAGTCAAGGTGGGGACCACTTAAACGAGGGTGTGTCTCCGTTGCCAAAGGACTATTTATCCGTAGAAAAGAAAATTGTTTATCAATATAAAGTTTGTCCTTGGAAAAGGAAAATGTATATTGATTTTTATAATGTTTGACCAAAATGTTACTTGTGCGCTCTGTGGGTTGGAGGAGGTAACAAGAGATCATCTCTTCTTTTGGTGCTCTTTTAGCGCGAAGATATAGAACAAGGTGGGAGTGGCCCTCGAGTCCTATTACTCTTTCTTAGAGCTCAACGAAATGTGACGCTGATTTCGAAAGAGACACAAAAGAGATGATCGAAGTAACCTCACCAAATACCAATGGTTAGTCCCACATGCAATGTGTGAGTATTTGGTTAAATCGGAACAAATTCATCTTTCAACAAAAGAGATTTTATTTGGAAAACACTTGGGCAAAGATTTCTTCCATTCTAGAGATAGGGTTAAGATGAAATTACGAGTGGATGCATCTTCATCATGGGCATTTATTGGTTTGTAGGTGACAACCCAGATTATCTCACTGGGATTTCCTTCCCAATGTTTGCCTATTCTCTCTTTCTTTAGCCTCTATTTTCTAATTTTGTACGGAGATCCTCGTCTCCTATTTAGAAGCTTCTTATTATAGGCATTTATTGGTTCACAGGGTGATATCCAGGGTTTTCCCATTGAGATTTCCCTCCTAATGTTTGCCCATTCTCTCTTTCTTTAACTTCTCTTTTCTAGTTTTACACGGAGGCCTTCATCTCCTTCTCTTCGGGAACTTCTTTTTTAATAAGATCGCTTTCTTAAAAAAAAAAGATTGATCAAAGATGAAAATATAATAGCATTAGTGGAAATGGAAGCATATGTGGGCTTTTCTCATTCGCTGAAGACTAGAGTAGGATGATTGTGGGGATGATAAGAATACAGGATGGGAGCATATTATAGAAATTGAATTGGAAGGGGATGGATGGAACACTTACCACAATTTTGGGTATGTTACATTTCTTGTAGACATAAAATTCCTTGTTTCTAATAGAATCACCAGCAGAAAGATGAGCTTTTATTAGACAACACCAAGGATTCACACATACCCTAAGAACTATGGGCAAGAGACATTCACTCATACAAGTCCTGAACACCAAGGCTTGATGATTTCTTGCTCAAAATCTTCAAACTTAAAAAATATCTAGGAATATGTTTAGTCAGGTTTCAACATCTCTTATTCTTGAAGCAATATATATCCATATCCAACACCACATAGATTCTGAAATATTAATCCTACAAAAAATAAGCAACCTGACAATCCAATTTATATTAAAACAGATTAAAAAACCGACCATTGAACCAAAAAAGGGATTAGCAATTGGGAAAAACAATCATACAAATCAACTTGTGTTGAAGCTCAAGTTCCAATTAAATCACTCAGAAGACAGAATAAATGAATGTCGGTGCTTCATCATCATCACAAGATCTTTCACTGTTTTGAGTGGGAAATTTAAATAGATTAGTCTAAATCCCATAATGTAATCATTCTCAGCCATAAGTTCCAAAGAAATAAAAGGTATTTTTAATGAAGCCAGTGAACACAGGATTTTATTTATTATCTTTTTATTATTTTTTTGGAAAAGAACTCACAATTTTAATCCTGTTGGTGTCAAACAAATTCTATATAAGTTCAGTTTATAGATCATCAAACAAGCACGAGAATCTATAGTTTATGCCAAGCATAAATTCAAAAACTACAAACTCATAATCGCATACCACACAAACAATCAAAAATTGAAGAACGCTGCTTTGCTCCAAAAAGAAAAACAAATATTTAGAAAACCCACAAACTACAAGATAGCACAAGGAGATTAACTTACTTTTGCTATTTCCACTGGCTTAAGAGCACCTTGTATATCCTGCTTATTAGCAAAGATCAGAAGAGACGCCCCTGACAATCTCTGCAAAATAAAAATGTAAACAAGTGAAGCCTGTTCAGTTCAGAAGTTTGATCAACACCAAAAAATATATTATTCCACATTACATCAACTGCCACCATGATAAACCATATCATAATTTTCACTAACCCTCCATGAGCCTCTAACAATCAACTCAAGCAGATGTTACCAAAAGCTGGAAAAAATACACAAATTCCTTCATTGAGGACACAAATCTCAATTCATTTTGAACACATCAATAGTTTTCAGATAACCAGTTGCAGCCCAACAACTAAATCTTGCAACTTTATCATACAAACAACAGTACTATTTACAGCAACAAGTGCAAACAAAAGTTCTGATCTTTAGCCACCACAGCAACCAATAATTCACAGATCAACCATCAAAACAATGTAAAGCACGACAATTGAAACAACCCCCCTCCCTGACACATCAATAGTCTCTGATCACCAGTTACAATTATCATACAACGGTATCATTGACATCCATCAGAGCAAACAAAGTTTTAATCTTTACCCATCACAGCAATCAATAATTCACAGTTCAATCATTGAAAGAATGCAAAACAGATCAATCAAAACAAGACCCACCTCTTCTTTCAAGAGATTGTGAAGCTCGGACCGGCAATCCTCCAGCCTACGAACATCGGAACTATCGACAACCCATACAAGCCCGTCGGTCTGCTCGAAGTAGTTCCTCCAGTAAGACCTGATGGTCTTCTGCCCTCCCACGTCCCATATATTCAATGTATACCTACACAGCCCAAACATAGATTCAATCCCAACGATTCTCTGAAAGAATCACCAACAAAAGCAGCACCTTTGGTAATGGATGGTCTTGATGTTGAAACCCAATGTGGGGCTGATGACGCTCGTGTCCTCCCCGTTCAGTCTCAGCACGATTGTTGTCTTGCCCGAGTTGTCCAGTCCCCTGTTTTTTTTTTTTTTTCAGTGAAACAACACAAAAATGGTTGGTCGATTTTGGTTGAATTGATGGCATAGAAGAAGAAAACATGAGAGAGGGTGCGTACACCATTAGAATTCTCATCTCCTTTTCCTTCCTTTTGATCTTCCTGATTATACTGAGGAGCCCCATTTTTTTTTCTTTTTCTTTTTGGGTGTGGAAGATGTAGCCCTGGAGGGGTGGAGATCTTTACCAGCAGGAAACAAACTGTTGAGGATGCCTGTCAAATATGGGGTTTTTTAGGGATGTTGGGTAAATTTGGGTATGGATTTTTAAGTAAATATTGATGTAGTTTCTAGTCGGTGTTTGGCATTTGTAAGTAGGGAAAAATCGATATGACCTAATGAAAAGTTAGCAAAATCAGTTTTACTCTCTAAAATTGAAAAATCGTTGCAGATCTTTAGAAAAGATGTATGGTCAACGGGTTCGGAACCTCTAGCCGTCTCATCCGAGCGCATCAATCATCCACCATCCATCGCATGACTCTACATGTTGCATGTGATGAATCACATGATATAATCGTTCAGGTGGGGCATCAACACAAACAAAATATTGCCTAGATTGATTGCCTAACAAAGTCTAAAACATCTTAATCACAATTCATGAAAAGTTTTTTTTAAAAAAAATAATTCAAACATTGATTTCATTGTCTTCACAAAATACCTTGAGCATTCGAGAATAAAATTATTCTAAGATTTATGACTATTCTAGCATAAATAAGGATAAAGTGATTTTTATTTGGTTATGTTCTGAATTATTCTCATTTAGAAACGTAGTAATAAAGTTTTTGTTGTTTTGATAAAATGTGAATAACGTGTGAAAAAAGATTTATAAAAGGTAAAAAAATGATAGCAGTTGATTTATAAGAGGTGATGACGATAGATTTGACAGTGAGCTCACATAGATTCCGAACATAAATTGATGGAAGAGTACACTTTCTTGAATTGTAGATTGTAAAAAAAAAATCCATGTAACATAACACATTCTCACACTTAACAAAAATTTCTATGTAACATAACATATTCTCTCACACTTCACAATATAAATTTATATCCACAACCTCAACAAAAGAACAGAATAAAAAGAAGCAAAAAGCTTTAATATAAGATAGAAGATCTACAAGATTACCCTATCATGGGATACAAAAAGTATGATACATCATCCTTGGTTTACGTTCTGTTACATGCGAAAGACTAACACCACCGAATTGGATTGGTGGTTGAATGTTTTGATAAGAAATCCTAGGCTTCACCGATTGAATAAACCCCAATGTAGAGTGATGCACTAAACATTCATATACCAGACAAAGAATCAAGATTTTGAAATCCACTACCTACATCATAATTTTGCATTTTTTTCTAATAAGTTGCAGACTTGCAGTTAAACCACATGAAATTCTAGACAAAACAGAGACCATAATCATAAAGATAAGCTCTTATATAGACAAATCCAAAAACTTCAATGGAGAAGAAAATCACATACATAAAAGCAGATATATCATAATGTGTTATAGAACATGTATACAGATCGTAATTCCAATTGTATCCCACATCTGCAATGTGGACATGCAGATCTACAAACCTCCACTGGCCCAATACATTCAGCAAATCATCACTTCCTCAACAACGCAAAATTCAATATCAAACCCATCACAAAAAAATTGAAAACCAATTCTTCAATAACGAATTGAAACTCAAAACCTCAAATAAGCCCATGTCAGTTTTATATATTGATAGAGTCCAAAAACAAAGATTTTGAAGAACAAATAAAGAACCTAATAAAGAAATGAAAACTCACCAACAAAATCAACTCTCCTCGACAAGGGATCGTCGACGGTGGTGATGGCTTTAGAGGGAGGGAGGGAGAGAGGAAGCGGTGACGGCGGGTGGCTTAGGAGAGGAGATCGTCGGACAGGGAGGCGGCTAGGGTTTCGGTGAGAGAAAGGGAGACGGCGAGGGAATCGTCGGTGGTGGCGGTGGGGGTTTCGAAAAAAATTTGTCTGTTGAAATGAGGCAGGAGAGAGAAGTCATGTAATCCCCACCGTCCGATCTCATCTGGACGGTGGGAATCTTCTTTCAAAAACATAAACGGTTTGATCTGAAACTATCCTACACCCTCGGAAGGGAAAAAAAAAAGAAAGATTTTTTTGGACACCGATATTTCCACCCACATAGTTATTCACTCCACCCCTCTAAAAAAATCAGAATGTGATTTTTTTAAAGAATGACCCCACATCGATCCATTCGACTTTGTGAAGTCGTTGATTATGTGACAGGTCGACATTACAGAGTCGAACTGATCACAGATATCTAAGGCCCTCTTTATAGCCCATTCGAGTTTGTGAAGTCATTCATTATTTCACAGGTCGACATCACAGAGTCGAACTACTTACAGAGACCTAAGGCCTCCCTCTACGGCCTATTCAACTTTGTGTTTTGAACAACGTATTCGTGTGTTATAGCATTCTCAATGAAATAATATCTTCAAAAGATGATGCGTTGTTTGGTATCATGAAGGATAGATCACACGATGTAGTGTTTGGATATTTCTTTGTGATGTCGTTCATTATGTTACAAGTCAAATGGGCCGTAGAGAGGGCCTTAGGTCTCTGGGATCAGTTCGACTATGTGATGTCAACCTGTGACATAATGGTAATGTTTTAAAAATCGAACCGTTCAATGAACAAAAAAAATTGAATGAGTCAAGAGTCATTAGTTTAACTGTTGGGTCAACCGGATTTAAATCATGACATAATTATAATATAATAATTTTTTTAATTATCATTACTAAATAAAAATATAAAATATTTTAAAAAATCTTTACATAAATGTTTTACTTAACATCATATTTGACGATTTCACAAAGTCGAATGCGTCACATGAGAGCATTGGGTTTTCTGTGACCTGTTGGACTCTGTAATGTCGAACGGAGTATATAACTGACGACTATACAAAGTTGAATGAGTCACAGAAAGGGCTTAGGTCACTCTGACCAATTCAACTATGTGATGTTAACATGTGACATAATGGATAACTTTACAAAGTTGAATGAGTCGGATGGGTTCACCTCTTAAAAAAATCACATTTTTATATTTTAAAAGGGGGTGGGTTGAAGAAGTGTGTGGGTGAAAATATCAGCCCATTTTTTTTTTTTGCATGTATACCATTAAAAAACATCTTATTTATTTGTATATCATTACAAAAAGATATATTTATTTTGATACAGTTATAATCTTTATCAATAAAATAAATATGTCATCATGTTACATTTTATAGCAAAAATTAAATTTAATTAGATTTAACTTTTACCCACACAAAACATAACCAAAATAACATTATTATAATGTAAAGAATAACAAGTTTTTGCATATATATTTTTCAAAAATTTGTTATTTATGTTTATACCATTAAAAGTAATCTTATATATTTTTATACCATTAAATTATTTAGTAATTTTCCATATTTATCACTTTAATTAGGATTTGTCATATTTTAAATATGTCTATTAATGTCATTAAAACATACAAAATATTAAAATAGCCTTATTTTCTATATACATTCATAGATACAATCGCACACATACATACACAAGCTCCCCACAATATTTATAAATAAAAATTTTATATTTTTTATAACATAAAACATATGATTTTAATATTTAAATAAATAATAATAATTAAATAAAAATATTTTAAAAATAGATTTTAAATATCAAAGATTTACTCATATTGAAGAAATCATAGTTTTTAATATTCAAAATCGATGCTATTATTTTTTTATACCATTAAATTGTTTTCATGGTAAAATTTAACATTTTTTTTATTTTTTTCATGGTATAAAAATAAATATAATTTTTTGATGATATAAAAATAAATATTGTATTTTGTAAGGGCAAATATAAAAATAAAAGTATTTTAGTCATTATGCATGACTTTAACGGCGTTGGTAGAAAATTTGATGAAACTTAACTAGGATGGTAAAATTGCATAATTTTTAATTATTTTAATGATATAAAAGTAAATAGATTATTTGTGATGATATAAAAATAAATAATATGTTTTTCAATGGTATACATACAAAAAACCCAAAAAAAATGAAGAAAAAATCGATATAACTCTCTTGAAAATTATGAAAATAAAAAAGATCCTTGTAAATCATTTTAAGTCAATTACAAATCTGATTAGTGTATTATATTATAGTATATCAAGTAAACTTTCAAGGAGTATTAAATTTTTTTTTATCATATATGGTTAGAATCAACCATAGATCTGATTAGTTTCGGTTATGACAGAGACTAAAATAAATAAAGTCTAATAAGATAAGAACTTGAAAAGATTTATCAATTTTATATGAATTTTTTTATTTTTTATAAATTTTTAGAGAGCTATATGGATTTTTTCAGAATTCAAGTGACAAATGAACTTATTAACATAATGTATTATTTTTAATGGTAAAAAATAGTTACACATATATTATTATTAAAAAAATTAGGAGCATGGGTGTCTAAAATGAAAAAGAAAGCATTTTATAAGTTATAACTTATAACCTCAAACTTTTTTAAGTTGTTTTTAGTTGAAATAAATTTTAATAAAGTTAAACAAACATGCTACGATTATTTTTTCAGATAAAAATCCAAGCAACCCCTTGGAAAACTGCTTGAAACCATATAACCACCTGACTTTTCCTAAAGTTTATATAACTCACTGAAAACACCTATGTAAATCCAAATAGCTCTATAAGTTAAATTTTGTTGATATATTAAGATTAGAAAATATTTTGTCTGATTAACCCTAGTTGAAAACATGGTATACCAACACCCCCCTATAATGTGTCAAAAATGTGAAAAATCCTATGTGAATTAAATTTTACCACTCTGGATAGGGTTTTACAATCTATCCGAAGGGGTAAAATCATCATATATGGAAGGTTTTCTACATTTTTAACAAATTATAAAGGGTTTTTGTCTTACTGTGTTTTCAATCAGGATTAACAAAATGGAATATTCTCTTAATATTTCTTATGAAAGTTTTATTCAGGGGGTTATTTGAATTTACATATGTGTTTTAAGGGGGTTATATAGACTTTAGAAAAATCCAGAGGATTATATGGATTTTAAATAGTTTTACATTGAATTATTTGGATTTTTTTCCTTTTTTTATAAGCTAAAGCTATAATCTCCTACTTAGGGTCCGTTTGGAAACACGGATGAAAAATAAGATTTTGAATAAAGTGGTTTAAATAAACTTGATTTTTGGAAAGCAAATTTTTTTACGCTTTTTAAAAATCAACCTTTTACTGAAAGTAAATATTTAATTAAGTCAATTTTTTAGAATGCGTTTGGCAACACTTTTTAATTTCTGCTTAATTAAAAGCGGAATCGCTTTATTTAAACAGAACCAAGCGGGGTTATACATGTTTGTTAAAATTTATGAGTTATAGATTATAGTTTTTATTTTAAAATAAACAGTTATTATATGTTGTTTAAATTTGTTAGAACTTATTTAAGTTAAAAACAGTTTAAAAAAGTCATAATATCCTGTGAATGAGATGCTTTTGAGATTATAGCTTATAAAAGCATTAATATTTTTTTTTAGACATTTATGCCCTTAATCTTTCTTTTACCAATAATGTGTATCTATTTTTTTCCTATTACACAAAAAATCACTAAACCACCTTTTATCTTGTCAATTTTTTTACTATTACAAAAAATACATTATCAATTTTTTTTATAATTCCATTTGTCACTCAATTTATTAAAATTCTAAAATGTAATATTTGAAAATTATTGTAGTGATTTTAAAATATTATTTATGTTAATTTACTTTTCTTTTAAATATTTATAAAATTAATTTTATATGTAAAATTAACTTATTTAATCAAATATAAATCAATTTTTTTACTTTTATAGTGTATGATTATTTTGAACAATTATATAGCAAAAAGCTGTTTTATAACTTATTAAACTAATATTTACTGTTATTATTTAATGCTTTTAAAAATTACAACAAATATATCTATAACTTATAAAAAAAATTATAATCTATAAATGTAAATTTAAGCTACAATAAACATAAACATGACCATTACAAACATGAGACGGTAAAGAAACATAGTGTATCAGAGCTCTTATATCATCCGAGTCCATACATCCAAAACACCCATCCGGAGGTCAGCGTTACCCATCCCCGAATCCCGATATCTAAGCCCACCGTTTCGGTTTTCACGTTTCGCTACCAACTCAAAAACGGGGAGAGGTGTCTTTTATGTTCTGCAAACACTCGCAATACTTCCTCGAAAACACACTGAAAGATTAATCTGCAACGTCAATGGACATGGAAGACGACGACGAGTTCGGGGACCTCTACACGGATGTCCTCCCCCCCATCTCCTCCGCCCCTCCTCCTCCTCCGCCTCCTCTGCCCCTCATCAACTCTTCCGCCGCTGCCAAACCTCCTCGCCCCTCCGTCGCAGAGGACGTCGACGACGATTACAAAATCCTCTTCGGCGCACCCCCTCACCGAGCTTCCTCCGCCGTTGACGTTGACGGTGGTGATTCCGGCGGCGGCGGCGGGGACGACGGGGTTTTCGGGGACGGAATAGAGACGGGGACTTTGGAGGACGAGGGGGCTAGGGTTTCGGTGGTATCTCCCCGTCTCGGCCGTGGCGGAGGGGAAATCGGGGTTTTGGAAGACGGAGGAGGAGTTGAAGAGGAGACAATCATCCCTGGCCTCTCAAGGTCCCCGCTTGGGGCCGCGGATGACTCTGATGTGAACGCGGCCGCGGCAGGAGCGGGTGATTTGGAGAGCGACGACAGTGAGGACGATCTGCAGATCGTTCTGAACGAGACCCGTGGCCCGATTGGACTGGGGTTGGAGAGGAAAAGACGGATAGGGGGGAGTGATGATGATGAGGATGACGACGACGAGGATGAGGAGGACCTGGTTATTGTGGCGGATGATGGCGATCAGCACAATACGCCGATGATGAATGAGCAGGAGTGGGGGGAGGAGGTGGCGCAGCAGCCAGGAATGGATGGTGAGAGGAAGGATGGGGTGGAGGCAACGAAAGTGAATGGGGCAATCGGAGTCGCTGCGAGGAGTGGTGGTCACGGGTATCATCCGCTTCATATGCAGTATAAGGTCAGTGTCTGTTTTGTTTTTATTGAATTCTGAATAACCGTCTTTAGATATTGGTTGCAACAGGATTGGTGGGAATTGGGTTTTGTGATATGTGGGAGGGGTATGTGATGAAGTTTGTGATTTTGGTTACATATGCATATATTGTTTTTGCTCAAAGAATGTTTGGTTTCATCTGATTTTTTTGTGGGTTGTCCTTTTTTCTTTACTTGGTTTATATGCGTAGGGGTTTGATGAACTTTAAATAGATTTGTTTGTAGTTGAAGGAGATTGTTAAGGCAGAGAATTGACTTTAAGCAAGGATAGGTATTCTGAGGTCTGGGGAGTAACAAATTTGCAGTGGAAGAAGGGCATTGCGCACATATAGATCGCCATGTAAACTGCTAGATGTATTTCATCAAAAGTTTTATACAGAAATGATTCCTTGGTTAAATTTAATGTTTACTTGGTAGAAAGTTGTGTAACTGCACTTATTTCTTTGCCCTTTCCTTAATTTTGCATACCGTTCTATTCTTTCTCTGGAAACACCCTGTGATGACTTGGTGTTCATGTTTTTTGTTGCACGCAGTATGTGCGACCTGTTCTAGCAGCTGCACCTGGCAGTGCTGCTACTGATGCAGGAGGTGCTCCTGGACAGGTCCGTCCTCCTGCAATGGGCTTTGTTCCTGGTCGTGGGAGAGGTGATTGGAGACCCATGGGTCCCAAGAACATCCCGTACATGCAGAAAAATTTTCATTCAGGACATGGAGCTCCGACCTGGGGAAATAATTCTTCCGGGCGTGCATTTGGTGGTGGAATGGACTTTACTCTTCCTTCTCACAAGTAAGTTGGGGGTTCTAAAATAATCTGATGAATATTTAACTTCTTATGTACATGTATTCTTTGTGACCATGTCCACATAATTGGTTTTTATATGTAATTATCTATATTGTCAATTTAATGTGGAAAAATTATGTATTAGAGTCTAGATACCAGCAAGTCTGGCAAACTTTTCCAATATGAAAATTCATATATGGTATGGATGCATGTGATGCTTTTAAATGACCCTTTGTACTTGGAAGCAATTATTACTTGGCATGGAGCATAGATTGTCAGTTGGATAGTTCTCTAGGTGTCCAAGCGGTCCTAGGCGGTGGCTAGGCACATATCCACCTATGCGCGTCTAGGTGATGCTTAGTTGATATGAATCTATAATTGTAATATATAAACTAATGACATATATGCTGGAATTACAATATAGATAGAGCTGCATTAAAAAGGGCATTGATCTAAAACTAGAGTATGAGTTATTTAGTAGCATGTGACACATTGGAAACAAACATGGATAGAAGAGGTTAATACAGTTGTTGAACTCTCCCTTTACTTCTGTCTGGATGGAGGTAGGGTCCGTAGGGAGGCCATGAGGAAGAGGAAGTTGATAGGTATGAACTTTTTTTAGCCAAGAGATATGCACTTTTTTGGGCTAATAGGCATACATGATAAGATTTAATCATTTAGCGTTATTTTATGGTTTTCTTGGAGTTATCATTTTGGCCGTCCATTTTATAAAGAGGCATAAAGTTGTATTGGTACATCAGGTGCTTCACGCTTGCCCACGGCCCATATGGATCTCCTAGGCAGCCCATGAGACACCCATGCCCTAACCTTTAGGCACCCACCTAGTGGACAACAAAATTAGGTAGTCCTCCTACCTAGCTTTGCAATGCCGCCTAGCCATCTAGGTGAGCTTCTAGGCCTCACCCAGACAGGTATGGTCAATTGTCACATTGTCCGTACAACTTTTCAAAACTGAAATTTTTTAGATGCTTCTGTACAATGAGTGAATAAGAATATGAGTACTATAAGAACTAATGGAATATAACAAACAGTTCATAGAACTATGTATATATTTTTTGATGACATGTATTATGATCAAATGCATTGAAACTATCCAAATTATCATAGTGAACATGGATATGCTGCATAGAAAGTGCTTCACATACCATTTCCAGAATTGATGAGGTCTCCAAGTATCCAAATGACTGACTTTGCAAAATTCCTAATCTAAACGCTGTTGTGTAACTGTTGATAGTGCTGTTGGTGTTGTTTATTGGACTTTCTTTAAGAACTGAAATTGTAGCATATCCCATGATTGAATTTGCATTGCAAGCTTCATTTTGAGAATCTTACTGAAAAAATAAAGATAGGATGAGAACCTTGATGGCTGCACACTCCTCTCCTGTCCAATCAGTGTTTGATAAATTATTTTGTCAAATTTCACTGATTAGTTGATTTGTTTTATCACCTCACCAGCAATGATCTTAAAACTTTCCAGATCAGGTGATGTTTTCTTAACAAATCTGCTTAAATATACTTTAATTTATAACTGGATTCCTTTTTAGCTCGTTCATCATCTTTTCTACCAGGGATATATTTTTGCACAAAGCAAGAATGAACATTGTAGACATAGCACCATAAGGATTTATTCCATTTTTCTGCGATGGACTGAAAAGGTTGGTAAATCAAGACACACCTCCTTTTGAGACATTAAATTATATGCTGCGCGATAGGTTAAGAAATTGATAAAAGCATTCATATTGCTGGTGTAATTGCATCTTGGGTGTGCTAAAAGATTCCACGGGCTGCTGTGTAAGGTCATTTTATGCAATACTTTTACTAGATAGAAGGACAGTGACTAATATGGACATTGAAGATGACTATAATAGGTGTTGAAGTGTTACACTAATTGTGTCCTTTTTGACTATTTCCTATCTGAACCTGGATATCCAATCTTCATCATGATGCTCATGATACAGGGGTAACCTAGGTTTCATTTTTGACAGTGGTTCTGTTGGTTTCAGGACTGTGTTTGACATTGATATCGACTGCTTTGAGGACAAGCCTTGGAGACATCCTGGAGTTGATAGATCTGATTTTTTCAACTTTGGTTTGGATGAAGAAAATTGGAAAGATTATTGCAAGCAGCTGGTATGTGATAAGCTTGTTTATACACATAATATATGATAGCCATTCGTATTTAATCAATGCTCATCATGAATATTTGATTTGCATTTATGTAGGTACAACTCCGACTAGAGGCCACAATGCAAAGCAGAATCCGGGTTTATGAGAGCGGAAGATCGGAACAGGTAAGGATCCTCTGGATGCTAAAGGGCTCAATCTTCATTTCTGATTTTCTCCCTTACCACTGATGTTTCAGGAGTATGATCCAGATTTGCCTCCCGAGCTTGCAGTGGCAGCAGGACTTCAAGACATGTCCACTGAAACTGCACATATAGGAAAAGAAGATGGTGCACAAGTAGATATGAATGGACAAGGAAGGAGAACTGCATGGATACATCCACAACTGGTATAACTTGTTTTGCTTTATACGGAGATGTTATATTTCAGATTTCCCACTATGCGCTTTTCATTTTATTTTTCCTTTGACAGTTTCCTAATTTTTTATTTTCTGTAAATGGTATTTGCATTATGTTATCTTCTCCCCCCTAATAATGGTGGTCCCCTGTATTACTATAGATCCATTATCACTACCTGTTTTAGTTCTCAGATGATTTTATAGTAATTTGCGTTTTGTGACCAGCCAACAGGGAGAGCAATACAGGTTGAAAGTGGTTCTGGTTCTGAGCGCCCTCTCAGGCAAACGCGTATGCGTGATTCAGATGCAGTCATAGAGGTAGTGTTCCTTTTAATGTACTGTGCACATATTATAAAGCAAATTTGTATTACTCTGCTATCTGCACACTAACAGTAGACTAATCATAAGTTGTTACAATGAACAGATTGTCTTGCAGGTTTCAGTTGATGAATCAATCACATCTAACAGCGAGTTGGGGCAACCTGGCAATGGTTCCCAAAAAGAAGATTTTGATGGAGGTGATGAAATTGAAGAAGATGATGCACAACCTGATCCTAAATACTGCGATAGATATCTACAATCTAAAGATGGTAGGAAAACTGAAATAGTGACTGAAAGGGTTCCTTTTTTGCATTTCATCTTACTGAAGGTGGTGATATCTTACTTCTTCCTTCAGGGGAAGCATTCCCTTATGATTCTAACGCAAGGTGTCGAAGCACTGCAGACTCGGGGGGTATATTTGACAGTCCTTGTAGAGGAAGGTATGTATTACTCATCAGACTGCTTTTAACCCATTTCTCCCCCAAAATGAAGATTTTCTGCTCCCATTTTTCCTTACAAGAATTTCAAATTTATTTGTGTCTGTGATACATGCAGCTTCGTGTATCAAACCCATATCCTGTTGATTGTGTTTTATTTTTCCAGCAGTGCTTACCCACCTACATATGTGATTGAGTTTACCTTATGTGCAAAATTTGATTTGGTCAGAAAATTAATAACATTACCACCGATATAAACAATGCTTCAACTGATTAATGGCTACATGTTTTTTTTTTTGAAAACGTTGGGCCCTCATTTTATTAAAGAGATGAGAGTCCAAATTTGTGGCTACATGATATCTGATGTTTTGTCGTGAATGTCTCAGCAGTATTATAATAGATTGACTGAATTTGGCAATTCCCCTTGATCCTTCCGATATAGTGAGGACCATATTTGAAATAGTGTCATTTTTTTGTCCTTTCAATAACTAAATTTTCTGCTATTCATTTGATAGGACCATATGTCAGGTTACGTTTGGTTCTTCAAACTTATTTGTCTTCCCTATCTTCTCATAGACAAATTCATAGATAACATATATATTACGTTAATATAGTTGCGAACATGGGCATTGTTTTTATATTGTTTACGACCTGGGGATGCCATGAAAGATGTTTTCTCCTGAACTAGAAATACTTAACTGTTCCTAAGGTGAGATTGTGATGACATCAGTATAGTTTGCAGTTCCTCACATGAAAATGATGCTAATAAAGTAACTAAGTTGTTTTCTAACTGCATCAAACTGAAAAAAACACTGCGTATATGAAGAATTGGATGCATTTAAATGTCCTTGTCCAGTAAGGGATCTTTCTATATCCTAGTAAGTTATGTACCCCTAGATACAGTTAGTTAATAAATCCTTAGAAATGGGATTGGAGGTTCTTGGTTGTGCTACTGGTATACATTTTATTCACACGTGAATGCCTGGATGAGCTGCCATAAACCATGCGATCCATTCCTCGTGTTTGCCTAAGCATGAATATTGGCAACTTGTTTCGAACTTTTGAAACACAAGATTATGTTTGATCCTTCAAAATTTTCATATCTTTGAAGGAATCCTTTTTTTTTTTTTTGAAAGAAAGTTGACCATTTACTAGTTGAATAACAAGAAGTACATAGCCAAAAGGCGAAGAGCAATGAAGCTTAAAAGGAAAGGGGAAGACGATGAAAACAAGCTGTCTTTAAAAACTTCCCCAACCCGAGATGATTACAATTACTCCTCAATGATATGCTTTCCCTACTCGACCAACAGAGGAGGCCCCCGCACAGTGCCACCCCCAATTAATGACGAATCTCTCCACCGGCACTGAGTTCCACACCTTATCAAAACAAAAATTGCTCCCCTTGAAAGACCAATTGATTCCTCACAAGCTATAGAACCCATGCCGCTGCTGGAATCAGTTGTGAGAGATATTTTAGCTTTTTTTTTACTTCTATCCCCTTTTGTCTTTAGGCTCTTTCCTGCCCTCCACATTTGCGGAGAAATTGTGATTGAGACCCATCGTCTCTCCAATCCAACCTGATCTGGACAGGACAGGAAAAGGTGCACAGTGGTTTCCTTTTATGATCCACATAACCCACAATCCACAGGGTCATCCAACGCCCATTTAGCCCGATAGGCTTTGGTAAAGAGATGCTCTTGGTACAAGAACCACATGAAAGCCTTCACTTTAACAGGAGCTTTGGTACCCAAGATTTCTTTACACTTGGATGCCAAGGACGTATTATACTCCCTTTTTTTTCCCACCAGTTGTAGCCTCTTCTGACAGTGCATCCTTCTCTCGGAAAGGGCACCCAACTGACCGTGTCCGCAGAATCCGTCACCAAGGCGGACTGTTGTAGCAGCTCTAACAATGCTTGAATATGAAGTCAATATCTTGATCTTAAATTTTAATCGACAAAATTTGTTTTTTCCTTGGTATCTTTGGAAAATTGCCTTCATAGATTTTCTTTAAAATCTTAAAAATTTGTAGTGAACTGTTCTTTTGTTGATGTATATTCAGGAGTAAATATGGTTGACTATTTTCAATTGATTATTGTAGCATGTTATTTCAATGGCACTCATTCCGGTTCACGCGAATACAGTTTCTGTGAACTGATTTTTACACTGCCATTTTCTATTTACAGCTTCAGATCGCCTCAAGGGATTGAACATGAAAGGCAATCCATTGTAAGTGGTGATACCATGTCTAATCAAATATCAAGGGGTGATGGAGAGGATGGTCTTTCAAAGGACAAATCAGGGGACATCATAGAAGAGATTCGAACTGCAGAAGTATCGTCTCCCCTGGCAGATGAGACTCTGGTGGATCTGAGTCTGGATCAAGTAGATGATTTGCACGAAGATGATGATAGTCTTGTAGCAGGAGAGGAAATAGATTTTCATGATAGCCTTCTAAGTGAGACGGATTTTGTCAAAAAGCAAAAGCTAAGTTTTCAAGTTAAAACTGCTGTCCAAGATCATGCCAACAGTGATGATTTAAGAATTACACAAAGTGATACCAGTGAAGGAATTTCGGGGAGCAACAGGGATTATCAAAAGCATCATGAAGGCGGTGAAGTTGAGGTTGTGCAAGATTCCAGGCCAAGAAATATAGGGGATATGATGAGGCACCATGATGAAGATGAACATGGTTTTCGACAGAATGATGATTATGATCGAGATAGTAAACAAGAGTTTGATAAAAGTCGCACCACCTTGAAACAAAGGGAAGAACACTCTCATTCTTATCCACATAAAGACTTGGATTCCGCTTCTGTACTTTATGTACATGATAAGGAGATGAATATTGGATCTTGGCAGAGGAGGGAGGAAGATGCACATGGAAAAAGACTAAGGGATGATGATGCAAGGCGAGAACGTGGCGAGGACACAGGATTGAGGAGTAGAGGCAAGGAGTGGCTAAACGATAGGAATGGCAAAAACCGAGTTGACGATGTTGATCGGGGAGGTTTTTATGATAAAGATGCTGGGCGACATGAAAGCTTCAATGATCTTTGTGTCAAAAGGAGGAGAGATGAAGAATCACAGAGGAGGGAACGTGCTGACAAGGATGATGTCTTGTATGGATACAGGGGTAGGGAAGATGTTGGCCAAAGAAAAAGAGAAAGGGAAGATGCAAATGATCCTAGGAGGAGGGATGATATTGCAAGATTAAGAGACAAGCCTGACAATCACCATCCTATTAGGCACAGGGATGATGGCTGGCGGCAAAGGGAGAGGGAAGACAGACAGAGGTTTAAACGGACTCATGAAGATATGTTGCTCTACAGCAAACGAGAAGGAAGAGGAGGAGCAAGGAGTGTACGGGTTCTGGAAGAGAAACTACTGGTTGGGAATGCAAGGATGAGGGATGAGTCAAAAGGCTTTGAGTCAAATAAGGATTATAAACACAGAGAAAAGAGGAGACAAAATGAACAACACAAGAGAAGGGATCGAGTTGAGAAAGAC
This sequence comes from Acorus gramineus, assembly GCA_030737835.1. NCBI lineage: Eukaryota > Viridiplantae > Streptophyta > Magnoliopsida > Acorales > Acoraceae > Acorus > Acorus gramineus. Next base: position 6,591,913 of record CM060852.1, on the reverse strand, counting down.
AGTCTTTCGAAAGGGCATGAGGATTTGAGTGCACGTGATAGTCAATCCAATCATGAAGAGAGGAGGATCTCAAGGCATGAAAGGTCACCTGCTCATAATAGTCGTGCATTTAGTCTTTCTGATGACCAGAAGACATACAGGGAGAGCTCTAGAGGGAATACGAGGAAGGGCAAAGAATTTGATGATGGTGATCAGAGCACCTCGTCATCTAGCAGAAGAAAGCAGGACCATGACTTGCATCGAATGGAGAAGGTATAATATATTTTTTTTTTTGAAGAAAATGAGAATATTCAATAAATTGAAGGAATAAATTACAAAGTGTTTATTTATCTCAAGAGTGAATCCAACAAAAATTTAAAATAACATATCTCCTAAAGTGATAAAAGTACAAATTTTAAGTAAAATACCCTTCAGAAGAGTGAAGAAATTCCTGTTTTGTCCTAGTCATATATATCTAATGTGAAATTAATTGTCAACCCATATATTTCCTACACAATCAGTTATCCTCATTGAATAATTATTTTAACATATTGTAATCATTTGGTATTACTGGGAAGGGAATGCAGTATTTTGAAGATCTAAACTGGGTTTCTATGAAAGATATTGAATATTTGTAAATGGCTTATGTATAGAACTTGAAAAGTTAAACCGAAAATGGATATTGATCAGGTTAATTGAATGCCTTTAATGGTGTGATAACAGGGCATTCTTGAGGAATGCATGTCGTGAGTAAGCCCATTTACATAACAGAAGCTAGGAGAAGCAGTAATTAACTTTGAAGGGAACACAAGATATACTCTGGTGGATCTGTTCTCTAAGAATTCTGATCAGTTGTTCTGCTTATCTTTTCCCAAGCGAATAAATTTTTCAGTTGGCCTGCGACAAACAAAGTATCTCACAGAGATTTTCCAATTTGTAAAACATAGATCTACAGAAGCTTCCTTCTTTTTTTAAAACACTCAATGCTGATGTTTGAGGTGGTCCACTACTAATGCATGGGTTGCGAACCATAAATTTATGCCAAAGAATAGAGTTGTGTGCTACATGTTGGCTCAGAGGGAGAGTCATTTGATGATCTATTTATGAACTGTGGGTTCACCAGTGAGGTTTGGGAGGGACTTTCTAATTTGGATCAAAGGATAGATATGCGGAGTATTTTCCTTTTTGCAGTGTATTGGGTGATACTGAAGGACAGGAACATCATGCTCTTTTTTTGGGCATGGTAAAGGAAGCCCGCGGGACAATTAGATATCTGTGTTGCCTTATTATTGAATGGGTGATGCCTGTGGGAGGAATTAGGGATCCTGGGGTTAAGCTTAAGGAGGGAGGAGGCGATGGGGCAATGGTAAAACAGTGTTTTTTCCTTTCATTTTGGGTTTTAGTTTTACTTCCCAGAGTGCTCTAAGATTATTTTTGTACATGGACGATAATTTCCCCTGTTCTAATTCTTGCATAAATTAATGTATTTGTTGCTGCCATCCATTTTGCAATAAAACAGGCAACCAACTCAATGCATTAGATATGTCAGTAGTTATCCCGAATTGAAAAATGTACATATTCTTACAATTACTTTATTTAAATTTGATGGGAGCTATGGTGTTGCAATTGATACATAGAAGTTGTGATAAGATTCATATTAGTGATTGATAATTAGTGTAATAGCTGATGTATAGATCAATTTTTTATTAATTAAAATAACCAATCAACTCAATGCATGAGACGTGTCAACAATTTTCGCCTTAGCAAACATATTGTAACCATTCTATATTACTCTGATTAAAGTTTTTTTTTTTTTTTTGAAAGAAGTGGTAGGCAACCTACCTCAACTTCCGTTAAGAAAAGAGAAGCTGCCTAAAGACACAAGAAGTCAAAATAACAAACCACTTTCAGGATGGGTATAGGAAAAGAGGTGACTACTAAAAGGCTGCTCCTCAATAACAAGCTTATCCCTCATAAAAGCAACTATACTCGCACCCACGCAAAATCTACCCCAATTTTGACTAGAGATATATTGTTGGTGTTGATTGATAGTGACGCTATCATTTCTTCCTTTTGTTCTGATTTATACCATTCCATGGTTATAAGTCCCATCTATTGCATGAAATTCAAAGTTTTAAAGCAAAAATGTCAATTTGTGCAAGTGAATATCAGGTCAGTTCCCGCTAATATTTCTTCATCAGTATTGCAGAATTTTCTGGCTTCTTGTGACACCTAAGTTATTATAGTGTTTTTTTTTCTTCTTTATGTGGAGAAAATGCATGTGCTCAGTGAAATGAAAGGAACAAACAAAAAAAAAAGGTGTAACCGGGAACATATTGTCAAGTGTCACTGTCTCCCGACTTTGTAGATGGTTTGTCCTGTTCAGGTTGGAAAAGGCATGGCTGAATTGCTGAACAACAGTAATGTGAATTCTTGGGACAACGGACAGAAAAGATCCTCATCTACCGTACTCAGCAAGAAAAGTCGTCGCCACCACCATGGCAGAGAGCAGCATGGTGGTCCTCAACAACACAATTCTCCTTTGGAGGAAAATGGCGAAGTTGCCTCTGACGACGGTAGGGCAACCCGTGGAAGATCGAAATTTGAGCGCTGGTTGGGCCACGGGGAGAGGGATTACAATACCAATGTGGAGTCATCACCACCTTCAACGAGAGCAAAGGAAGCGTTCATTGAAAACCAAGTTGATGAAACCACCGACAACACTGTTGGTGTGATCGATTCTGAAACCAGGGATGCTCATGCAGGTCCAGTCACGGATGCACTGCATGTTGACACTGATAAGCTAGTGGAGGACCATCACTTGGACACGGTTGAGAAGCTGAAGAAGCGAAGTGAGCGGTTCAAGCTTCCCTTGCCCATTGAGAAGGACATCACAGCGAACAAGAAGGTGGAGACCGAGGTGCTGTTGCCCGTACAAATTGAGGTCTGCTCAGATTCTCAGATCAAACAAGAAAGGCCAGCTCGGAAGCGAAGGTGGGTCAGTGGATAAGGGAAGGGTAATGAAACACTTGTAATATTTCTCTTCCCTGACCATTGTTTTGGTCGTTACGCATTTCGAAGTTAAGTCAAGGCGTGGTATGGGGACAGGGCGAGCATTGTGCACCGTATGGGTGGGTGCAGTGGCTGAGAATGATGCAGTCACGGCGTATCTTTTCCTTGTCATGTATGTACATTGAAACATTGTAATTATGAACACACCCATGGTGGTGAATGGCAGGGGCTTGAATATTCTTTTCTATGTCCCTGGTGCATGGTAGGGGAGATGTCTGATGCCCCCGCCGCAAAGTTGATAAAGCCACATATGTTCTGGTTCTGGGTGGACATAAATGGACCTGCAAAGGCCGAGCCGAGAGTTTTGTGGCTCTCATGAAAATCAACGGGTGCGTGGAAGAAAATTTTGTTGAAACATAAATTTCTATCTGGTGCTCGTTTTGTGTTTTGTTTCACTGGGTTTTTCATTCTCAGTTTTCAGGGTTTGATTGACGCAGCAGTACTGTCGCTGAGAAATAACTCAACCCAGATGATTCTTGGTTCAGGAACTAGGTGATTGATTTGGGAGAACAACTTATTTTTGTTTGTAATGTTGTATTTAAATATTTAAGAACAATACATGGATTTTTATGTGAAAGTGTAATCCTTGGTTGAATGGTCTAGTGTTAATCATATATTCCTATATTCATATGCATGTATATAATCCATCTTGATTTAAATTACTGGGTGTTTATTCAAAATTAATTTTATGAAGGCAATTTTAAACATGAATTTTCAAAATTTAAAATTTGAATATAGATTTGGTGTATATACTAATGAATTATAAAGGGTAAAAATGAAAATAAAATCTAGTCACTTTTTTTAATAAATTAATAATAGACATTAAAACAAATAAGTGGTTAAAAATAAAATACTTAGAATTAATTTTCTTCTAAAAAAAGGATGTTACAATTCCACGGATTGTATTGTTCAAAGGAAAATGATACACTCAGTTATATTCATCAATCAAAACTCAGATTTTACATTTTTTCATTTCTAAAAAAATAATAAAAATCGTCTAACAGGGTATATGCAATATGTCTTGATAAAAAGTGCATATGACTTCATTTTGAATTGAATGAACCCGTTTTAAGTAATTGTAAGAAAACATTTAGTGAGCTATATACATCATCTAATAAAGTATATGTTTCACTGAATCTATAACGAGTTATATAGATTTGTGTTTTGAAATGAAAAAAAAAAGTGAGTGTAGCAGCACTCTTGTTCAAATATCCCGTTAGCTCCTTGGGTCCATTGGATTAATGTAATACATTATGAATATATTTCTTTATTATTTAAAAAATTCAAAACATCCCCTCCATTCAAATCTAAAAGAAATAATTAAATCACACATGTTATCATTTTTTTTAAAAATCATATACCTTATTTAATGTTTTTGTTTAATAAAATGTGCAATATATCTTGCGATCAACTGATTGATATAATAATTTAATAAAAACTTGAAAAATTTCTTGTTACAGTGACTGGCTTTGGCTGGGACAGTAAAAAGTAAAGCGTAACGAGCTCATCCTAAAAACATGAAAAAACATGCACTCACGTGATCCGATCCACCCCCCTCTCTAAAAGACGCCATAAAAACACACCTCAGACTCTCTCTGTCTCTAGAGAGATCAGAATTGAATTGGATTTATCAATGGAGGCTTCTCTACTGTTGAATTCGACGGTCGCCGTCTCCCCATCTTCCCCCACTCGATTCCTGCACACCAACAAAGCGCCTCCTCCTTCTTCTTCTTCCAATTCCCGTTGCGCGGTCCGCTCACTCGCCAGGTGTGTCAGTCACTCTTATCCTTCCAACAATATGTAGTTTTTTTTTTTATCATCTCGAATTCATGTAACCAAATATATGTTTTTTATCATCTCCAATAGCATGTTCAGGCACAAAATAGATATACACGAGGTTGGTGTTTTTATTATTATTATTATTATTATTATTATTATTGAAACATCTGCTATGGTTGTAATTTTCAATGGATAAGTAGGAATAAATTGTGCACGCCTTCATTTATTTTAAGTTATCAGGGCATAACTTTTACAATTATTCATGCTATAAGATATTTTTTGAAAAATGACGCACCTAAAGATTGTCTTAAAAATCGTCCGTAAATGTCTTGTACTCTTTGTTTCAGATCATATGCAATATGATGGATTTTTCTTTTGTGTTTTTAAAGTGCATAAATGACTCGAAAGCGATTTTTGGGGCTGGGTGTATCAAAGCTCAAATTTTTTTGAGGATCAAGTCTATTTTTCTTTTATCTACCTCATTCATGGAACAAGCATAAGGAAGAAGAACAATAAATTGAATGCCACTTTTTTGTTGTGCGCAAAAAAAAAAATCATATATACTTGATGTAAGAAGTAAAATGCTTCATTAGAAGAAAAAAATGGGATCCTTTCTAGTTGATGTTTATTTTGCATTCTTGGAGACAAATTTTTGTCAAACAATCATGTTATCCGTGAACTATAACCCAAAATTGTTTGTAGGAAGAACAATGATGCCAATGGATTTTCATCCGAATCTTCGCAGTTACAGTGAGTACAAATTTTCGTTGTTCTGCGGCTCTTGTTTTTTGACCATGTGAAATAATCAGAGTGATTTGGTGTTCATTATAGTTACGGAGACTACGATAAAGAAGTGCTCAAGGTACATGGTGCCAAGTCCATTGCAGTTATTTTTCATTTATTTATTTTACTTATTGAATTGTGTTTTGGTTTTGTTAGGGTCCAGCCACAGAGAAAAATTTGGAGATGAGCAAAAACGACATATGGAGGCTTTTCAATGATGCTCAGAAGAGTAAGGCCCTGTAGAATGTCTTTTGGCATATTCCCGTGTTTGCAGGTTATGCCATATGCAATGGTTGCATTTTGTAGAATTGTGTTCTTCTATGTATCCAGCGAACAGAGATTTCTTATTAGATAGACATTCCTTTAGGGCCATAGCTCCATTCTATCTTACACTCCTATAAACCTGTAAGGATGTATTAGTTTTGCTTTTACCAAAGTAAGCATTCTGTTCAATTTGTCTATTGTAACTTTGATTCATTTTGTTGTACTTCGGCTGAGGAATGTTCAGATATTCTTTACCTGAACAAACAGCGCCTTATGGCCATTGAGGAGCTGAAAAAAGTTCAAAAAGAAAAAGAATCTCTGCTGGCTAAAATTGAACAATCAGAGGAAGGAAAACAGGAAGGTGGCCAATCAGGTGATGATGCTTACATGGTCATTTGTAAATCATTTCTGCTATGTTGTCTCTGCATGTGGTTCTTGAAGCTTTTTTTTTTTAATGTCATATTTTGGATCCCATTGATGTGAAGTCCTCATATATGCTAATTAGATTATTGTTTGCATATGCGTTTGCTCCCACATGCATGCAAATGCCTCTACTATGTACTTGTATTAATTTTGATACTTCTCAGGTCCTTCAACTCCTGATCAAAACCCAAGCTTCAGTCAGTTGCTGTTTCGAATAGATTCAATGGTCCTTCAAGGCATCATTACCACAGGGGAAGCATCTCGTTTTAGAAATCTGGTCATGGACAGCAGAGTTAATGTAATTAATTCATTGCATGGCATCCACCAGAAAGAGGACAAAGAACTATTGGCAGAACTTCGTCAATTTTCTGACAGAACTGTGAGGTATGCCATAATCCTGAAGGATTGTTATTGTTGTAACATCCTGTTTCTTGGAACAGCCTCATCTCTTCAATCACATACGTAGATTATGCTGACTGAAAAAATCAAGGTTGGTTGTTGCTACTGATAATTCATGTGCAAAAAGCATCAATGCAAATTGACCACTTTAGTTCAATCAATCTTTATTTGTAAAAATTGAAAAAAAAAAACTTGATTTACTTTAGTATGTCAAAATAAACAGCAATATATGTTATTGATACGTGTTCCAATGTTGAGAACTTTGTTTAAAGTTTCTCACTTTACTGTCTGTCCCTGTTTGGGTGAAAGGGAAGGAAACAGATTCAAGAGCTAATCAGTTGAATGTCAAAGCAGTCAGATTGAGATTGTTGCCAAATGAAGAAAATCTTTCACGCATATAATTATGATAGTAATTGCCAAAGCAAATTTTACTTCATTAGTTCATTCATTTTATGAGTTGTTTTAAAGAACGGCAACCTTCCAAAACCTGATAAATCTTAGTTTGAGTGATACCGACTGTCCATTTACTATGAAAATGTTGAATGTATTTAAGAGCTAATCAGTTGAATGTCAAGGCAGTCATATTGAGGTTGTTGCCGAATGAAGAAAGTCTTTCACGCATATAATTATGACAGTAATTGCCAAAGCAAATTTTACTTCATTAATTCATTCATTTTTGAATTGGTTTGAAGAATGGTAACCTTCCAAAACCTGATAAATCTTAGTTTGAGTGATACCGGCTGTTCATTTACTACAAAAATGTTGAATGTATTTTCTGAATTGCAATTCAATAAATTGTAATTACAATTGTCTAATAGCTTTACTAGCTTCTAAGAGTGCAAGAAGTTTTTCTCTTTGTTTTAGATTTACATCCATTCATTTGCTCTTCAGTAGTCCTTGTGACATTTTCCTATGTTTCTTAATACTCCAAAGAAAATCATCTCAGAGTTGACAAATCACACCAATAGTTCTATTATGTTGTTAAGGGGCATCACATCATATTATCATTCTTTTATCCTGAAATGCAGGAAAGGTTTGCATATTGTGCACATCTGTACTGAGATGGAACCAGTTGTTTCAGTTGGATCCTTGGCATCACATGTGACAGGCTTATCTCGTGCACTCATAAGGAATGGCAATTTGGTGGAGGTTATGCTACCCAAGTATGGACTTAAATAGCATTCATGTTGATCACTTAATTTATTTGAATGCGCTCAAGGAGGTCCATCATTAAACAGGTACACTAGCCTTAATCTTGATGAGGTGCAAGGATTACGTAAAATTGAAGCAGAGTTTACTTCATTTTTTGGAGGTCGCTGGCATGGAAATCGAATATGGACTGGGTAAGAAGTGGGTCCCCTTCTGAACACTGATTTTGCCACTTTCTTTTTTATCATAAACAACTGAGTCATCAAGTTAGAGATGGCAGAGATACTGATTTACACACTGTGGGTGCTAATCTTCATTTTTTTTTTACATAGCATCGTCCATGGAATTGGTGTTATATTTATTGAACCTCTCTATCATTCAACATTTTTCCAATGTGAACAAATATACGGTTACTCCGACGATTTTGAACGGTGAGTCACACATCCTTCTAGAGAGTTTCCATATTACTACAAGACAATATTGGTATTAATCTTATTGATATTTTTTTGCAACATCAAGTATGATGATACCAGTAATGTCAATCGAAAAGTAACCAGGTTCTAAAAGAATTCATGAAGAATTATTTCTTGAAATGGGGGGTTGGACCCATAGCTCTGTGATTGACAACAAAATTTGCAATCAAGAGATCTTGGGTTCAAGTCCCACTGCTTACCAAACAAATAAAAACATTCGAGTTGAAAGTTTGTATGCAACTTGGAATGTATGCTCATCTGTTTGATGACAGTAATGGTGCTTCTTCATAACTGTTTGAATTCACCAATAATTTAGCTGCTTATTTTCTAACAGGCTCTTTCTCAGATCTTTTCAGATTTTCCTACTTCTCCCGTGCTTGCTTGGATTATTTGGTAAAATCAGGAAAGCAGCCTGATATTTTGCATATACACAATTGGGAAACAGCTATTGTTGGACCCCTTTTCTGGGATATTTTTGTTAATCAGGTGCAACTTGGTTCTCCTCCGAGTTCTTCTTGTTAATTATATCAGTTTAGCTAATGTGCTGGACTTTGTTCTTGAACTTGCTTATTAAATTTTCATATCCAATAGACTGTGTTTGACGAATATTGTCAACAGATTTTCCACTCATCATCTCTCTCTTTTTTTTAATATTCAGTTGATCTGAAGAGATGTCTTTAACACAGTGACACCACTATTTTTACTGCTACCAATAATGTCATTTCTGACTTTTTAATTCAATTCCGCAGTTTTTATAACCTCACTATGTCAATGTCCAATGCAACCATCAATAAAGCAACTCCCAGTACTGTCATGTCATATGATGAAGCATGAATGCTAGGTTGATCAAGGCAGCAATGTTAAGCTCTTATTGGCGCTATGAATAGCATGGTTTATGATTTTACAGACAGAAAATTATAATATAAAATATATGATTGGAGTTTTCAGACACTCTCCACTGAGAACTACTAGAGTATATGGTTTCCAGATATTGGATCATTTTTGGACGTTTATAATAAAAAAAAATTTCTGTAAGTGGACATTTACAATATTGTTACGAAGACATATTTCTAGGACTTGCAACTTTATCTACTTATCTGAAGATCCATAATGTGGACCTGGAGACACTGTTTGTGATACATATGCATGCGTGGTACCTAACTATTGGAAGAGACTGATTTTGTGGTAGTTAATGCCATGCTTATTTGACTTCAGTATACCTCCCAGAATGTTTAGAATATTTTATTTTGTGGATAGAATTAATTGTATTAAACTTAATTTGTTTTGATGAGAAGGTGGTTTCATTTTAAATAAAGATTTTGAAAAAATGCATTTTTAATCTACTTACTTATTTCCTCAGGGACTTGGAGATACTAGAATATTATTCACATGTCATAATTTCAATTCTCATGTGAGTGATTTTTGTGTTCTGTTTTTTTTATCAATATCTTCTTTGTTCTTTTAGTGGAAACTTTTTAACTCAGGCGGTGAAATTTAGTGCCTAGAGCCTCCGAACAAGCTAGCATTGTGTGGACTTGATCCCAATAAACTTCACCGGCTTGATCGTCTGCAAGATAGTAACAAGACACATCTTGTCAATCTGTTGAAGGTATATATTGTGATTTGCATATCGATGAATGCATGTGACCTTTGTATTGACATTGAAATGTGGATTTCTTTAGATTTAAAAAAGGGCAAACAAAAGATTGAATGGAGGTTCTCTTGATGTCTTAATCTTTGTCTAAGATGCATGGTTTACTGGGGTCATCTATCAGTGACAAGTGGAGCCTTGAAATTATATTTCTATTATAGTTCTGGTTGTTTTTGTGGATAAGAGCATTAATGTACTTTCTTTGTAGATCTAGGTCGAGGATAACAAATCCGAGTCAGTGATCCTCTTGAATAAACAGATATCAACCGTGTACAGATATTGTATTATAATTATTAATGGTTTTTCCAATCAGAAATCATCTCTTGCTGCGTTCATTTACATTGCATATGCATCATTTTTCCAGTAAAATTGTATAATAGTTCAACTTTTTTTAAAAAGAGAGAATTGGGTAAGGGGATTAGAGTCGATCAGTGAGAATGAGGCACTAAGGGTAGCACCCTGTATATGTGCTTCAATTGGTAATTGTATGTATACTTATAGACCTTGTAATTTTTGGCTTCCATGAAAGTCTCCATCATGTATACTATAACAAACTGTGGTAACTGTATAAAACCCCAGGGAGGATCAAATAAATGCATTCTTTGAATTTTTCTTGTGAAACTAAGAAGGCAATGGTGGATGCTAAATTAGATTCCGCATCCTTTGGAAATAAAAAGCTACAAAATCCTCATAGGAGGACTCGAACAATATTTCAAGTAGCGAGCACTCTGAACCTTCAAGCTTGCCAAGCTGAGTGATTCATCTTCATCTCTATTATATTTATCTTAACTGAGATTTTTTTTCTTCTGTGTATATATAAGGGGGTGAGGTAGAAACATTTTTGTTCCATTATGCTTCATGAGTTTAGCAATACCAAATTTTTTTGATGTGCAATAATAAAAAAAACATTCTCTTAGTTCATGAATTTAGGGAAATTTTTTAATATCCTCTAGAGAAATTTAATAGCCGAGCTTTTAACATATGCAGGGTGGAATTGTCTACTCGAATAAAGTAGTGGCAGTCTCATCATTTCATTCAAAAGAGAGAATTATTCGTAGTGCAACTGCTGGTCTGGAATCCACATTAGCCATCCATAGGTGAGGATCATGCTTGCAGATGTTGACTTGTTGTACAGATTATGTAAAAAATAGTCTTAATGTCCACTGATCTTGATGATCAAGGATGTGATGTTTCATCAACACCAACTCTTGATTATAGTTTTCATAGAAGTTCTCAATTTTCCTATTTGGATTTTGCCGTACCTTGGTTTTAGGGAGAAGTTGCTGATTACTCCTCATGGGTTTGAAGATGCAACATGGGACCCATCAAAAGATGAATTGCTTCCAGCAAAGTACTCTGCAAATAACCTGAAAGGGAAGGCTATTTGCAAAATTGCATTGAGACAGCGCCTTGGACTATCTGGACATGCTTCTGCAGTTGTTGTAAGTCCTGTTTATTTAGCAATTTTTGTATGTAAAACTTCAGCTTTTTTGTTCCTTGTCTATTATGCATTCAATTCAACAGCTTGGTAATTATGAATAAAAGCATTCACAAGTAGAAGTCATTAGCATGGATGTGAGGTGTGGTGCTAGGAGGCAACAATGGCACTTGGTGCGTCTGTAGGTGTCGTGCATGGATTTACAATGTTTGGAATAGGCTCAAAACCCCTGTAATATCTTGTGCAGAGTAAGAAGATGGTGAGGGAATTGAGCAATATTTTCTGTAAAGAAATGAATTAAATCACAAACTAGCAACATGTGTCTTGGGCTGTGTCCTCACTGTGAAACTGGGCCCATTTCACAGGACACGACTCAAGCGTGTTGGGAGCGTGTCGTTTTCCAATACGGGTATGACACGTTAAACAGAGTGTTCGTGCTTTAGAGGATATGACCCAAATTCAGTAAAAGATAAGTGAAATAAACAGAGTAATTTAACAATGAGGATTTATGAAAGTGGATGGGAAGGACTAAATGAATTTATATTTCATGACTATAGGATCCAATACTGCACATTGATTGTTCAATTTAAATGATGAAGTAGTCAGACACCAGAGTGGTTGTTTAATGCACATTTATAAACCAAAATATTGTTCAAAATTTTTTATTGCCTTGTAACTGTGTAACAAAAATGTTGGTGGGTTTTGAGCAAAACACAAAAATGTAATATTAGTGGTGAGGAGAAAGTTCAAAGTTAGAATATTCTGCAATAAAATTTCCAAAAATGAACTTGTTGAATTTAAATAAAAACATAGGCAACCATCATGACCACCCAATAACCCAGTCTATTTGTAACAAAAAACAAAACTCTCGACACTCACAATGCTAGCCACCATGGAAAAGATGAATGTCCCCATGTTGCAATATCTCTATTTTATTTCACGTAGATATATAAGGTATGTTATACTAATTTACTTGTTGTCGTGTCTCCTATATTTTCAAAAATCGTCATGTCCCCGTGTCCGTGTTGCATAGAAATTAATATCCATTACATGTTTCACTACACTACTGCTGCTGCTGACTGTGTACTTCATGACCCATTATGTTATTTATGTTTGTTAGTCTGTCTTGAAAGTCATTTATTTTCCTTTTTGGAATTTCTCCTAACAGGTTGGATACATCCTCTCTGAAACATCAGGCGTTGACATGGAAAATCTTAAGATAGTCGTGTGGAATGCTCTAAGAAAGGGTGCTCAGGTAGTTACATTGTTGGTTCTTGACTAATATCAGAAGAATTTTAAATTTCATTTTGATGGGCCTAATTGCTTCATTGATTATTTTCAGTTTGTTTTCATGAGGTTTAATGATACACCAGCTATGAACTCTGCCTGGGAATCGTTTCAAAACCAACTCAAGGCAAGTGTTAATTCATTCTTGTTAATAATAATAATTTTGATTCATGAAAATTATTATTGGGCGATTCATGAAAAAGAGTGGTTTTCACTAAATTTCTATTGGATGGCTTGATGGAGCTTGATTTTTTGTATTCAAGTATACATCAGGTCGCATTCATGAACATTTTAATAGGTGGCTCCTCATTACAGCATATCTTATGAAACAAACATGATGAATATAAATATTCAATTACTTAACGGCTGCATTTTGTGCGTCATTGTGTCAGTTTTGTGGGATTTATATTTTTATATTTTTAATTTTTTTATGTTTGCAAGTTGGAAAACTATTGGGTGTTGCTAAATGTTAATTAGCTTTACCTGTCAACTCCTTGATTTTCCCACAAGTAAACACTGAAGTTCATGCATATCACTCTAGAAATATCATATGGTTTGTCAGCCATTCAGATGTCTGTCTCTGTCATGTGATTAACATATAATCGCGTAAGATCTTATTGCCCAAAACCAGTGGCTCACTGTTTTGCATCTATTTAAATACTTGCTTTATTGTTTTCTTGTTTTTTGTGGACATCCTATATATATTTCCATTTCACAATTCTCAAAAGTTAAAGTTTCTATCTTTTGCTCAGGATGCAGATGTAAAGTTTATAAACAAGTATGACGAAGCTTTATTGCACCTTGTCCTGGCAGGCTGTGACATCATATTGTGTTCAACCTTTGATGATCCAATGACTCAAACACCAGTATGTGAAAACTGTAACCCTTTTACACTTAAAATAAATAAATAGTATGTCTAATTAAATAGTATGTTTACTTTGAAATTCTTGAATTTATTGTTTTACTTTTAAGTGCAGTTCTATTTTTAAAGGTTGTCCATTTAAGCACCAATTTTAGAATGTAAAGCATATTTCTTTGAAGGCCTTTCCTGTTAAAATTATGGGTCAGCATCTTAACATTATGATTTATGAGAGAGGAAGAAACCCTTATATAGATGATAGGGAATGGTACCTATATTAGAGAAAAGATACTGAGTATCCCCTACTATGTTTCTTAACCTCCCCTCCCGCAAAATTTGAAGGATGTTATTCTTAGAGCATGTATAAAATACAAAATAAATAGCCAAAATCCCAATAATAAACAACTTCAATGGTTGAATAGAGGAATGCTGAAGTGGAAAGTGCTGGTGCTGAAGTCCCAGAGGTGCAAAACTGAGAGCAAGCCATGACAATGCCAGAAAATTTCCGTAGGAGGGGCACACAAGCAATGAGCATTCAACAAGAAAATCAAAAGGAAAAATAGGCCGTGGAGTGTTAACTGAAAGGAAAATAATAACCAAAGCATAGTTTGTTTCTCAATTTTAATTTTACCAAACCATTTGTTGACAAGTTGGTAGATGTCCTGAGCTCAAGTCCTCCCGTTGATAGGAGAAGATTTAACAAAGAAGAAATTGTACTAAAATTATCCACTGTATATTACAATAACCTAAATAAATATATCTCCATGAAAGAAGCTCGAAGAGAGACCCAAAGAAAATCCTGAAAATCAAATGAAAAGCTGATGCTTAGAAGAAATGTGAATGGAATTGGAAAAGTCGGTCGAAGTGATAACGCATGAAGATGCACGTAGAATAGGTATAAATGAGAAACCCAAGAAGGAAGATATGAAAGAAAGCATAAAAGCAAGAGGATGCAACCAATGGAGCCACAAATGAACCAGAAAATCATACAAATATGTCATATAAAAAAAACTGACCTAAAATGATATATCATGCATTGTAGAAAATGGAAAAAATAAAGACGAAGTCACTGGCAAGGTGATCGGTGACAGCCAGAGGCTGCTAGAGGAGTGGCTGGCGGTTATGCCTAAATGGGCGGCCAGCGGAGGTGAACATATTGGTAGCTGTACAGACATTGCAGATGGATGGTGTTCATGAGGAATGCGTGGCGTGCCTGAGAATGTGGCTGTGGATGCAATGCGTGGGGCAGCGAACAGGAGTGTTTGTTTCTGCTAGCATGGGTGATGGCAGGAATAGGAAGGGGTGAGCATGCATGAGAAACAGACCATGGGGGCACATGAGGACCACAATCAAACAGGTGATGTATGGTGTCTGATAGGAAGTTCCTGAAATGACAAAGAATGTGATGAAAAGAACCTGAAGGCTGTGGTGAATGAGAAGTCAAAAGATGCAGCAAGAGGGAACCAGAGAAGTGCAGCAAGGGGTAATTCAAGGTACGACAATGAATGGGAATTGAAGGGGTGTGATGAGGGTAACCCAAGGGGCGCAAGGAATGAGAACCCAAATGGAATGATGAGAGTTCCCTCTCAGAGAATTCGAAGTGGAAGCCAATGATGAAAAGAACCTGACACCGGTGCAATCCTTTTTTCTTACATTGTAAATTTGAAGTCTCTGATGGCAGATGTATATTCTACAAGGGGAATTAGAATTCAATTTGAAAGAAACAGATTGAATGAATAATTTTGTTTCTTGATACTTGTTTATTTGCTTCTGAATATGAAAGTTGTTCCATGTGGCATGCAGCTTAAGGCAATTAAATATGGAGCCGCCCCAATAACAATAAAGTCAAGAAACGACATGATCAGGTACTGATTGATCCTGAAAAAGTTCCAAGTGCAAATTCTGAAGAAGACACTTTTTTTTTTTGAGAAAGGAAATTCTGAAAATACTTGATTCTTATCTGTTCTTTTCTTTTGTTTTCTAACTTTCATTACTTTTTGTCTCTTTTTATCTTCCTTGGAGGCCCCATGATGGACATGATTTGGGTGGTACAGCCATGTCACAGTATATGATCACCGCCTTTGCGAATCTGTCACTCAACCAAGCCATCGATGAGATTGTGGGTTCTCTCTTCTATTTCATTTTTACAGTTTTTCTTAAATATCTGTTCTAAGTAAGGTCAAACGTGAGTCCACACTGCCAATTGCTACAGAATCTAATTAGCAAATCTCCATGGATGAATCAAATAGTTTTACAGCTCTACTGATAGTGGGTTAAAGTTGTTCTGCCAGAAAAGGAGAGAATAATCGGTGGATTCTAAAAATCTGCCGAACCATAATCCTTTAGCATGAACTCGCAAATGATCACACGCATTTTCTATTTATTGTGATGCAATTGATGATGTTTTATGATATGTTTTCCTTTTTCACTGCAGAGGAATGATCCCACCAGATGGAACTGGATTGTCAAGGATGGGATGTCAAGAGACCTCTCATGGAACGCAGAATGTCATGACATCCACTGGGATGCATACATGTCCATAAAAAACCTGTGAGCCATACTGTCTATAACTTTCATGCTCTGAGAATCTGTATGTATATTTGTGTTTGTACATTTGGAATCTATGCATCCGGAGGCCCCTGTAGATGACAGATAATGAATGATCTTTCTTTTTGTTAGACAGTGATAATGTTGAATGTCCTTAGGGCATGTATTATCCTGTGTATCAATAAAAATTTTTTTTTATGCCCCCTCTATAACTATTTCATTTTATATGTGTTTTGAGCTTATATACCTCGATCTGTTAATGTTAATTGTCCAAATCTCTCTCATCGGCACAGGTTCATCAATTTATGCAGAGATTCCATACATTTGATTGCTGATACACTCAGTCCCATTCTACAACTCCATCTGTAGTTTAGAGGCGGTCCCCTAGGCGATTATATACTCCACTAGTGGTGGAGTATATGCTATCTTAGTGCAGTACACACTCCATTAATGCATTGTATGTTTGATTTAAAAAAAGTTTCATCTTAAAATAAAAATAAAAATATGTTTTGTTCTATTTAGGTACATACTTCACTTTTCCATAACAATATGTATTTCCATTAGACGGGTATATATTTAAAAAAAATCAAAACAGCTGGAGACTGCAAATGGGGATGAATATATCATTTTGCCATATATTTTGTTTTTTTTATTTATGTCTATAGGAGAGATGTTATTTCAGAAGGGAACAACTATCCCCACCACCATATCTGCATCCCCACGACGTATTTCAAAGGACATTCACCAGAGTACCTTCCCAACCAACCGGAATAAGAACGGAGAGAGCAGATCCAAAAACCCGATTCAATCCGAATCCGGGCAACCATGTTTTTCCCCAATCAATCATTCATCATTTTTATTATTAACAAAACATTGACAAGAATCAGTCCAAACTGTTAAAAAATATAGTTGGTTGTAGACTGCAATTTTAACCAGCTCACTCCTCGTGCATGGAATTACGAGGAAACTTCTCTTCTGTTTATCCGCAGTGCCAATCCCAAAATATATATGGAATAATAATAAATCTGGTCAAACTCTATGACCAAATTGATTTTGACTTTTAGCTCCCGTTTGAAACGAGGAATTGAGTTATTCTGGATAGATAACTATACTAGTATAGATAACAATTTTACATGAATAATTTTTTTTTTTATTTGGTTGTGTTTTTTTTCATTTTCATTGGGAAACTTAAGAATAAATGTTGAGTTGTTTGGTTGATGAAGAATAAAATATAAATAAGGTATAAAAAGTTAATTTGACATGTGAGTCTTATTGATGTATAAGAAGTGTTGATAGGTGATTTGATGTGATGAGATGTGTTTTTTTTATTTATTTGTAGGTAGGCCCCACTTATCTATGAGAATAGATCAACTAAATATAGCTTATCTTAGGGGTTACTTAGAATTGTTATACTTTCTTATATTCGTTTAAACCGGCTTAGTAATACCAAATATACTCCGTAAACAAACAGCTATTTTTTCTATCCATTCTTATACTACCTTTATACCCCCTTTATACTCGCTTAACCAGTAATCCAAACAGAGGGAAGGGGGTTGTTAAATTGCACATGCAACCCTCACACGTTTCGATTTGAACCAAACGTACATCTTACAAACACATGAACCCCCCAAATAAGCTTGTTAACATATCGAAAATGTATACTGATATTCAAATAAATCTTTTTAAAGGCGATACTTGTTTTGATACAGGTAATTATATGATTCTTTAATAACTTTTTAACATTTTATAAGATTATGAGTGATTAATAATTAAATTAAAATTTTTTTTGAGAAAAAATAAACTATTTATAACTTAGAAAAATTGAAACAGTGCTTCGGTTAGTCAGCTAGTGCCTATTCTCTCTAAAGAAGATCAGAAGATCAAATCCCGGAGTACCAATTTTAAAAAATGTTACAAAACTTCCAATAAGAAAGAACTATAACAGGCGGTAGAATTTTACTCCCCGATCTGTATGATCCCTTGCTTGATGATAACATGATTTGAATTAGCTCCTGTCCTTGATAAGGCTTTTCACACGATCCTATAGATTTTCAAAATAGATTTTTTAGTCTTCTAAAACCTGACAAGGATTAGGATTTGCTCAACTAGCAAAATAACGCTATTGTCTATACAATTTGTGAATTTTCATGATCTCTATTTTTTTATTTTTTAAAAAGTAATTTACATAATCTAAACAAATTATATATATTTATAAAAAAATAAAATAATGTTGAAAAAGTTTATATGGACAAAGCATGTATCTCATTATAAATGGCTAATAGGCTGGTTGTGAAATATGTAATATTTTTTTGGGAAAAAACAAAATAACCCCCGTAAACTACCTGAAATTCATATAATCCTATGACTTTTTCTAGAATCCATATAATCCCTTTGAAAACATCTACATAAATCCAAATAGTCCACTGAGTTAATTTTTTATTGACAGATGATAATAATTCTATGAACATTCTATTTGGTTAACCTTGACTAAAAACACAGTATACCTAAAACCCCTACAATTTATTAAAAATATGAAAAACTTTATATAAATGACAATTTTATCTCTCTGGATAGATTATAAAATCTCACCTGTATGGATAAAATTATCATTTATATATGATTTTTATATCTTTAACACATTGTAGGGGGGTTTTGGTATACTATGTTTTCAATCAGGGTTAACCAGACATAATACACGCAGAATAATCATAATCTGTCAACAAAAATTTAACTCGGGGGTCTATTTGGATTTACATTAATGTTTTCAGAGAGTTATATAGATTTTAAGAAACAACAGGATGGTTACATGGATTTTAAACAGTTTTCAGGGGGTTATATGGATTTTTCCCTATCTTTAAAAAAAAACCTTCAATCTAACCCTCCGAGTCCGAACTCCGAACTCACCGGACAAATTCCATATCAGTATATCACCACATCCATCAGTCTCCACTCTTCACCCCATCCAAACCCAAAACGTGCGTAAACTATAAAAAACATGGGGGTGAGATTAGGGAATCTCTTATATTTCCGGACATTCAGAGGGAACTGGTTCTCTCTCTCTCTCTCGCTTTTCACTTCTTTTATATAAAATACAATAAAAAGCCGAGTCAATCCCAACCAGAGAGGCTTCAACAATTCGCCCCCTCCGAATACCCTAATCGACGCGTCTGATGATCGAGTCCTGAGACGACGAGAAGGAGCGAGGACACCATGGTCTCGGAGATCGAGGTCGTCGAGGAGGTCCCGGCGGGGCCGGCTCCGGCGGGGGGAGAGGCGGTGGAGGAGGCGGAGCTGAGGAACGACGTGTACACGGCGGCGGCGTATGGGGATCTGGAGAAGCTGCAGAAGCTGGTGGAGGTCGAGGGTTGCTCCGTGTCCGAGCCCGACGGGCTCGGCTACTCCGCCCTTCAGTGGGCCGCCCTCAACAACCGCAGCGCCGCCGCCCAGTACATCATAGAGGTTTGTGATTTCAGTGATTCTTTCTTCTTTTGTTCATCTGTTGTGCTTAATTGTTGGTGGTGGTGTGTAAAGAAGGAATTTTTTTTATTTATTTTGGGGGTTCAGCGTGGTGGGGACGTGAACATGGCGGATCACACGGGGCAGACGGCACTTCACTGGAGTGCGGTTCGGGGATCTGTCGCGGTGGCGGAGCTTTTGCTTCAGGAGGGTGCACGCGTCAATGCCACGGATTCGTATGGATATCAGGTTTGGGAAAGTTGGCACTTTCTTTGAGAGATCTGTTATTGATGTCTTATTCAGGAAATGTATGTTTACAATGCAATTTTTGCAACTGTGGACGCCAATTTGTCCGCTTGCGGGGTAATTAGTAGGTTGGGGTACAAATTACAAATTGCTTGAGGCCCAGTTGGCTGATGTAGCGGAGAGAGGATGATGCAACGGATTTAGAAGGAGTATCGGACGTGATGTTGTCTTCTGATTGGATTTTTCTCTCCATAATTCTCCTATAAAATTGCATGTTGTCTTTTAAGTCTTTTTTGGAAGCAAAGGAGGAATAATACATAAAGTAGAAAGGTCTAATCAGTTATATCTTTTATGGCATAATTCTCCTGAGTATGTCAATATTAGCACTAGCGGTATGGAAATGAAATTCACTATCCAAACGATTATTCCGAGTTCCTAGAGGGGGCGTGTTTAAGAATAAGAAAGGTAATCTCATGGAAAAACCATGGAATAAGGTTTGATCATATCCATGGGGATTCCTTAAATATTCTATTCTTTTGTTAGTGCGACATGAGATTTTGAATTAATAAAAAAAACTTTAAGATCCATCGGAACCTGTTGAATGATGATTCTCGCTCATACTCACTGGCTATGTCTTATCAAAGCATCCTTACTTCTGTGATAGTTATTATTAACGTGGCAGACATAGGACTCTAATTTTAAATCCAAAGCTGTTTTTCTTTCAAATAAATGTGAGTTATTAGTTAATTGTTTCACATATCTTTACAAATTTGAATTTTGGTTTTGTTCATTATTTTAAATTCAGCTAAATGTTTAATTGAGCACCTTCCTATTGGTTGCAGACAACTCATGTTGCTGCACAGTATGGTCAGACAGCTTTCTTATACCATATTGTCACAAAATGGAATGCTGATCCAGATGTCCCTGATAACGATGGAAGAAGCCCACTGCATTGGTATGTGATGTTCTCCCTTTGATCTGCTTTCCTAAACTAAATATTAATTCAAAAGTTCTGATGGCTGGACAGTGACAAATGTGGGAACCTCTCATATTTTTGCCATATGATATTCAACAGTTCTGTATGCATCATCTGGCCTCTGAAACATTTGTCAGTTGATAACATGCTTTGTGCACATTTCTTTGAATACACATTACTTTAGTTGCATTAGGCAGATGAACTTGGGATGATAGTGTTCTACACACGTTACTTTGTCCATCCTTTTTTTTTCGCTATTTTGTTTCTTGAATTATGGTTCTGCTCAGTGGTCAATTTGTGGAGACCACATTGGGTATGGAGAATGAAAAAATAACATAAAGAGTGAAAGGAAGATAGAATTGTTGGAAACAAACCAAACGAAAAAACTATTGGAAACATAAAGAGCTAAGTTAGGCACTCCATAAGGTTAAGAGAATCCCCCAGATTAGCTTTCGCATCTCTTATTAGTTGAATTTTTTTTGTCACTGTGAGTAGAGTTCCTCCTTTTTTTTCCTGCTGTTTGGAACTAATGATCCTGGTACTATTTGTTTCTGAGATTACAGGGCTGCTTATAAAGGTTTTGCCGATTGCATACGTCTTCTTTTGTTCCTTGATGCTTACAGGGGACGTCAAGATAAAGAGGGTATAGTGCTTATTTCCTCCTCTTTTCCCGCATTGCTTGAACATTTGTTGTACATGTATGTCAGGATAAATGAAGAATGCTTTTACTTCAAGTCTGAAACTTTCATCCGTTAGGCAATGAAATCCTTATTTATATCTTATTTACCCTTATGTAACTAGGTTGCACGCCTCTTCATTGGGCTGCTATCAAAGGGAACTTAGAGGCCTGTACAGTGCTTGTTCAAGCGGGCAAGAAAGAGGATCTGATGGTGACAGATAAGACTGGGTTCACTCCAGCCCAGCTAGCTTCTGATAAGAACCATCGGCAAGTTGCTTTTTTCCTTGTAGGTACTCTATGACTGAATAGGTTAAAGTTGAGTAGGAATATTTTACATGGAGTCCCACAGCATCCTTTTTTCTTAGTAAAGGTTCAGAATTGCAGAAACATTATTTCTCATTTTTTCTGATGTGGATGTACTTTAAAATCCTATGCAGTCAACCCATCTGAACTAATGCTAGTCCTTTGTATGTCTGCAGTCGAAAACGGATAACTCTGAAATGTAGCTTTTTTATACTCGGGATTCTTTTTCATACTAGAGCCTTCTTATTTACCATCAACATGTATATCATGGTTTTTGCATTCTAGGCTGTTTCACATACTTGTTGTGCACTGTTCTTGAGTTTAAGGAGCACTGGTTATGCATGAATTTCTCATGTGATCCCAAATCAATGTTTAACATGTGTAAATCCTTTCTATGAGTTTTCAGCATCTCTATATTGTGTGATTCTCCAGGGCAATGCTCGAAGAGTTTATGATAGACGCTGTGATGGGAACAGCAGACTGGGGAAGATTTCAAAATTAGGATTGGCACCTACACTTTGGTGTATGATTGTAATACTTCTTATAACATATATACGTTCAGTCATCACAGGTATTTTTTTTCTTTTTTTGCCATCATGTATCCAATAATTTGTCTGTTCCCTATAGCTCTTCTGTTTACATTTTGTTTCTGCTGCAGCATCAAATGTGCTGAACTTGACAGCTGCATTTGGATTTTTTGCTTGGCTTGGCGTTCTTCTGGCATGTGCTGGACTGTTGATGTTTTACAGGTGTAGCAGGTATACTATTCAATTTTTTTTTTCAGCATGAGATTTCAAAATTATTAGTATATTTCCAATATCAGGCTTATATCTGCACAAAAGTATCCAAAATAATGGTTTGGTACTCTTCCACTGATCAATGGAATTGGAACATGTGCAGTCCGTATGTTCATCTTTTGTATGAAAAGGGAAAAGAAGTTTGTTTTCTAATTAGTTTTATGAATACTGCTAAGCTTAGATCTATCTGAGCAGTCCAGCACACATTGTTGTTTTTCTTGCCTTGTGACTTTAGATTTAATTTTTGTTGGCTCAAGAATAAGAAGCAATATATACAGGTTGTATGAGTTATTTACTTTGGCTGTATTAAATTTTGTGTGGGGTATTTGGATTAGTGCACTCCTATTAAAAAAAAAAAAAAAAAACACCATGTGACATTTGACATAGCTGCAGCCTTCCCTGGCTAGTACAGATATTCAATCTAGATTTGTCAAGCGAACCTTAATCATATTAGATGTTCAAGAGGGAAAGTGATTGTTAAGACACTTGAATTATGTATAAGTGTATAGTTCAGTTCGATATTAGAGCCACAATGATCAAGGCCACAAACTAGATGGTCACCCTTTCCAGCTTGGCTATTTACTGTCGAAGCTGCTTCTTTGACATTTTTTTTCCCACTTTGACATTTGATCACTAATATTTCCTGATTCTCTATTTATTGTCTTTTCTACCTGTATGATAACTGTCATTCTGCTTATATACCTCAAGTTCATGAATGCTTTTTATTCATCAAGTGTGTGACTGAACATGTTTGTGAGATTTAACTACTATGATTTTCATAAATGTTTTCATTACCTTTCTCTTGGTGCAGTTGTTGTATATCGCCTCTAGCACGCACATACAATCTATACCATAGCGTTGTATTTTTTTGTAATATATTTCTTTGATTTTCCCCTCTTTTACTGTTTATAGGAAAGATCCTGGTTACATCCAAATGAACATCCGGGATTCACAAACCACAAGGGATGATGTGAGTAGCTAGATGTTCTATTGGTTTATATTATTAATGTCTATTATTTCCTTCCTAACTGTATTGTTTTTGGTGTGCTTGTGTCCTTTGTATTTATTTTCAGTTTTATCACATGTTTTGTTACTATAAAGTTTGTCCAAGTTGATGCTTCCTTTCCATTACTACTAAAAGGAATGTGAATGATGTCAGTCAGTAAGAGCTTGTGGTTTGCATATTTGAATCCATTTTGGCTTTCATAGTATTAGTGATGAATAAAATTTGATATATAACAATATCATGTGATATACATTATTTTTAATGTTGTAAAGCCTGAGGTGGGAGAAAGGTCTAATTGATTTCCCTATCTTTCTGTTGTTCTTCTTTCTCCTTCCATCTTCTTCTCCTTCTTGCACCAATTGGTATAAGGGCAGATCTGATTTCTCAATATTCGTTCTCCCCATCCCCCCAAATTATTCTTCCTCCACCTTTTTATAGTAAACAATTATGCTCTTATAATGGTGGTCAAGTTTTTTTAGTTATATACTGCAAAATTTAATTTGAAGTGTTTGATATTTCATCACTTTGTTTAAAAGGATCAAAATTCCATTTATCATTCTCAGTACTGAGTATCAACATAAATATAGCCTGTTTTATATCCATCTTTCTGCAGAGGGCCTCACATGATGGCTCATCTCATTTTTCTTCTCCTTATATAGGAAATATCCATGCCCCTCTAAAGGAGTTAACCATTTTTCTAAAATTTAATTCGAAGTGTTTGAGATTTTACTTTGTTTGAAATGATAAAATTGATTTTTATCATTTTCCGTACCAGAACATTAATATAGCCAGAATTGTATTCACCTTTCTGTATCAATAGGGAAGGTTTGTGTCAGGTGGAGTGAGGACTAGTCAACCAGTACATCCTCCTTTTCTTGGTTTGGTATCCTTTTGGGGATATAGCTTGTATGACTTCATTTTTCTTCATCTTTGTACTCCTCTTGATGTAGTTTACCCGTACTAATAAACTTCTGGTGAATACCACATTTCTTCCCCCCAAAAAAGAAGTATAACCTCTTTTGTTGGTTTTTAGAAATTATTGTTAAATTGAATGTAGAGTTGTGGACTAACCGTTTTTCTGCTTATAAAGCATAATGGCCTTTCAGAAAGGCCTTAATGTACTTTTGCAGCTCTAACTTGGTTCCTTTTTGTTTTTATCTTGCCTCAGCTTTTAGTTTTTGTATAATAAATTTGTGCTATTGTATTCATTTTTTTATAGGAACCATTACTGAAGATGGAGCTGAATAATCCTGTTTTGTTGTCTGGCAATTGGTCCCAGCTGTGCTCAACATGCAAGGTTCCATTTTCCTTTTTTTTTTGACATTTTCCTTACTTTTCCTAGTTTTC
This sequence comes from Acorus gramineus, assembly GCA_030737835.1. Taxonomy (NCBI): domain Eukaryota; kingdom Viridiplantae; phylum Streptophyta; class Magnoliopsida; order Acorales; family Acoraceae; genus Acorus; species Acorus gramineus. The sequence goes on along the minus strand of CM060852.1, from coordinate 6,567,000 downwards.
AATCTTCCACATTGATCTAAATTGACACCTGCATCACCACCACCATCACCAATACCGTCTTCATGCATTTCTTCTGTATCCTAATGAGTTGTATATGTTCCCATACCTCTAAAATTATCTTTTTTATGTTTTATAGATTGTCAGACCCCTTCGTTCAAAGCATTGTGCCACATGTGACCGCTGTGTTGAGCAGTTTGATCATCACTGTCCGTGGGTGTCAAACTGTATTGGAAAGGTGCTTGGCTTTTTTCACTTGCATATATTCTTTGTCCTTTGGTTGGTGATGCCAATCTGACCATCATGCTTCTCCTTCTGCAATGATAATCTGATAAATGTTTGTTGGCCTGTAATTGCAGAGAAACAAATGGGATTTCTTTATGTTTCTTAGTCTAGAAGTTTCTGCAATGATAGTGACTGGCACTGTGACTTTCATACGTACGCGTCACTTGGGGCTTGTGCTATTGCTTCCCTTTGGAAGAATATGAGTATTGCTTGTTCGTTTGTATAATCATTAACATCCTGCTCTTGTGGTGCAGGAATATTTAAAGATCCAACTGCTCCAAGTTCTCTTGGAGCATGGATGAACCACACTGCTACTTATCATGCTGGGGCTATGTCATTTCTGATTGTTGAGTTCTTCCTTTTCTTCGGAGTTGCAGTCTTAACTATGGTACAAGCTTCCCAGGTCCGTATCTGCTGGATGCTATCATTCATATATTCTTTTCTTTTTGGTGCTATATATATTACTTAATCCATTATATGGAATTTTCTTAAAAAACATTATGAGGATTTGGGCTTGCTTTCTATAGCATGGTTTCATTGTTCCTGGCTTGTGCAATGCCCCAGCCTTCACAATCCATCTTAAAAGGAATAAATCCATGTAGCTTCTCTGGTAATTTGTATAGAGAAAATACTATTGATCTAAATTTCTTTTCAAGTTGTCCTCCTCCCCCCCGCCCCCATTGAGATTTTTTTGGACTCTCAGTATTGTCCTTGTTTTAACTATTTTTATATTCATTACCCAGTTCTGCTATCATTATCTTGTTATTAATATGTTTATTGATTTCCATTTTTTTTTTGTTGTAGATATCTCGAAACATTACAACGAACGAAATGGCAAATATGATGCGCTATAACTATCTAAGAGGACCTGGTGGTCGGTTCAGGAATCCATATGACCACGGCTTTAAGAGAAATTGTTACGAGTTCTTGATAAATGGTTACAATGAAGATGTGGAACGAATGGATCAACCATCGACGACCCATCTTGATGAAATCAGAATGCTTCCAATGACGAGAACGACAAGCACTCAAAATGAGGACATCCACTCCAACATTGCGAATGGCAATGGAGGAGGGCATGTATCCATCGAAGTTGACACGAAAGGCACAACGAGGCCCCAGGGACATGTGCATTCCGCCAATTGCAACCACAACAGTGATGGCAAGACCAACGGTGTGCCTCTGGGTTTAGGGTTTGGCCTTGGACGGAACCACGTGCGCCACCACAGCGCCCGCTCTGTGGTGGCCTCTTAGTTTATTGCTTCCTGTAGTTTTTACAACCATTTTATGGATCGGAATTCAGTTCATGAACACTTGTGTTGTATAATTATTTGAGCTGCTGTTGTCATTTTGACATTAAAGATCACACAGTAAATTATACCAATTTGAATTCCACTTGTGTTACAGGATCATCTATTTCCAATGCCATCCCACTTGGGTTGTGGTGGGCAAGCCAGTTTTGGTCGCTTATGAATCATTCAAACTTGCAACTTGGAAATATGTTTACTTTTGCAATCCTAACATGTTTTGAAAAAACAAAATATTACACTTAATCCTACTTCTAGTATTGCACGCAGTTTTGGTCGCTTACGAAGAAATGCACCTATCCCAGTACCACAGTACAAATCCCTGCCCCAAAAATCACCTCCAGATTAGATTATATACACTTATTTAGAGGTTCTATGCACTTCAAAAATACAAGAAAAAAATCCGTCAAAATATATATAACTTCAAACAATGAGCGTATGACATATTTTTAGACGATTTTTAAGATGAGATGTATCATTTTTCCACTAATTGGTACACAATACAAATCCCAATGAACCTCCCTTCCTCTTCCCCCCCCCCCCCCCCCCTTCAAAAAAAAAAAAGTTAGAAAGTAAAAAAAAAAAAAAACACTCCAACATGGACACCATGCGCACATGGTCAAATATACACTGTCACATAGACAATCCCAGTATAAGATTTTTTTTTTTTTTCAGAGAAGATAGACCATTTTATAACTAAAGATAGAAAATCACATTGGTTCAAAAGAAAAACGAAGAGTGGAAGAGCAGCAGGTTAGGGGTCACAAGTTGATTTAAGTTAGCCAATTAAGCTTGTGATAGTCTCTTTGCTTTTTTTTCTTCCACAATTGCCAGCCTTCCATCTGTTAGAAAACTCAGTTTGATGACAAATGCTAATGTTGAATAATAGGTGGGTGAAGTATACAATAACAGTACTACATTGATCAGTGATTATAATATAATAGCACATACATTCATGAAATGTTCAAATATATGAGATCATTAACTACACTCTAAAATTCCATATGTCCTTGCTCTATATAAAATAAAAACAAAACAAAAACATATTGAACATTCCAATAAAATTCACTTCAAACAACTACTCAACAAAGTTACTTGCCAGATGCAAGACAACACTGTTGGGATTTTTAACAATTTTATTTGAGTGAAATAAATAATACTAATCGCGGAAAAAATATTTATGCAGCCCAAGATAATCACCAAAGCAATCAGAAAAATATAAAGACAAGCAAACCACCAAGCAACACCAAATTTAACGTGGTTCGGCTTAAGCCTACATCCACGGGGCACTCCAGCAGCAATCCACTATATTAAAAATATAATGAAAAATAATGTCTTCTCAAGTTTTGCCCAAAACTTGAGGAATACAAATATAAGAGAGGGATACAGGGTTACCACAAGAAGAACCCTAAATCTGATCTTCTAAATAATTGGAAGAAGAAGACCACGTGGAACAACGTCGGAATCCACGAAGAAGAAGTCCTGAAGAGAACTGCTCCTCTCTCTCTCTCTCTCTCTCTGTTTTGCCGAACGAAAAGCCGCCGCACCTCTGTTCGTCTAACAAACAAAAGAGAAAGAAGACCTAATAAATATGTTGCACTGTTCACGTGCATACCTCACTGTTCACGTGCATACCTCATCCATGCATGTACCCATCATGGGCTGGACCAAAAAAGAAAAAGCCCATCTGGGCTGGGCTCACACTCAACAATCTCCCCCTCCAGCCCATTGAGGGGGGAACCCGGTCCGTGACTCCTCACCTGGAGTCCATGCTAGCCAACTTCTTGCAAAGCTCGAACTTGTTCTTCGGAACAACTTTTGTCATCGCATCTGCGGGATTACGGTCGGTGTGAATCTTCTTCATCTTCATCAAGTTTTTCTCGATGGCATCACGGATCCAATGATATCTAATATCAATGTGCTTCGTACGAGAATGATAAGTAGCATTTTTACTCAAATCCAAAGCGCTCTGGCTATCACAAAATACTACATACTCGTCTTGCTTCAAACCCAGTTCTTGGAGAAAACGTTTCAACCATATCATTTCTTTACTTGCTTCGGTAGCTGCAATATACTCTGCTTCTGTCGTAGACAAAGCAACACACTTTTGCAGTTTTGACTGCCAAGAAACAGCTCCCCCTGCGAAAGTAAATAAGTATCCCGATGTTGACTTTCGTTGATCAAGATCACCTGCCATGTCAGCATCTGTAAAGCCTTCCAACACTGGTTTTGAACTGCCGAAACTCAAGCACAACTTCGAACTGCCCTTTAAATACCTGAAGATCCACTTCACTGCTTCCCAATGATCCTTTCCAGGATTCGCAAGATATCTGCTCACAACACCAACTGCATATGATATATCTGGCCGAGTGCATACCATAGCATACATCAAACTTCCTACTGCAGAGGAGTAGGGAATTTTCTTCATCTCTTCCTTTTCTTCATTGGTCGAGGGACACGAACTTCTGCTCAATTTTAAATTTTCTGTGATAGGCGTGCTAACGGCATTGGCACCTTTCATATTGAACCTTTCAAGAATTCGTTCAATATATTTTTCTTGTGACAACCACAATTTCTTAGCTTTCCTATCACGAATAACCTGCATGCCCAAAATCTGTCGTGCTGATCCTAAGTCTTTCATTTCAAAAGACTTAAATAACTCCTGTTTTAATTTTGTGATCATCATAGCATTCTGTCCGATTATGAGCATATCATCCACATAGAGCAAAAGAATTATGAAATCACCTTTAGTGGACCTTTTGAAATAAACACAAGGGTCTGCAGTTGTCTTTTGGTATTCCTGACTCACCATGAAGGAGTCGAACTTTTTATACCACTGCCTTGGTGCCTGCTTCAGTCCATAGAGACTTTTCTTTAATCTGCAAACCATGTGTTCTTTTCCTTTGACTTCAAATCCCTCTGGTTGCACCATGTATATCTCTTCCTCCAAATCGCCATGGAGGAATGCAGTCTTTACATCGAGCTGTTCAACCTCAAGATCAAGGCTAGCTGCTAAACTGAGAATTGTTCTGATGGAAGTCATCTTCACCACTGGAGCGAATATCTCATCGAAGTCTATTCCGTGCTTCTGTCCAAAGCCTTTGACCACTAGTCGAGCTTTGTACTTCACCAGATTCTCGTTCCCATCTCTTTTGAGCTTGAACACCCATTTATTTTGCAAAGCTTTTCTATCCTTAGGAAGTTCAACCAACTCATAAGTATTATTTTTCTGTAGAGAGTTCATCTCATCATGCATGGCCCTAAGCCATTTTTCTTTTTCTTTATGAGTTTGTACCTCCTGAAAACTTTCTGGCTCCCCCTCTTCAGTGAGCAAAATATACTCAGAGGTGGGGTATCTTGATGTTGGCCTGTGCTCTCTGGATGATTTTCTAATCTGAGTATCTGTAGTCTCTGACTGACTATGCTGCTCCCCCTGTTCAGGAACTTCCTGTTCTGGCTCTTCATTGTTGTTAGGAATTTCTGGCACCACATCAATGTCTTCACTTCTCGTCTCCTCTCCATCTGTAGCCGGCTGTCCTGGAGAGGGAATAGGTGTAAGGTCTGCAACACCATCAACTGATTTCGTAGTTCTGTCGAAATCTTTAATACTCTGACTCTCGTAGAAGACCACATCTCTGTGCCGAATCACCCTTTTCTTTATCGGATCCCAAAACCTGTAGCCAAATTCTTCACCGCCATAGCCAATGAAGATGCATGGAACTGCTTTATCATCAAGCTTCTTTCTCTGCTCTTTGGGTACATGCACGAAAGCCTTACATCCAAAGACCTTCAAATGTGAATACGAAACCTCCTTTCCGGACCAAACTTTCTCTGGAATATTAGAATCCAAAGATACTGTCGGTGATCTGTTTATCAAGTAGCAGGCAGTCGAAACAGCTTCACCCCAGAAGGTTCTAGGCAAATTTGCCATCTTCATCATACACACGACTTTTTCAACGATGGTGCGATTCTTCCGTTCTGCAACACCATTATGCTGTGGAGTACCAGGTTCAGTTCTTTCGTGTCGAATGCCGTGACGCGAGCAATAATCTCTGAACTCTCTCGAAGTGTACTCTCCTCCATTATCTGTCCGTAGTGACTTTAATTTTCTTCCTGTCTCCCTTTCCACCATGGCATGAAATTTTTGAAAGTGCTCGAAGACCTGATCCTTCGTTCTCAACAAATAGACCCACACTTTCCTGGATGCATCATCAATAAAAGTAACAAAATACCTATGGCCACCCAGAGATTCAACCTCAAATGGACCACAAACATCAGAATATATCAAATCAAGAATATTTAATTTTCTTTCTAATGTTTTTCCGAATGAAACTCTATGATGCTTTCCAATCAAACAATGTTCACAAGAGCTAAGAGGCATACCTTTGGAAAAGGAAATTAGAGACTTCTTTGCCAGAACTTGTAACCCCTTCTCGCTCATGTGACCAAGCCGCCTATGCCATAAATCTGGAGACGAATTTTCTTCTGCTGTATTCATTCCATCACTGCATACCTTTAAATGAGTCTTGTACAAAGTGCAACAACTCTTTCCTCTTGCAACAATCAACGAGCCCTTAGTAAGCTTCCATTTTTCATTGCCGAAATGACTTTCGAACCCTTGTCGATCCAAAGCAATCCCCGAAAGCAGATTGAGGCGTAAATCAGGAACATGACGAACATCTTTCAAAATTAATGTGTGTCCTACATCAGTTTGTACGCACACATCACCAATCCCTGCAATCTTTGAGTGGCTGGTGTTACCCATTTTCACGGTGCCAAAGTCTCCTGCTCTGTACGAAGTGAAAGACCCCATATTAGGAGTCGCATGAAAAGATGCTCCTGTATCTACCACCCACTCAGTGCCCCGATCTGAAATATGCAGGCATTCATCCTCTCCGAATGAGAAGACTACCAAATCATCTGCAGATGTAATAGCCGCAGTGTTCTTGTCGTCATCCTTTTTCTTCTGATCATGTCCCTCTTTCTGTTCTCTTTTAAAAATTCGGCAATACTTTTTAATGTGACCTGTTTTACCACAGTGGTAACACGCAAAATCTCTAGACATTGATTTGCTTCTAGATCTGCCATAACTCTTTGGTCCTCGACTCTTGCTCCTCCCCCTGTTATCTATAACAAGTGCTTGTGGACTGTCTGAAGCCGTTGATTTTCTCCTTGTTTCTTCATTTAGCAAAGAGCTCGTAACCGTACTCATAGACAATACACCATCTGGAGCAGAATTACTCAACGTGACAACTAATGTCTCCCAACTGTCGGGCAAAGATCCCAAAAGCAGCAAAGCCTGTAACTCATCATCTAGAGTCATCTTCATCGTGGTCAACTGGTTCACTAAGCTTTGAAACTCATTCAGGTGCTCTGTAACACTGCCACCTTTGAACTTTAAGTTCACGAGTTTTCTGATTAAAAACGCCTTGTTACTCGTAGTCTTTTTCTCATACAAAGACTGTAACGTTTTCCATAGAGTATGCGCATTCTTCTCATTAGCAACGTGATGAAATATGCTGGCATCAATCCATTGTCGAATAGCGGCAACACATCTTCTGTTCAACTTGGTCCAATCTTCTTCTGACATTTTTTCTGGTTTGCTTTTATCTCCTTCAATTGGTTCATACAAATCCTTACAGTAAAGGATGTCCTCCATCTTGGGCTTCCATATCAACCAATTGGAATTATTCAACTCAATCATCTTTCCAATAGTATTATCTGCCATCTCACACAAATAAATCTGAACCCTGCTCTGATACCACTTGTTGGGATTTTTAACAATTTTATTTGAGTGAAATAAATAATACTAATCGCGGAAAAAATATTTATGCAGCCCAAGATAATCACCAAAGCAATCAGAAAAATATAAAGACAAGCAAACCACCAAGCAACACCAAATTTAACGTGGTTCGGCTTAAGCCTACATCCACGGGGCACTCCAGCAGCAATCCACTATATTAAAAATATAATGAAAAATAATGTCTTCTCAAGTTTTGCCCAAAACTTGAGGAATACAAATATAAGAGAGGGATACAGGGTTACCACAAGAAGAACCCTAAATCTGATCTTCTAAATAATTGGAAGAAGAAGACCACGTGGAACAACGTCGGAATCCACGAAGAAGAAGCCCTAAAGAGAACTGCTCCTCTCTCTCTCTCTCTCTCTCTCTCTGTTTTGCCGAACGAAAAGCCGCCGCACCTCTGTTCGTCTAACAAACAAAAGAGAAAGAAGACCTAATAAATATGTTGCACTGTTCACGTGCATACCTCACTGTTCACGTGCATACCTCATCCATGCATGTACCCATCATGGGCTGGACCAAAAAAGAAAAAAAGCCCATCTGGGCTGGGCTCACACTCAACAAACACAACAGCAAAAGACTACAGAGATTTCTACTAGATTGTTAAGTGCCTACATTTTGTTATCTGGGGAGATCATATGTTGTCAATACAACCCCACCTGCAATGCCGACGAGATGAAATATTTAAGTCTAGAATCTCAATAAGAACAAAATTATACACGCGTAACAAATATGGAAATCTGTGGATGTCACATCAAACTGAAATATCTTTAACATGGCTTATGACTAGAAAATGAGTAGTTCCCATTGTGGTGATTCAATCATTTGATAGGTCACTTAATGGAGACAGACCTGGATTAGAAAGCCCATGCATTAAAGAAAGGGCAAAAGTTGAGGAAAGAATAATGCTACCAGCTTGACCTTATCATCTTTGTGGTTGATCAGAGCTTGAGGCTCCACCTGGAGGTGGCGTGGACATGCGGCTCGCTGACCCATTCTCAGCAGGTGGGGCCACCCCCCATTTTCCTTCAGATTCTAGTGGCTCCAACACGTGGACTCCACCGTCGGTTAGTCCAAGGGCAAACTGATTCGGTTCAAATGGATGAGTGGCAATCACTAGTGGATAAACAGTAGAGCTGCAGAATCCATCACGGAAATAATCAAAATGATGGTGTTGATCCATCTCAAAGTGAAATATTAGAGAAAGTGAAATATTAGAGCATGATGTTCAGCCATAGAAGTTAACTAAGGTAGCAAACTGAGTTAAAGATGATATTCCTATAAATATGCCACTATAAGCACTGGACAAATCAAAGCAGAAATAAGAGCAAATTTACCAGCCCACCAGCAAAGTCTAATTTAACAATGGATCTTGATGCTCGAAATTTAGGGTCAACAAGCATACCTGATGTTGGCAGGAAGATATGAAGCTGGGTTAATCCTGCAATGTAGTCTGAGGTTTGCCGCATTGAAAACGCAGACAGTTGCATCCACAAAACTAGCAAACACCAACTGACTGTCGCATGAGAATGTCGCATGGGAGATTGGTGCAGATGATTCGCGAGGGATCCACTTGAAAAGCAACACAGCAGTCAGGGTTCAAAATAGAGCATCTTAAACTTTTGAAAGAAATAATGTGTGGTTGGCAAAATACCTGCTTCACGTATTCTAGTTTCCCAGTTTCATAAATGGCAATCTGAGTTTCATGGACCACTAGGAAGTGGGTCTGGTCCAGGTGAAATTGCACACGCGTATCTGAAAGTGCAGAAGGTACTCGTCCAGATGGAATCTGCAAAAATCGGCTCTTTTGCTTGTCCCATCCATCAGTTCCCCACACACAAAGCTGCAGCAAGAAACACAAACATTAATCTAAGTTCAGTAATAACCCCACCTTTACTTAATTGGACATAACTTGTGAAGGATGATCAACAGTAACGCTTAGAAGAAATGGTGGGTGAAAGCGCACAAGTTACTAGTTACCTGAGCATCAGCTCCCGATGAGACTAGTACATTTAATGTGTTCGAAAAGGCAAGGCCAGTAATTCTTTTTGAGTGGCCTTTAAGCTTGCTTTTGACCTGAATGAAAACAATACATATACTTCATCAGTGCTATTTATGAACCAACAAATGTATGCTACAGAAAAGTAGTTAAGTATCCAGGATTTTACCTCATCTACTCGCACATTATATATCTGAATCGTGGAGTCATCCATTCCTATGGCAATTATATTGTTATCTTGAGGATGGAATGCTAGAAAAGTTGCTGCGGGTGGTGGAGGCATGAAAGTTGTCATTGTCTGTAATTGTCCAATTAAACTCATAATGATCAATAGGAATATATAAAGTTATGATTAAAGAATTATGTGATCATTGCATGTTACCATAAATGCCTTATTTTGTACATAAAGGGGGATATGGATGCTTTACCTCCAAAATTAAAAATACAAAATTTTGTACAACGGGGTCAAGATAACAGGATGTTACCTTAAATGTCATCATGTTGAAAAGGGAAATCTTCCCTCCTGATGCTGACATCACATAAGAATCATTTTTCGACAAAGCAAAGCAGGGTACAGCTTCTTCAGAGTTTGTGTCAATTATGTCATTAGTCATCAAAATGCCACTTGGTGGTTGCCATAATTGAGGAGCGACACTAGCTGTTGCCTACAATTTCATGGAACAATGAGAATACTCTAGCAACTCAGTAAATAATTGCAATATGACGTACTGATTTACAGATTTTCTACCTTCCCACTTGCATTACGTTCACTTCTTGACCATTTCCAGAGATAATGGATAGCATTGGATGCCAATGCTAAAATGGCAACGCCAGAATTGGTATAAATTAGCCTTGAAATCTGCAAGCAAAAGATAAAAGATACTATAAATTCCAGCTTTATAAGGAAATTTTTAATGGAGAAGAGCAGACAATTCAAAATAAGGCAAAAGCAATGTGCCATAGGAATGAGGATGTAAATATAGATGAAGGAAATGATAATGTATGATGGAAATCAGGATATGCCATGGAACAAAGGAGGAAAAAAGGACTACAAACTATTGTCACAGATTAAGGTTAATTGCATACATAGACCTAGGGAAGACATCGAAGAGAATAGCTATTAAGGAAAAGGTACACACTCAAATAATGATGCAATAAGCCAATTCTATGCTGTGGAAAAGCAGATTGTATTGATGTTGATGTCGATTTTGAAATTGTTTTCATCAAAGACAACTTCAACATCAAACATGAGCACCCAACCTCAACCCCTCTTGTGCACAAAACTAAAAAAATATTATGGGCTCCTATATTTTAGTTCAATCTAGAGAGCTGTATCCATGTATCAAGTGGCATAGTTCCCTTTTGGACTTTACCCATTATGTCAAATTCTACCTGGTGCAGTTAAGAAATGTACCAAGTTTTGGTCACTGAAAACATCTTAATGACATCTTCAAGTATAAAAATTTGGCAAAGGCATGCATGGTTATTATCCCAGATTGCTTGAGCGCATAATTCAAAACAAGCAAGTTTAAATGCAGGACAATAAAATTTTCCTCTTTTTTATTGAAAAAAGAGAGGAGGAATCTTATTAATAAAAGATGCCCTGAACAAAGGACATGATGGATCTTCGAACAAAGTATTAAAAGAAAAAGGAAGAGTAAAGAAGGAAGAACATCAACACTTAGGGAGAATCCCATTCCAACAAATTCCCGGAGCGTCACCTCCCACACCAAAAAATTCCATTCAGTGAGGTTGCTTCGGTCACCTCACTTAAGCCTCTTCTAGAACCACTGTCACATACCTTCAAGCTCATTCAAAGAGCACCGGGACAAACCCACCTTTTCCCAAATCTTCGCACTAGATGGGCACCTAAAGAAAAGGTGTCCCCTTGACTCCTCTTCCAATCCACAAAGCTCACAAGTCTCATGACCAACTTGAGCTCATTTCAATCTTTTACCATTTGTATGAACCTTGTCAAGCATCAGAAGGCACATGAAACACTGGATCTTCAAAGGCACGAGGTCACCTCAAATAAGCCACTCAAACCAGGTGGTAGTAAGGTCTTGAAGGGGGTTCCTGTTGAGCTTTGTATAAAGGGTCTTCACAGAGAAACCAGTACAAGGTGAATATTTTTTTCTTTCGTTTTATAAAAGATCCTGACACCCACCCCCAAATAAAATAAAATAAATAAAGAAAGAAAACTGCAGATGTGCTACCAAGCATGATTTCTTACTCAGGTCAAACAACATCCTAAGATCATGATGTGGGCACCAACTTAAATCAACCTGATTGAAATACAACTTGATCATTCAACCAGTTCAGAAACTTTGGTCTCTTCATTTAATTTTAGATACTATCTTTATACCACAGACATGCAACATTAAGATACTAGTATATATTTTATTGTTGCAGGTCATCTATATTCTATACCACTGTTTAATGTGATAAGGGGACCAAGTGTGACTGACTGTCCATCATATACTGCATTGAGAGCATTTTAGGAAGTTAAAAAAAAAATGGTTATATTTAAAATATAGATAATTCCGAGAATAAGTAATGAAAGAGATAGTAGATAGCTTCTCATGCAACAGCCACATGTTATAAGGTAAAAAAGACAATATTATAGGAAGCAGCTTCTTCGGCTCTGCCTCTCCACCCGCATCATATGTTGTATTCCCATGTGCACATGCATTTCCACGTATCTTCAGCTAGCATTAAATAATTTTTTTTAACACTTGCCCTTACAGAAGGTGTATAAATAGCAATGAAAGATCATTTGAAAAATAACAGCTGCATGCTGGAAACCAAATTGAGGGGGAAACTGCAGCTTTATAAATAGTTAATTAAACCATCATAAATCAAATGGACAAAATAAATCATGTACCATTATAATTGGATCTTAGGCATTAAAATGACCTATAGACATCAACTATTACAAGTCCTGCTAAGCAAAGGTCTAGAACCATGGCAGTTAAATAAGCGGCTACTTTACAAGATCCATGCAGTTTCATGGAAGAACACACCATGCTGGTCCAAAGGAGGATTTGCTAAGTAGTAGAAATAAGCACATCTAAAGTCGTCAGGGTTGTAATGATAATGCATGCACTATATATTTATATCACAAACCTTAAAAAAGAACACCATGTGCATGTAAAATGAGGCTGGCAAACAAAATATGAATGAAGGATTACCTTGCTTGTTCTTATATTATCCAAGAGCCTCAAGGATCGTAATTGTCCTGGTTCATTGATTTCAGTAAGCTTCCATATTTTTGACTTGTCCAAGGACTCTTCAGTTATTCTAGGTTTAACATCCCCCATGTTTCTGGTGTCTCCATTCTATCACATAATGCAAAAAAAAAGAAAAAAAGAAGCAATTTCAATATGAAATTGTCTTTAATATAATTGGATGAGGACATGAGGAGGATGAAGAATATTGATAAATATATATCATGCACCGAGAAGAAAAATAGAAAATAAAGTTCTACACACCATTCCAGGCATAGAAACTGATGGTGTGATTCCAGAACTGGTTGCAGCAGCAACAGTTGTCATTGGATTGATTATAGGCTGCATGATATAAGAGCATTAGGTGAAATCATCTATATCTGTGAATAAGTAGCTATTTGACTAATCTAAAGAGTACCTTTGTCACAGTTTCAGATGCAGCCCTAGAAGCATCAAAGCCCCGGTTTTCAAGTGTGCGCAATGACCGAAGGCCATCAGCATTTGCCAAGATTTTGATCATGTTATCATTCGCAGATACAGCCAGCAGTGTTCCCTCCTTGTTAAAGCGAATCCTCGGGCTTGCCTACAAATCACAAAGGTGATGATGTACAATGTTAAGCACAATGATATCTTTTAGTGTATGTATGAACATTATTTGTGAAAGAGATCAGTCTGAACTCACTGGCAAACCGCCATCGGCATCAATAGTAGTTAAAAGATTGACATTATCCATATCCCAAAATTTGATCAAAAATTCATCACCAGTGGCCAAAAACCGGTTCCTTGTTGTATCAAATTGTACAACACCCAGAGACCGTTTCCGGAAACCATGATAGGTTCTCTTCACAGCTCCTTCACTTTCGTTCCATTCAACGATGAACGATTCTCCTTCCTTGCTGGTACCGCAAGAAAACAGCCTATATAGAATTTAAGAAAAGCATAAGATGTTAAAGTACTAAATAGCCTAAGGTTCAGTACACCATAAGTAGCTCTACTTAACTTCATATGACTTTGTAAAACGAGATTGATCATTTCCTAACCTGGAACCATCAGCACTATAAGCCATGGTAGTGCACCAGCGACCTGGGGCATCATAATCAACTCGGGAACCCAGATTGTCATACAACCATGCCTTTATTTTTCCATCTAATGCTGTAGAAAAAATGAACTGGAGAAAAAAAAAGAAGCATATTAAGGGAAGGAAGCCATCATTTAGCCAACAAATACGTGAACCTAAAATATCAACCACAAATCAGCGATGAAGTCTGGCTAATCAAAGAGCATCATACCTGAATATTTTCCTTGTAATGGGGACAAACAGAGTAAACGGGAGCCTCATGACCTTCAAATGTATATTGTTTGGCACCAGTAGTTGCATCCCACACCTAATGTTGTTCACATTTTACAACAGATTCAAGAATAATGCCTCATAATTAATGACATCAGAAAATACAAGACAAACCTTGATGGTCTTGTCATCTCCACAGGTCACAACACATAATTGCTTGTTGGGGAGTGAAAATGCAATATCATTGACACCACCAGCATGAGCATCAATCTAAAGGATGCCAAAATTAGCAAAAAAGTGTAAAGTAATAGAAAATTAGTATGTAAACAGAAGCAAATCAAATACAAAGATTTGAGTATGTAGCGACACCTCCACGTGGTGCCTAATGTCGTCAGCACCATGGTAAGAACATATTTGCACAATGTGCCTTGAATATGCAACTCCTATAAAACAAGAAGTCATTGAGCAATGATGCACAGATGAACTGTATTTGTTTTAGGTAAAGTAAAACTTATTATCTCTTAACATACCGAACAAGGTTCCATCAGGGCTCCACACCACACGATTAACTGATACGCCTGGTTCTTTAACTAGAGATGTCTGGTTTCAATTGGAATCAAGTTAGCTTCCAGCTCCGGTTTGACTTAGTTCTTGGCATTGAAATCACTTGTTACATCAAATTAAAAACCACTGAGGTCTGGAAAAGTTACCGAATATACCTGAAGAGGCATGGAGCATGCTCCAAGGTCCCAAACCTTGAAATTTCTTAAAACTAATCTCTCCCGTGAACCAACTTCCCATAATCCAACATCTCCCACATTTGTACCAACTACAGAACCATGGATAATCATATGCGAAACATCAACCAAATAATATAAACAAGACAACAACAGACCAATGCCAAGAACTCAGAAATATATGAAATATTAGGATTGCATTCTGACCAAGAAGTACAGTCTGCTGGACAGGGTGAAAATCCATGCTCATGGGAGTAGACCCTTGACTCAAAGTTCGTGCAACAGTCTTTGGCAAGTCATCCAGTGAATACATAGCCTGAGTATGGTTCTGACCAGTATAAGTTACTGGCAATATATTTACAGGCAAATTCACCTACAAAACGATCTCCAGATATCAGAACAAGCCAATGACAAGTTGACATTGAGAATAAAAGACTAAAAAAAAATGAGAACACAAATGTGGATGAATGACAAAGGGTGTACCTCGTCAGTAATACCCATTGATCTTGTTCTTTTGGATACATGATCATAATCTGCCAATGGGTAATCCACAGCAGAATTATTATTTGGAGGAGTCCTAGGATTCTTCAAAATTGCAGCTATAAGAGAGCAACCAGTCAAAAGTTAAAAAAAAAAACAAAAAAAAATAAAATCAAACAACATATCCGACAACTTAAGATACCACCAATATAGAACAAAAGTTTTGGGAGCACTATAAATTAACATAAACTTGTACTTGGATTCGTAGGAACACCAAGTCCTATAGGTCCTCCAGAAACTGATGGATGAGTTATAGTAGATGGATTAGCCATCCATCCAGCCAGAGGAGTTGGGGCAGGAGCTGGTGCAGACTGAAAAGGCTGCAGAAAATAAATCCAAACAATCAGCCCATGAGCATTGGTGAAATAAAATCAATTGGATCGATGAAGGGTTGGCTCAGTTACCGCATGCAATCCTATTGGAGGAAACCCACCGGGCTTTGTCATTGATCCAAGTAGGGGATTGTTTGCAGGCGACGGAGCTCGAGCACCATTCGGTTGACCACATGAATGATCAATGAAGAGGGTTTTTATATCTGGGTTAGGTCGAGGGTTTTTACATAGCTGGTGCTGCCAATTTAAGCTGCCAATTGAACGAAACAGGATACACATTTAGACATTCTTCAAAATATTCTGGATGAAATATTCCAATACAAACAAGTTATTTTTTTGTCAACCAAAAAAACATTTTGATTACTAGTTAAACACCCTTACAAATTTGTTCAAGCTATAGATAATAAGTTAATAATAACTATAAGCATGCGATGACATAGAAAAGATTCTTTCCACCATGTATATTCATGCTAAAGCAATCACAAGTGGTGCCCAGACCAAAGGTAACTCTGGTTTCTCGAGTCTATATCAGGCACTACACATACTTGTAGCTTCAACCCACCCTCGAAACAACCAAAATTCATATTGTGGCTGCTTTTTTTCTGAAGCAAATATTGTGGCTGATTATAACACAAAGTGCTTTCTAAAGAAAGCAGTTTCTCCTATATTCGACTATGTGAAACAGCCAAAAGGCTATATAATTCATTGTTCCAACCTTTTTTTGGTTAAAAACGGTAGGCATCCTATCCCAATTTTATCAAAGAGAAGAAAACGCCCAATTACAAGATCAAGAAACAATAAACAAAAAAGATATGGCCCAAAAATAAAGGATACTGGGGTCTAGGACTCAGTACTGTCATCTGTTTTTTTTTTTTCTCCAAAAAACAAATACAGATATAAATATATTTTATCAGTTCCAATATCCATATTGTTTTCAAATACATGGAGATACGAATATCAGAATAACATATGTATTCATTTCGATCCCTATATGCTACGCTAATATGTCATTACAATTGATCGAATTGGATTCCACCCCATGAACAAACATAAAACCAGTGTTGGGTCCTTCCATGGAGCTTGGGCCCTCTCAAATATTATGCATTCTCTCAAACACACACAAAGACATGCAGATAACAAAGAGGTGGCCAACGGATTCATTTTCCCCGTTACACAAGCAAAGAGATACACTAATCTCTGGCCAAAAAACAAGCCTTTTTGTTAGGTAAGTTGTCAATAATTGAACTAACGCTCAAACTATATAGAAAGAAAGACGGTAACATTGGGTCCGAGACCATGTCTCCGCCAAACTAGTTTCATACGATCACATTTATTGCCGCCACCACTAACAAGCCTCCAGAGAATGCACCAGGAACTCACCAATTTGTCCCACCTCCAAATATTCTTTTCTGGCACCTAGGAACTAATCTCCTTAGCATAGAATTCAAGTAGACAGTACAAAAGAATTGCTTTTTTCATAAATTAAAATTATCTGGAAATTATTTCATGACAAATACAAGTAGAGGCACTACTCGTGGTATTATTTGTGCTATAAGGTACAAAGTGGTCATATGCCCATTGCATTTAGTAGTGATATAATTTTGAACTTGATTCATGTTGTCAGATCTTAAGGGGCTACAAAGTGAGAAAAAGATGGGAGTTATCTCAACTAGGCTAATGTAAGCAGCACAAGAGTATAAGCAGTGGGAGTTCATCATCCGCCAGTGGAACCACATAGTTGGAAAATACAATTTTTTTAACCAAAATATGAAGGAATGGTCCGAGCTATTGTTTCATATGATTGACTTGACTTTATGCACACAGAATGGACTGCCTACATGAAGACTTTAACTGGTCACAATGATTTCAATACGCAAAAAGTTGTGTACTAAATTCTCGACCTCAAAAAAAATAAACAATACCTTTGATTGATAAGGGTCCGTAACCTAGAACTTTTGAGGCTTGGGAACTGCAACTTGTCACGGAAAAGAGGGTTCGCTTCAATCAGCTTCTTGAGCTCAACCAACATTATTGCTCTTGCCGACTTTGTATCCCCATACTTGGACAACTGTTCATTCTCCCTAGGAAACCATATAAAAAACAATCTCCCCTTGGTCAAGCCACCAAGAAAAAAATAATAATGAACGGACAAAAAAAGAAATAACAACTCATTAACACACCTAAAATTCTCCAATGTCAAAAGCTGTGTGATTTCCTTGAACAGCTCCTCATTGAATGACGAAAACACTTTCAAATCCTTCACAAGGATCTCCACACCCTTACCCCGGTCATGCCTACAAAAAAAGAACACACCATCATTTTAACAAAAGGGGCTAGGAACACCAAAAGCTTTGAAAGGAAAAGATGTAAAGCCCCACTTGTCCAAGGCTTCAAGATACTTCTGCTTCCGGATCTCAAAGAAGATCTTCATCGAATAGCGGTTGTCATCAACCTTCGTGAAGCCTGAAAGGTACCGTTCGACCTCATCCCAGTTCCCATTGTGGACCTCATCTTCGAAATACTTCATGTTAAAGTAGAATCCCGACTCCTGCTCCAGCCTATAAAGGGACACCTCACACACACATCAAAATTGAAGCTCAACAAATCCCAATTTTGCACCCAAATTTTTTTTTTTTTTTTTTTTGAAAATCAAAAACTTACTTGTGGACCGTCTCCTTAAACTTCTCTTCATCGAGGAACTGCAGAATCAAGAACACCAGTTCCCTACTGAGAGAAGACATGGTGCGCCCGCCGTATACACCGCCTCAACAAACCTCGTCAACGTCCCATCTCGGACTCCGCGCCCTCCAACATCGCGAGAACAAGCAATCAATCGAAACGAATCGCCAAAAAGAGACCTCCTTTTGAAAGGATCGAAACCAAAATCCGAGGCGTTTTTGGCTAGGGACCTAGGGTTTGGAAGTTGAGGCTTCGAAAGAGGGGGGGGGGGGGGTTTCCGAGGTCTCACGGAAGGCAAAAGCAAAAGCAAAAGCAAAAGACAGACTTCTTCGAAGAGGAAAAGATTCTCAAAAAGGGGAGGAGAGTGAGATTACCTGAACAAGCCCGAAGCAGAGCACGTTTTCCAACCAGCGAAGCACGAAAACCTTCAGAAACGGAAAGATGGGTATCATCAATTCGAGGACGATCGGTCGATCTGCACCGTCTCTTAAAAAAAACAGATTTTTATTATTAATAAAAACAAATCTCGGCCTTGAAAGGCAGAGAGAGAGAGAGAGAGAGAGAGAGAAGAAAAGCTGAGAGACGAAAGCAGCATTTATAAGGAGTTCAGACATTGTAGCAGATGATAGGACGCTCTGCTTATCGAAGAGACGATAAGCACAGTAAGGGTGATCAGCAAATCAGGTTTTCCGATATGATAAGTAGAGGAGTGAGTTTGGGTGGGGCCCGCACGAGCCGGCTAAGACTTTGCAGATGGGAATCTCGAGCACCGACAGCTGTTCTTTTTTTGTTTTTGTTTGGACAGGGACGATTTTCTGACGTCACGTAATTGCGTTCGAGAAAACGGACAGCCTTTTTTACGTGATATGCCACTGAACGGTCGGATCTCGCGTCACGATAAATTCAGGGTATCCTGGCCGTCTGATTCGTGATGATTTTGTTTTGATAAAGAAGTGATTGATATTGTCACCCTTGCCTTCAGTCGTACACTTCATCTTTGATTCTTTGTGAAGTAATTTAGTGAACGGTGTGATCTGCTATGGGTGGTTACTGGTCAATGGAAGTGAGATTATCAACGTCTTCCCCTCTCTCCCCCCCCCCCCCTCTCTCTCTCTCTCTCACTTTGATAGCGGAAACGAGAATATTTCTTATCTCTATTTTTTTCAAAGGATACATTAATTGATGAGAATTAAGCCCTTATACATTGTCTGTGAATATAATATATCCTACACATCTTGAAATGAGTTTAGGTATATCCATCAAATATGATAAACCTAAATGGGACTTGAACATTGCAACGTGTCAATATGAATTTAAAAATTATGAAACTCAAATCAGATCAGGATGTATTATCAATATAACTCAATACATTTTCATCCCTGGATAATGGTGGAATAAAGGGTACAATGACATTTTATTCCATTTTTTGCTGTTTGATTTGACTGGAAACAACCAAATAGAGAGGGGGGGCTTTATTTCCACCACTTATGTTATTCACGCTACCTTTTTAAATTGAGAATCTTTTTTTTTTTTTTTATGGGGAGCAAACCCTAAGAACTCACAATCCACGCCCCCGACAAGTCGACAACTACCTCCTCAACTGCGGCGCACCTTCCGCTCCGACCCCGAGTCCTCCTTCCACTCCACCTCCGTCGCATCACCGCCACCCCCTCTGACTCTCCTCAATCCTTCCCCTCCCATCATCATCCGCTCCAGATCCGACGTCGCCACCCTCCTCACCCACTCCGTCCTCCTCGCCGCGTCTCTTCCGCCCCCTCCCTCGTCCTCTCCATCCCCCGCTCCCCCATCAATAGAAACCAAACATCACCTCAATCGGTCCGGTCCAGGAAGGAACGACGATCCCATCGTCATCACCTTGAACTCGTCGAAGCAATCCGTCCATTGCCGTCCCAATCATCCTCCGGCACCTCACGAGCGACGCCTCCTCGCCGATCCTCTTCAGCACCGCGACGGATGGTGTGGCGGAGACGCGATGGATGTGAAGCTCTTCCACCAGGATCGACCCGTGTCTTTTGACGTTGAACACCGATGTCTCTTCCTCCCACAGGCGGCGAACGTCAACGTGAGAATGAGATTGTGAGTTATACATCGGGGTGGGTTCCTCCCCATTAAAAAAAAAAAAAAAAAAGATTTTTAGTTTAAAGGGGTGGGTTGAATAACATAAAGGGTTGAAATAAAGGTCCCCGATAGAGAGCAGCATACTCTCTTGGATGATACGCAATTTTAGTTTTTTTTTTTTAAAGAATATATATGATAATAAAAGATAGGGAATTTTGCATCTATACCCCTGGAAAATGCCTATTTTTGCGTTATACCCCCATAAAAAAGCTAATTTCATCTATACCCCTAGAAACTTCTTTTGTGTTTCAACTATGCCCCTCCGGTTAAGTTCTGTCAGATGGGAGTGAAAATTTCTGAGAATATTCGTCTAACGCCGTTAAGTCGTAGAAAAATGTCTAAATTGCCCTTTAAGACCGTTGGGGCTTTAAGAAATTGCATCCATACCCCTGATGCCTATATAACCCTTCTTCAACCTCCAGACAACGTTCACCATTGCTCCAACGGCTTTCTTCGCTGCTCCAACGGCTTTCTTCGCTGCTCCAACGGATTTCTTCGCTGCTCCAACATTCACCACTGCTCCAACGGATGCCATCTAACACCCCGAAGCAACAGCCTGTATAAGTCATCTTCAACCTCCAGTCCAACAAAGATGAGTGAAGCTGCTCAATCATCTTCTTCTATCCGTGCCATTCGTAACCCCAATTGTCGATGCGGGTCATCCAGTATAGTGTTGACATCTAATAGAGAAGTTAGCAAAGGGAGAAAATTCTACAGGTGTCGACAATGGAGGGTAGGTTCTCTGTGGGTTTGTGTTTAATTTGGGTGCAATGTTTATGCTGTCTGAATGTGTTTGACTAGGGTTCGTAGCGAGTTTCATTTTAATCTGATTTATTTACATGTTGCAGACCTCAGAAGATTGCAATTTCTTTTGCTGGGTTGATGAATTTGATCCAGGAACATGTGCGTTGAAACAACAAATCAATAAATTTGAAGAAAAAATGGATGAGAAGTTCGATGTAATGCGAAACATGATGGAAAAGAAGATTGATGAAATGCGTAGACAGATTTGGTTGTGCCTATTCATTATAGGGCTCTTACTGATTGTAGTGTTATTTGTGAAGTAGTCGAGTCACCTATTTTGAAATGAGATGAATATTTTGTTTATCATGCAATAAGCATGTATATGTATGTAAATTTCCATGTTCTATAATATATGGCTGATTTTGTGTGTGAATATTGCTTTGATATTTCTTTGAGGTCTGGCTGTTCTTTGTTTTGATAAAGTATGAGAATCCATACTGGCGTCTTAACAACTGCTACATATGGTGTTAGACATGGGAGTCTAAGATGCAAACCCCTAATAATGATGAATTGCTTAGACAGTGAATAGGTTCTGCAACATCAGCTCTTTTGAACTGTCACATTTTAGAAAAGTTAACATCTGGACATTAACTTTCAACATATATGGCAACAAATATATGGACATTCACTTCATTCATATATGGCAACACATTAAAACAGATATCTGGACATTCACTTCATTCATATATGGCAACAGATATCTGGACATTCACTTCATTCATATATGGCAACACATTAAAATAGATATCTGGACATTTACTTCACTCATATATGGCAACACAACACATCAAAACAGAGCATCAGATAATAATTGATCCATAACATCACATAAAAACAGCCTTTTGTTCAAACAAACATAATAAACACTGAATACAACAGCTTGTTTTGTTTACACACACATACAGACCTTCAGGTCCATTAAACACACATAACTAACAAAGACATTGTTTCTTTTACATAGATGTCCCACCCCTACTGAACCACTCACTGCCTGATCCTCCTCTTCTTGGAATCTGTGTCTTTCCCCTCAATCCCAGTGACCATCTACTAGTTCCTCTGGTTGAATAATTAGATGGTGCATATAAGCCTCTACGAGTGTTACTTTGACCTCCTGTAATTGAATCTAAATTTGTTGTCGATGGTCCTGGTTCATTTTGAACTGCAACTGATCCTCTTCCATGACCTGAGCATATAAAACATGAGTATGCCATATTAGTAGTGAATACTTTTGAGTAAATTTTAGACACATAATAAATAATGTAAGATTTCTCACCTCTGATTGAAATCCCTCTACCAACTGAAAGAGGTCCTCTGACATGCCTCTTTGCTGGCCTTCCTGGTGGTCTTTTTTGAGAACTGCATAAGTAAAATCAAAGTTCACATTAGTAGTGTAAAGTGGTCTCTTTATCAGAAGTATAAACATGTATAACTAGTCTTTCTACCTTGAGGCTTCAGCAGATTGTTCTTCAGTGGTTGTGATTGGATTTTTACATGTACTCTGATGATGACCAACTTGTCCACACCTTCTGCACTTATGAACCTTCTTCACTGTTGAGCTTCCACTGGTCTCTTCATCAAAAGGCCTAATCCTTTTCTTTTTTGGCCTACCAGGTGGTCTTGTGCATTTTGGTGGTATAACAGTGTATGTCAGATCAACTATCTCCCACATTGATTTGTCTGGTAATGGTGAAATGTCTAAGGCATAAGCTGCCTTGTACCTGTCAATACAAATGAAATGTTTATTAGAATCATACACCTAAAGGAATATTTTCTATTCACATGTGTGATCCTATGTGTACCTGTCAATTGTGTAATGGATGTCCACAAAATCTTCCCATTTCACACCTCTGATTGTTGAAATAACTGCAGCAGCATGCTTGCAAGGTATGCCTGTTATCTGCCACTGCCTGCAGCTGCATTTTCTCTCATTCAGCCTCACATCAAACCTCCCTTCAGGTCCATCAACCTCAGCCCTCACATCAGTGGATCTATGGACATCATACATGCCATTACCCTTGCTTAGCTCATTCAATTGTTTTTGAACTTCTGGAACAATAGTCCCTGTCCAAATGAGTAACAAATAACACTTATTCATGAAAAAGTTACACAGTTAACAATTAAAGAATGTTAATAAGATTTAACACAACCAACCTGTCCATTTTTGAGCTTTCAGTCTCCTAGTATGCATTGTTTTCATTAACTTCTGTCTGATAGCATCAATGCAATAAATTATTGGCTTGAATCTTGCATCTCCAACAAAAGAATTGAATGACTCTGACATATTGTTGGTGAGGTAGTGGCATCTTGCAGTTTCTCCAAACATTGCCCTGCTCCATGCATGATCCTTTTCAGACAGCAAATAATGGTATGCATCTTTTGAAACTGCCTCAATTTGTCTCATATGCTCTGCATGCCACTGTGGTGTATATGCCCTAGCAACTGACCAAACCAATCTCTCCAAGTATTCTCCAGGATATTTTCTTTTAAAATTTTTGTATAAATGTCTCATGCATGCTCTATGTTCTGCCCTTGGGAATACAACCTTCACTGCATCATCAAGGCCTTTGCATCTATCAGACATAAATACAAGGCCTTCTGCATGTCCAATAGCCTCATGGAGGTACTCCAAGAACCACTGCCAGCTACCACTATTCTCCCCCTCCACAATTGCATAAGCCACAGGAAACAATCCATTGTTCCCATCCATTGCAGTTGCTGCCAACAGTGAACCCAAGTACTTACTCTTTAAATGACATCCATCAAGGCCTATGAATGGCCTGCAACCACTAATGAACCCTGAGCTACAAGCCTTGAAGCATACAAAGAACCTCTCAAAAGAATGATCTATATCATCAACTGTGTAATGAACAACACTGCCCTCGTTTCGTTTCAACAATTCAGCTCTCAGTGAAGGCACCAATGCATATAGATCTTCATAGGATCCCCAAATCTTAAAATTTCCTTTATCTTTTCCCCTCCAATACCTATGATACGGGACATTATCAAGTCCATAAGTTCTCTGCAACCTTTTCTTAATTTGTGAAATGGGAATATCACCCTCATGCCTTAGCCAGTCAACTATTTTATTTGAAATCCACTCAGCTGATGCCATACTAGTACCCTTTCTGTTCATAGAGGAACATGTGTGTGTGGGGTTTAGGGTTTTGATCTGAAAAGTCACCTTGTCATGCAAAACAGATGCATGAATCCTCCAAGGACAGTCATTTTCTGCACACTTGGCTGTCACTCTGGATGGCTCACTTCTCAAATATTTTAATGAAAACTCCTTCCTAATAGCATGCTGCCTCAGTGCATCCCTAAAAGCCCCTATGCTGTGGAATGTGATCCCTACATTCATGATGGGATCCTCTACATCATGGTGATCAGCTGAAACATCATTTTCTGTCACAAACTGTGCAGTGTCAGAGCTATACAATTCATGATAGCTTGACTCACTGCACACATTCCCATGGCCATCTTCTACATCTACCAATACTTCTGTCTCTCTATCATCCCCAAGATCTGTCTGCCCAACATCCCCAAGATCTGTGTGTCTGTCTCCCCTGATCTCTGCATGCCTATTACCCATTTCATTTTGAATTTCTTTTCCCTTCTCCCTCTGCATCTCACCCCCCTCACTAACTTCTATTTCATCTGCCCCCTGCAATGGCTCATCATCAGCATCAGCCATTGCATCCTCCAATACTGCATCCTCAAACACATTGGGATTACAATCTCCCCTGCTACTGTCACTGTCATCCCCATGATCACTACTATCTGAACCATCCTCTGCCACTCTTTTATGTCCTTCATTCTCCTCTGGTGTAGGTAAAACATCATAACCTCCCACATTCTTCTCCAATGTTATGTAAACATCTATTTTTTTACTTTTTTTATGAATAATAAACATTCTCATCAAATCAGCATCAGAATCAAGTAATGCATATTGATCTACATCTGGGAACTTGTATGACAAGATCATATGATCATGTGGACCAGACTGCATGAACTTTTCAACATCCCCAAGTATATCATCCATGTTATAGCAATACTTATCTATCTTGACTTTTTTCTGTCTACCTAACCTATATGTTCTTTTTCCAGAGGGTTTATCAATCTTCCAAAACCCTCCATATCTAAACATTACATCAACATGGCTGTCCTCTTCTAACTGCAATACAAAACACCATAACATCTTCTTAAACATAGCAATGCTACATAATCCACACAAATATTAATGCATTACAATTTACCCACAAAGTATAACTAAATATGCATAATCTACACACACATTAATGCATTACAATTTACCCACAAAGTATAACTTAGCCTGCATAATCTACACACATCAATGAATAATATTTTACATACACCATATAACTAAACCTACACAATCTACACACACAAACCAATGAATAACATTTTACATAAACATTATCACTAAGCATACAGAATGTACACAGAAAATCAATGCATAACAATTAACATACAAAACAATGTAAAACTAAGCATATATTAACAAATTCAACAATATCCACATTGACAAATTCCAAACAAATAACCTAAACTCTAAACCTCACACCAAACCCACATGAAGGCTAAATGTAGAGGATTTACTTACAATGTCTGCGTCCAGCATGATAGGATCTTCCATGCTCGTCCTCGGCAAACGACTAGCTGGACCACGAGGAACCAAACGCCCATCAGGAGTCCTCACTACACTCCTCAACGAGTGTTTATGCCTCCACATTGCCGTAATACGTGGGTTTTTGAAGTTTTAAGGTTTGGAAGAGGGGATTTCAGGTTTGGAAGAGGGGATTTCAGGTTTAGAAGGGGGGTTTTCAGGTTTGGAAGGGGGTTTTGCAGATTTTTGGGTTAGGGTTTTCGTGGAGGGTTTTTCGGTGGAAGGAGAAGGTATGAGAGGGAGTGAGAGTAATTTTGGGGATTTAGGGTTGAGTTAACAACAGGGGTAAAACAGATATTTCATGCAGTAGAGTTAGGTCGGTAACCATGGTTGATTCAGTCTCGGTAACGAACACAGACGGAGGGGCATAGTTGAAACACAAAAGAAGTTTATAGGGGTATAGATGAAATTAGCTTTTTTATGGGGGTATAACGCAAAAATAGGCATTTTCCAGGGGTATAGATGCAAAATTCCCTAAAAGATATTGTCAATAACTTACACATCCCATATAGCCAAAAATTTCCATGACTTTATATAATATTTTTTAGCGCAAAGTGAAATCAATCAGCCAATAAAGCCCAAAATAAACTATAGATAAAAAATTCACAGTATCTAGTCCAAAGAGCTAAACACAATTTTTCTTCGTTGGTAAAACTGTACATAATTTGTTTTACACCTCCAACCGCCTATACACTTTACTTGTAGAATGCATATTGTTTTAACGCAATATATACTCTAATAATTCAGTGCATAAAAATTAAAAAAAAATGATTCTTTTTTAAAAATAATATGTACCTATTTATCTAAATTTATATTTCACTTTCTATATTATTTACTTCATGCTTCAAGAAAAAATTAAATCAATTATAGGGATTGCTGTTGGATGGTTGAATGAATGTTTTCATGGGAAAGTGTCCCTCCCACCAACTTTGTACTTCTTAATGATTGCGTACGTGGCGACGGTTATGATTATTAGGGGGGCAAAGCCATAGGTATAGGAGTGTTGCTTTCCACTCACCGATTTAGATGTTAATGAAATGCGACACAAACACCTATATTTGCTGTTGTATATTAAATGAGATGATGTATTACTGTAAAATATGAACAACATCAAGTGCACGAAGATTAGCAACAAAGAGTAGTGTTTCAACCCCAAAACCAGATGCAAAATTAATGGGATAAATTCTAGACAATTGCTATAATTTTAAAATAAAAATAAAAATATTTTGTTTCACTCAAAGGCTGTGATATTTATCTATTTTTTATCTCATTTTTAACAAATATAAATATGAATAAAATTGATGGATATTTTATCTCCTCAAATTAGAACAACTTAACCCCTCGCCAAACTAGCCTTACAAGTGTTGTTATACATTGTCCTTTTTCAGCTTCAATTTCAATCTCATATATTTTATTGGCGTTATATACTCACATTTAATGAGGTATATGTTTTGATATAAATTTTTTACATTTTCTATAAATGTATCAATGTACGTAATTATTAGAGTATGTGATTCAATTTTTTTATAAAATCATGTAACTCATTAGAATCTATACTATTTTTAAAAAAAATTAAAACATACGTGGACTGGAATATGGGTTGAAAAGGGGCTGTACATAACATCATCCTTTACTTTATAGAAAATGATATGTCCAGCCCATTGTGTACCACCAACCACAGTCCGCACCATTTTTCTTTTTTCTTTTAAATTGTACTCTCTTAATGAAATATATGATGTTATACGAAATGAAGTATATACTAAGATATAATAATGTATATATTTTTTTACATTGAAAAAATGACTTTTTTTTTCTACCATACACTATGATAGAACCCTTTATGATAATGTAGTATATACTGTGCTATCATAGTGTATGGGACTGTAGTCTCAATTGTAAAACAAACTGAGTGTATCAATTCTCTTACCTTATTCCACTTTTGTTGTTTGTCCAAGTTAAGATACGAATAAGTCTCTTATCTTTCGTATAACATTTATTTGAATAAACTACTTTTTTTTATTTTTTTGTGACTGTTTTTTTTTTTATATCAAATGGACCCCCCGTGGCCGACCTTATGGTCGAGTTGGGAAAACTACCTTTACCTGTTTGCCCCGGTCCCACGAAAAATTCTTTCGAATAATCACCAACAAACAGGTGGGTAAGTCAGCGCCAAGACTCAAACCTAAGACTTACCCTTAACACAGGTAAGCCCTGAACCATTGTGCTATGACCATTGGGGACAAATAAAACATGAGTTTTTTTTGGGATTTTTATTTTTAAGTCCATGTAAACATGCTTATTTAGGGATCAATCCCTCCATTCTTCATATTTTTTTTCATGCTTATTTAGGGATCAATCCCTCCATTCTTCATATTTTTTTTCAAGTCCCCATATTCAACCGCCTATTTGGTTTTTAGTCCCTCCGTCAAACGTCCGTCCATACACCGTTAATTTGTGAAATGTGATTTATTTTTAGGTCCCTGTAAACTATGTTATTTAGTGATTAGTCCCTCCCTTCTTCATATTTTACAGGGACTGATAACTAAATAACATAGTTTATAGGGACTTAACACTAAATAACATAGTTTACAAGGACTTAAAAATAAAATTACATTTCACAAATTAACGGTGTATGATCGGACGTTCGACGGAGGGACTAAAAATTAAATAGGCGGTTGAATATGAGGACTTGAAAAAAAATATAAAGAATGGAGAGATCGATCCCTAAATAAACATGTTTACAGGGACTTAAAACTAAAAATCCCCCTTTTTTGTGACTGCTGCATTCAAGTAACATGAGTACGCACTTTTCAATTATATATTTTTCTATTGGAGTAAAAATTGTTATACAAAATGAAATATATACTAAGAAATAATCAGTGTTATAGAAAATTTTATAGATGGGGTTATTAAAAAATAAATAAATTTATTAAAAAATTTAAAAAACCTACTTTTGTTACATATTTATCAAAACATAATTTTTTTTTTTTGAAAATAGAACAACAATTTACATTAATAAAAAATAAACCATCAAATATATGAGATCAATGATTTTCAATATATAAACTTTTACAATTATCCTCAACAAGATTTCATATTTTAAAATTGTTGCATGATAATTTCATTATCAACATTATTGAATATGTCTATAAAATAAAATTTATCCATTAAACAAATGGTACAATCTGTAAAATAAATTTTTTATAAACATATTACAAAAAAAAGAGGCATCTAATATACAAATAGGTGAAGGAAAGAGGGGTGTAATGTTGATGAGTTTTGTTCATTATACATACACGATTATGTAGTGATGGGAGAGATTCAAATTAACATAAAAAATGGTGAAAGAAAAAAAACAAAAACAAATCCATGATTAGAAACCTAAAGCATAGTAGAAAGAGGAGATTGGCAACGTAACTAGTAGCAATCGGCGCATTCATATGTCCGTCCACTGGTGATCCTCGCGTCCCCCGACTTTGATGGAAGATAAGGGTCCTAATCAGCTAGTCCGATGATTTTTTTCATAGTGCTATTACACACGATTTTTTTTCAGCCACAATTCTAGTCTTATATGCATCGATAGAAAATTAAAGGAGTATATACTCACATTAATGAGATATATGTTTCAATAGAAATATTTTATATTTTTTTATAAATGTATCCATGCAATTCATTAGAGTATATGCTTTACTTTTTTATAAAAGTCTGTATCTAATTAGATGAGATATGTTATTTTTTAAAAATTCAAAACTCATGTAGACTGAAATTGGATAGGTTTTGGGTCCACAATTTTTTTTCTTTTGGGTTTTTAATGGGGTCAATGATACAATCAATAAACATTGGACCGGGCTGGGCTTCTTTTTACCGTTTTTACTTAAAACGTTTTTTTTTTTTTTTTTGAGTGCTGCTAGTTTGTTACACTCAATTTTTTTCTCAGTCCAAAATACAGACCTGTATACCTCATTACAGATTCAGTAAAATATATACCTAGTTAGATGATTTATATACCTCATTAAAAAATTTCTTACACTTCCTAAAAATTGGTTCATTTAACTCGAAATAGAAGGATATGCACTTTTTATTAAAGCATATACATCATTAGATGATGTTTACTATTTTAAAAAAAATGAAAATATGTTGAGGTCATAGCGCTGCCCCGGATATAATAGTATATTTTTTGAGGGCGGATATTTCCACCACCCCATTTATATTAAACACCACCCTTTATTTACAATATTGCCATCCGTGCATAACTCCCAAAAATGCATTAAGGGCACCACCCTCCCCTTCTCACCACCCCCAAGTAATTGGTTAGATCAATCCCACCACCCTAAGTAATTGGCATAAGTTTGACACATGGGATGTCTATGTAATTATATTTCCTAGACAATCGCCTTGTCGATGAAAATAGGAAAAAAAAACATATAGGTTTTAGAATGAGTTAGACACATAGGGTGTCTACATAATTATATTTTTTAGACAGTTCCTATGTCGATAAGCACGAAAAAAAAATCATGTAGGTTCTGGAATGAGTTAGACACATAGGATGTCTACATAATTATATTACCTAGACAATGGCCATGTCGATGAAAACAGAAAAAAAAACCTTAGGTTCTGGAATGAGTTAGACACATAGGGTGTCTATATAATTATATTTATTAGACAATTCCTATGTATATAGACATAGAAAAAACAATCACGTAGGTTCTGGAATGCGTTAGACACATGAGATGTCTACATAATTATATTTCCTAGACAATGACCCCGTCGATGGAAACAGGAAAAAAACATGTAGGTTTTTGAATGAGTTAAACGAATGGAGTGTCTACATAATTATATTTTCTAGACAATATCCATGTCGATGGAAACAGAAAAAACCCTGTAGGTTCTGGAATGAGTTATAGTTGTGTGTTTAACTACACCAATGTCAATGATTGTAGTAATTGGAGACTGTTACTGTCGAACACATAAATGTATGAAAGTTTTAATGTTTTTTCTAAAGGTTAGATACATCGTGTGTCGAGTATATGTGTATTATTAGACAGTTTGTTTGTCCATTCTTGCATGAATCAAGTTTCCTCATGAAACATAAGGAAAAAAATCACAAATTCAACAAGAATTACTTATCCAATAAAACATTTACAAACACATTCAACATTCACATTCAATAAGACATTCACATTCCCCAAAACACATTCACATTAATTAACATATTCACCCCTAAAGTATTATGAGATTCTACAAACACAATCAAATCATAATACAATCATGTGTTGAAACTTAAACAGCTTCATTTAAACTTATGTTTCAATACACATAATACAAGTTAAATCTACAAACACATAAAAGATGATTTAACACCAATTGTTTGTGGGCACTGAAATCTATAACACAAAAAAAATTGAAAATTTTATTCTAACATGAGCCAACTAATTCATCCATGTCAATTGTGCATTTGCTTTGACATACATCACATAGATTTTGGGTCATGAAGTGGTGTTCCATCTTGCAAATAATGTATCATGTATCCAACTACTCTCTACGTAGCCTTGATAGTTGTCCCCTGTCTCAAATTGTGGTTCATCATCTGAAACCATGCCATGTACCCCTAAACCACCTCCCAAGGTGTAGGTACTGGCTCGTCATGCCAATAATACTCTTCTCTAAGGGGAAAAAAAAGAAGAGATTCATCAATGCCACCAACATACAAACAATGAAAATTTGACTAACACATAGTATTTAATTCAACAAGTTACTAAAATGCATTCACAACGCTATCTTTCAATCCTAAACCATTCAAATTCATCCAACACAATTCATTTTTCTAAAAAAATACCCTAACTTTCTCTAAATTATCTTTACTAGATTGATTAGAGCATGAATAAATTAGTATTACATTATTGTTTAAACTTAGTTCTCAACAATATGTATTGAACCATTTTACAATTTTAGATCAATGTCAGTATACTAATTCATCTCATGAATCATGAGTATGTTCAACATGCAAACAATAATATTCTCTAAGGGAGATTTTGTATGTAATATATAGGTAAGGTCCATAGTAAGATCCACACACTTAGCTTTGGTTACATACATGGGGTGTCTACATAATTATATTTCCTAGACAATGTTCTTGTCAATGGAAACAGAAAAAAATGCATATGTTCTGGAATGAGTTAGACACATGCATTATCTACATAATTAGATTTCCTAGACGATGTCCCTCTCAATGGGAACATAAAAAAAACTTGTAAATTCTGGAATTAGTTAGACATATGGGGTGTCTATATAATTATATTTCTTAGACAATGTCTCTGTCGATGGGAACAGAAAAAAACCTGTAGGTTCTGGAATGCATTAGACACATGAAGTGTCTACATAATTATATTTGTTAGACAATGCCCTTGTCGATGGAACAAGAAAAAAACTGTAAGTTCTGGAATGAGTTATAATTGTGTGTTTGACTACACCAGTGTCAATGATTGTAGTAATTGGAGACGGTTACTGCCGAATACATATATAACGTCTCTGTATTTTTAGCCTTATATATTTATTTTAAATATATAATAAAAATTTTAGATTGAAATTTAATTATTTCATTTTTAGATTTGGCGGTGGGCCCAAATGGGTCCAATTTGATTTATAATTATAATAATTATAAATTGATATTGAAATATTTATTTTATATTTTTCTAGAGATCTTTATAGTCTCAAGATATTTTGGTTGAAATTTGGTAAGATTCGAAGTTCGGGAAATTATGTTTTTTAGGATTTTGTGTTAAGTTATTGGGCCCAGGGATCTAGTTGCGAATCCAGAATATCTTTTAATAGCCTTTAGAGATTGTCTATAAAGATCTTTTTGTAAATCGGATAAGGACCTTGTTGTAAACCTGGAATAGTTGAGGGGTCGTTTTGTAATTTGGTAAAAAAACCCTATTTATATAACACGTTTTGGGTTAGAGTTTGCATCAGATTTCTCATGAGGCATGAAGGGTGGTGATGGCCTAACTCTACCCGTCGAGGGATCGTTTCTGAGAAAAATGTATTTTACAAACAGAAATAGGTTTCGAAAAGATCTTTCCAACGAATCATGAATAGTCCAATTCGGAGTTACGGGTAGAAAGGTATGATTTTTCAAAGATTTCTATGCAGTTTCTTAGAATTTAAATATTTAGATTCATGACCAAGTTTGATGAATTTTAGAGATTAAAGGGATCCCAAATGGATGTTTAATGAGTACAATTTAATTTGTGGGTTTTGATGATTTCGTTGATCTCGGTGACTCAAATTGGATCTTAAATCGATAATTTGATTTTGTAGGATCAGTGAATATTAATTGGATATTATTGTTATTTGGATGTAAATTTATTGGATTGAGTTATTTCGATCATTGGATTTATAGTTGAGTCTTATTGGATTTGTCTAAATATTTATTCGAGGATGGATTGATTATATGGGTCTTATGAAATAAATGGATATTAATTATTTGATCATTGTGAGATATGAACACTTTAATATTTATTTGGAGTTGTGATTTTTGTTAAGCTTTTAAGGTGAGTTGCGGATTGTAGGTCTATTAGGTATGTGCTTTTGGGATTAATGGGCCTAGTGTTGTTGTAAGTTGTTTGGGTCATGATTGAATGATTTTTTATTTATTATTGCATAATTATTATGCTAAGTTTTCCATGTGCGAGTGTGTGGTGTTCATACACGTGCATCGACTGTATTGCGATGACTAAAGGTGAGTGGACTTGAGTCTCATATGTAGATTTCAAATAATATATTATGTATTCATGCTAGAACCAACTTATTTTATGGAATATGACTGCTAGTTTGGATATAAAAATATGAGCATGTTTTTGGTGATATATACATCATTATGATTTGTATTTTGAGATCGTACATGCTCTGTCTTTTTTATGGTTTGAAAATGTGGTAAATTAGCAAATGCATACATTCCGTCTAGGTGGCTCGGTCTTAGTGGCCAACGTTTAGGTGGGCGTACGTCTACGTGGCCAGGTCCGAGAACGTAGGACCCAAGTCTTTGTGGCTATGTCTATGTGGCCATGCCTGTGAACGGCCCTGCGAGCTAGGTGCTGCGAAGACGGACATGCGTGTTCGTGGTGTTGCATGCATCATGTTGGATAGGATTGTGTGTGTGTGTATATATTATTATTGCATGTCTTGGTGGTCTTGTTGTATATTTATTTTCTTGATATATTACATGTCTGTGGGCATATTATAATTATGATATTTTGAATACAACTATACTAACAGAATAATGATAGTCTATTCACTGAGCGTATGGTTGCTCACCCCTCATTATTTCCCCTTTCAGGTTAAGGGCTTAGATTGATGGATCTCACGTAGTAGCGATCAAGATAATGATTTTCAGAGCACTAGACTTGTGTAGAAGGTGTTGGTCTTTTCTTTGGCATGTAGAGGACCCATATGTATGATAGTGTGGATATATAAAAAAAAATTCAGTTGTTTCCGATGTGTATTGAATTAGTATTGGATTTTAGCCTTGACAATTGATCTATAAATATGATGATGTTTTTCTTTTGTTCTTGGGAATAAAAAAAATACGAGTACTCTGAGATTCGATGAATTAAGTTAACGGAACCGGATTTCATGCTTCAAAACGAGGCCGTGGATTCGGGGGCATTACAACATAAATGTATGAAGCTTTAATGTTGTTTTCTGAAATGATAGACACATCGTGTATCGAGTATATGTGTATTGTTAGACAATTTGCGTGTCGATTCCTACATAAATAAAGTTTTTTCATAAAACATAAGAAGAAGAAAAAATCACAAATTCAACAAGAATTACTTATACACTTAGGTCTTTTCAATTAATCCATTGATAAACATTGATAAACACTTAAAGTCATACTTGCATAGAAAACCATCTAACGTTTGATCAAAACCAACATTCAAAGCACCGGGGGATGTCCAATACAAAGCAGAGGTGGACATCGACGGAGGTCAGGATTTGCTCTTGCACCAGCGAATATTTACAACGAAGCTGAGGAGGATATCAACAGAAGTTGGGATCCATTCTTGCACCGATGGATGTTGAGGGCGAAGTGGAAGTGAACGTTGATGGTGGAGGTCGGGATCCACTCTTGCACCGATGGATGTCAACGACGAAGCGGAGGCGGACAGAGAGAGGGAGGGTGGAATGAGAGGAGAGAAGGGAAATAAAAAAGAGAGAAGAAAGATGCATGTTTTAGAAAATGTGAAGGTGGTGAGCTTTGAGTCTTTGATAAGAAATTTTTATAAGGTGGTGAACTTGAAAATAAACCAAATGATAGGTTGTGGGGTAAAAAAGGTGGTGCTCAAAATAAAATGGGTGGTGGGACTATCCGTGCCCTATTTTTTTCATTGTGGAAAAATAAAATTGTTTTTAGTCCACATTCTATAATAGAACCTTATGCACTATAATAACGTAGTATGATGTAGCACTGTATTCATAGTATACGGGAATATTGATTTTCCTCACCCCCTTAAGTACGGGAAATGTTATACTATACTCAGGGAGCGTTTAAAAACACGTTTGAAAATAAGATTTAGAATAAAGTGGTTTAAATAGATTTAATTCATGGAAATCGCATTTTCTACGCTTTTTGAAAAAAAAAAACATTTTTACACTAAAAACTGTAAATAATTTTTTAATTAAATTTGTTTTATGAACCCCGTTTGATAATATGTTCAAGGTTTCTGCTTAATTAAAAAACAGAAACAGCCCAAAACGAGCTAACAAACGGGCCCTCAGTCATGCCTGCATACCACACATTTGAAGCGTTTAAGAGCATCTCCAATCCTATACCCAAATCTTTATTACAAATTTAAATTTGAATAAAAGTCACCTAAAACCCTCTTCAACCATTTACCAATACCCATATCAAATCAAATTTTTACTTACCAATACCCATATCAAATCAAATTTTTACTCAAATCTTTACCCAAATCAAGGGAGACTCAAATCTTTACCCAAATTTTTAACATCTCTTTTTTTCCTTTATTTCAACATTTTCTTCTAATATAATATTTTTTTTTCCTTCAACTCTACCTTTTAGTTGAATTAAAATTTGATGCATTTCCACCCCTAAAATTTTCACCATCTCAACAAAAAAAAAAAAAAACTAGTCTTCTTTTTTAGTCTTTCATCTTTGTTTTTTAACTTTTTATTTTTACTCTAATAAAAAAATATTATATTTATTTTTTTTTTCAAAAAATTGGATATACTAATTTTTAAATTTAAATATCCTAGAGGGAAGAAAAATTTAGTAAAAAAGTTTGAGGAAACGACTTTGAAAATGTTTATAGGAAATAATTAGAAGAAGATGTGAATTTTTTTAATTAAATTTGAATAAAACACAAAGTAATGGTTGAAGACACATTATATCAAATCAAACTTTTACTTATATTTTAAGTGAAATTTGGATATAAGTTGTTTTTTTTTTTAGTTTTAATGGTTGGCCAACACCCTCATTTATATTAAATGGAGAGAGAGCCCAAAAAGGGGAACAAAGAGGACTAAAAGCAAGAAAAATAGGACTCCAAAACATAGGGCCTACTCTAAAAACCCAGTGAAATTTGAATATAGGTTTGAGTAAGAACTGGAGATTGCACGAAATACATATTTTATATATATAAAAAAATTGAAGCATATATACTCGAATAATTGAATATTTTTATTTATTGACATGGTAGAATATGCACTGTGTTAGATTACTTCATTAAATAACGTAGCATCTGAATGATGCAACAGCACCATCTTAGAGAAACCACCACTTGTAATTATGAAACAAACAATCGATATCACAAACATTTCAAATACAACATTACAATCAATTGCAGTGTATCACATTTTACCCAACATAAAATAAAAAATCAACACAACCAATCTCTACTTTTTTTTTTTTTTTTTGGTAAGAAACGAAACCAATCTCTACTTGAATGATGGGGAAGCTTTTATCTGTACACAAAAAAAAAAAAAAAAATTGTAGTACATTGAATCTGAGGCCTCGTATAGTCGTATGGGAAACAAAGACAAAAAACACACCTTCAAACCAAACACCTTTAAAACAAACACCAATCTTTCTTCTTTTTCTTTTCTTTCTACTTTACTTCACAAGGGGAAAATATACAATCCAGGTGGGAGAACACAGCCATCCATGAAATCTGCAATAAAATATAAATTAGCATTATTGATGTCTGAAATGGATCAGCACTTTACAAGAAGAAATTGCTTCTAAGGATAACTATTGATGTCTGCAATAGATCGACACTGTAAGAAAACCTCGGATTTTCCAAATCAGCTAATACAAGCAATGTGTAAATAATATGTGAAGTTGAAAGTTGACAACTAATTCAATTTACATCAGATATACATCAAAACAGCTGCTCAACAGATCCTTTTTTTATATATCAAGTATCATGCAAGAGATTGTACTAATATCCATGGATTATGTATGTTAACTTTGGATTCTGTTTAGAACTTATACAACATTAAGTTTTTTTTTTTTTTGAGAGAAGATAGACCATTTTATAACTAAAGATAGAAAGTTACATTGGTTCAAAAGAAAAACGAAGAGTGGAAGAGCAGCAGGTTAGGGGTCACAAGTTGATTTAAGTTAACCAATTAAGCTTGTGATAGTCTCTTTGCTTTTTTTTCTTCCACAATTGCCAGCCTTCCATCTGTTAGAAAACTCAGTTTGATGACAAATGCTAATGTTGAATAATAGGTGGGTGAAGTATACAATAACAGTACTATATTGATCAGTGATTATAATATAATAGCACATACATTCATGAAATGTTCAAATATATGGAATCATTAACTACACTCTAAAATTCCATATGTCCTTGCTCTATATAAAATAAAAACAAAACAAAAACATATTGAACATTCCAATAAAATTCACTTCAAACAACTACTCAACAAAGTTACTTGCCAGATGCAAGACAACACAACAGCAAAAGACTACAGAGATTTCTACTAGATTGTTAAGTGCCTACATTTTGTTATCTGGGGAGATCATATGTTGTCAATACAACCCCACCTGCAATGCCGACGAGATGAAATATTTAAGTCTAGAATCTCAATAAGAACAAAATTATACACGCGTAACAAATATGGAAATCTCTGGATGTCACATCAAACTGAAATATCTTTAACATGGCTTATGACTAGAAAATGAGTAGTTCCCATTGTGGTGATTCAATCATTTGATAGGTCACTTAATGGAGACAGACCTGGATTAGAAAGCCCCTGCATTAAAGGAAGGGTAAAAGTTGAGGAAAGAATAATGCTACCAGCTTGACCTTATCATCTTTGTGGTTGATCAGAGCTTGAGGCTCCACCTGGAGGTGGCGTGGACATGCGGCTCGCTGACCCATTCTCAGCAGGTGGGGCCACCCCCCATTTTCCTTCAGATTCTAGTGGCTCCAACACGTGGACTCCACCGTCGGTTAGTCCAAGGGCAAACTGATTCGGTTCAAATGGATGAGTGGCAATCACTAGTGGATAAACAGTAGAGCTGCAGAATCCATCACGGAAATAATCAAAATGATGGTGTTGATCCATCTCAAAGTGAAATATTAGAGCATGATGTTCAGCCATAGAAGTTAACTAAGGAAGCAAACTGAGTTAAAGATGATATTCCTATAAATATGCCACTATAAGCACTGGACAAATCAAAGCAGAAATAAGAGCAAATTTACCAGCCCACCAGCAAAGTCTAATTTAACAATGGATCTTGATGCACGAAATTTAGGGTCAACAAGCATACCTGATGTTGGCAGGAAGATATGAAGCTGGGTTAATCCTGCAATGTAGTCTGAGGTTTGCCGCATTGAAAACGCAGACAGTTGCATCCACAAAACTAGCAAACACCAACTGACTGTCGCATGAGAATGTCGCATGGGAGATTGGTGCAGATGATTCGCGAGGGATCCACTTGAAAAGCAACACAGCAGACAGGGTTCAAAATAGAGCATCTTAAACTTTTGAAAGAAATAATGTGAGGTTGGCAAAATACCTGCTTCACGTATTCTAGTTTCCCAGTTTCATAAATGGCAATCTGAGTTTCATGGACCACTAGGAAGTGGGTCTGGTCCAGGTGAAATTGCACACGCGTATCTGAAAGTGCAGAAGGTACTCGTCCAGATGGAATCTGCAAAAATCGGCTCTTTTGCTTGTCCCATCCATCAGTTCCCCACACACAAAGCTGCAGCAAGAAACACAAACATTAATCTAAGTTCAGTAATAACCCCACCTTTACTTAATTGGACATAACTTGTGAAGGATGATCAACAGTAATGCTTAGAAGAAATGGTGGGTGAAAGCGCACAAGTTACTAGTTACCTGAGCATCAGCTCCCGATGAGACTAGTACATTTAATGTGTTCGAAAAGGCAAGGCCAGTAATTCTTTTTGAGTGGCCTTTAAGCTTGCTTTTGACCTGAATGAAAACAATACATATACTTCATCAGTGCTATTTATGAACCAACAATTGTATGCTACAGAAAAGTAGTTAAGTATCCAGAATTATACCTCATCTACTCGCACATTATATATCTGAATCGTGGAGTCATCCATTCCTATGGCAATTATATTGTTATCTTGAGGATGGAATGCTAGAAAAGTTGCTGCGGGTGGTGGAGGCATGAAAGTTGTCATTGTCTGTAATTGTCCAATTAAACTCATAATGATCAATAGGAATATATAAAGTTATGATTAAAGAATTATGTGATCATTGCATGTTACCATAAATGCCTAATTTTGTACATAAAGGGGGATATGGATGCTTTACCTCCAAAATTAAAAATACAAAATTTTGTACAACGGGGTCAAGATAACAGGATGTTACCTTAAATGTCATCATGTTGAAAAGGGAAATCTTCCCTCCTGATGCTGACATCACATAAGAATCATTTTTTGACAAAGCAAAGCAGG
Organism: Acorus gramineus; assembly: GCA_030737835.1. Lineage (NCBI taxonomy): Eukaryota > Viridiplantae > Streptophyta > Magnoliopsida > Acorales > Acoraceae > Acorus > Acorus gramineus. The sequence continues at coordinate 6,527,212 of CM060852.1, read as the reverse complement.
GTACAGCTTCTTCAGAGTTTGTGTCAATTATGTCATTAGTCATCAAAATGCCACTTGGTGGTTGCCATAATTGAGGAGCGACACTAGCTGTTGCCTACAATTTCATGCAACAATGAGAATACTCTAGCAACTCAGTAAATAATTGCAATATGACGTACTGATTTACAGATTTTCTACCTTCCCACTTGCATTACGCTCACTTCTTGACCATTTCCAGAGATAATGGCTAGCATTGGATGCCAATGCTAAAATGGCAACGCCAGAATTGGTATAAATTAGCCTTGAAATCTGCAAGCAAAAGATAAAAGATACTATAAATTCCAGCTTTATAAGGAAATTTTTAATGGAGAAGAGCAGACAATTCAAAATAAGGCAAAAGCAATGTGCCATAGGAATGAGGATGTAAATGTAGATGAAGGAAATGATAATGTATGATGGAAATCGGGATATGCAATGGAACAAAGGAGGAAAAAAGGACTACAAACTATTGTCACAGATTAAGGTTAATTGCACACATAGACTTAGGGAAGACATCGAAGAGAATAGCTATTAAGGAAAAGGTACACACTCAAATAATGATGCAATAAGCCAATCCTATGCTGTGGAAAAGCATATTGTATTGATGTTGATGTCGATTTTGAAATTGTTTTCATCAAAGACAACTTCAACATCAATAAATGAGCACCCAACCTCAACCCCTCTTGTGCACAAAACTAAAAAAATATTATGGGCTCCTATATTTTAGTTCAATCTAGAGAGCTGTATCCATGTATCAAGTGGCATAGATCCCTTTTGGACTTTACCCATTATGTCAAATTCTACCTGGTGCAGTTAAGAAATGTACCAAGTTTTGGTCACTGAAAACATCTTAATGACATCTTCAAGTATAAAAATTTGGCAAAGGCATGCATGGTTATTATCCCAGATTGCTTGAGCGCATAATTCAAAACAAGCAAGTTTAAATGCAGGACAATAAAATTTTCCTCTTTTTTATTGAAAAAAGAGAGGAGCAATCTTATTAATAAAAGATGCCCTGAACAAAGGACATGATGGATCTTCGAACAAATTATTAAAAGAAAAAGGAAGAGTAAAGAAGGAAGAACATCAACACTTAGGGAGAATCCCATTCCAACAAATTCCCGGAGCATCACCTCCCACACCAAAAAATTCCATTCAGTGAGGTTGCTTCGGTCACCTCACTTAAGCCTCTTCTAGAACCACTGTCACATACCTTCAAGCTCATTGAAAGAGCACCGGGACAAACCCACCTTTTCCCAAATCTTCGCACTAGATGGGCACCTAAAGAAAAGGTGTCCCCTTGACTCCTCTTCCAATCCACAAAGCTCACAAGTCTCATGACCAACTTGAGCTCATTTCAATCTTTTACCATTTGTATGAACCTTGTCAAGCATCAGAAGGCACATGAAACACTGGATCTTCAAAGGCACGAGGTCACCTCAAATAAGCCACTCAAACCAGGTGGTAGTAAGGTCTTGAAGGGGGTTCCTGTTGAGCTTTGTATAAAGGGTCTTCACAGAGAAACCAGTACGAGGTGAATATTTTTTCCTTTCGTTTTATAAAAGATCCTGACACCCACCCCCAAATAAAAACAAATAAATAAAGAAAGAAAACTGCAGATGTGCTACCAAGCATGATTTCTTACTCAGGTCAAACAACATCCTAAGATCATGATGTGGGCACCAACATAAAAAAACGTGATTGAGATACAACTTGATCATTCAACCAGTTCAGAAACTTTGGTCTCTTCATTTAATTTTAGATACTATCTTTATACCACAGACATGCAACATTAAGATACTAGTATATATTTTATTGTTGCAGGTCATCTATATTCTATACCACTGTTTAATGTGATAAGGGGACCAAGTGTGACTGACTGTCCATCATATACTGCATTGAGAGCATTTTAGGAAGTTAAAAAAAAAATGGTTATATTTAAAATATAGATAATTCCGAGAATAAGTAATGAAAGAGATAGTAGATAGCTTCTCATGCAACAGCCACATGTTATAAGGTAAAAAAGACAATATTATAATGGGAAGCAGCTTCTTCGGCTCTGCCTCTCCACCCGCATCATATGTTGTATTCCCATGTGCACATGCATTTCCACGTATCTTCAGCTAGCATTAAATAATTTTTTTTAACACTTGCCCTTACAGAAGGTGTATAAATAGCAATGAAAGATCATTTGAAAAATAACAGCTGCATGCTGGAAACCAAATTGAGGGGGAAACTGCAGCTTTATAAATAGTTAATTAAGCCATCATAAATCAAATGGACCAAATAAATCATGTACCATTATAATTGGATCTTAGGCATTAAAATGACCTATAGACATCAACTATTATAAGTCCTGCTAAGCAAAGGTCTAGAACCATGGCAGTGAAATAAGCGGCTACTTTACAGGATCCATGCAGTTTCATGGAAGAACACACCATGCTGGTCCAAAGGAGGATTTGCTAAGTAGTAGAAATAAGCACTTCTAAAGTCGTCATGGTTGTAATGATAATGCATGCACTATATATTTATATCACAAACCTTAAAAAAGAACACCATGTGCATGTAAAACGAGGCTGGCAAACAAAATATGAATGAAGGATTACCTTGCTTGTTCTTATATTATCCAAGAGCCTCAAGGATCGTAATTGTGCTGGTTCATTGATTTCAGTAAGCTTCCATATTTTTGACTTGTCCAAGGACTCTTCAGTTATTCTAGGTTTAACATCCCCCATGTTTCTGGTGTCCCCATTCTACCACATAATGCAAAAAAAAAAAAAAAAAGAAGCAATTTCAATATGAAATTGTCTTTAATATAATTGGATGAGGACATGAGGAGGATGAAGAATATTGATAAATATATATCATGCACCGAGAAGAAAAATAGAAAATAAAGTTCTACACACCATTTCAGGCATAGAAACTGATGGTGTGATTCCAGAACTGGTTGCAGCAGCAACAGTTGTCATTGGATTGATTATAGGCTGCATGATATAAGAGCATTAGGTGAAATCATCTATATCTGTGAATAAGTAGCTATTTGACTAATCTAAAGAGTACCTTTGTCACAGTCTCAGATGCAGCCCTAGAAGCATCAAAGCCCCGGTTTTCAAGTGTGCGCAATAACCGAAGGCCATCAGCATTTGCCAAGATTTTGATCATGTTATCATTCGCAGATACAGCCAGCAGTGTTCCCTCCTTGTTAAAGCGAATCCTCGGGCTTGCCTACAAATCACAAAGGTCATGATGTACAATGTTAAGCGCAATGATATCTTTGAGTGCATATATGAACATTATTTGAGGAAGAGACCAGTCTGAACTCACTGGCAAACCGCCATCGGCATCAATAGTAGTCAAAAGATTGACATTATCCATATCCCAAAATTTGATCAAAAATTCATCACCAGCGGCCAAAAACCGGTTCCTTGTCGTATCAAATTGTACAACACCCAGAGACCGTTTCCGGAAACCATGATAGGTTCTCTTCACAGCTCCTTCACTTTCGTTCCATTCAACGATGAACGATTCTCCTTCCTTGCTGGTACCGCAAGAAAACAGCCTATATAGAATTTAAGAAAAGCATAAGATGTTAAAGTACTAAATAGCCTAAGGTTCAGTACACCATAAGTAGCTCTACTTAACTTCATATGACTTTGTAAAACGAGATTGATCATTTCCTAACCTGGAACCATCAGCACTATAAGCCATGGTAGTGCACCAGCGACCTGGGGCATCATAATCAACTCGGGAACCCAGATTGTCATACAACCATGCCTTTATTTTTCCATCTAATGCTGTAGAAAAAATGAACTGGAGAAGAAAAAAGAAGCATATTAAGGGAAGGAAGCCATCATTTAGCCAACAAATACGTGAACCTAAAATATCAACCACAAATCAGCGATGAAGTCTGGCTAATCAAAGAGCATCATACCTGAATATTTTCCTTGTAATGGGGACAAACAGAGTAAACGGGAGCCTCATGACCTTCAAATGTATATTGTTTGGCACCAGTAGTTGCATCCCACACCTAATGTTGTTCACATTTTACAACAGATTCAAGAATAATGCCTCATAATTAATGACATCAGAAAATACAAGACAAACCTTGATGGTCTTGTCATCTCCACAGGTCACAACACATAATTGCTTGTTGGGGAGTGAAAATGCAATATCATTGACACCACCAGCATGAGCATCAATCTAAAGGATGCCAAAATTAGCAAAAAAGTGTAAAGTAATAGAAAATTAGTATGTAAACAGAAGCAAATCAAATACAAAGATTTGAGTATGTAGCGACACCTCCACGTGGTGCCTAATGTCGTCAGCACCATGGTAAGAATATATTTGCACAATGTGCCTTGAATATGCAACTCCTATAAAACAAGAAGTCATTGAGCAATGATGCACAAATGAACATTATTTGTTTGAGGTAAAGTAAAACTTATTATCTCTTAACTTACCGAACAAGGTTCCATCAGGGCTCCACACCACACGATTAACTGATACGCCTGGATCTTTAACTAGAGATGTCTGGTTTCAATTGGAATCAAGTTAGCTTTCGGCTCATGTTTGACTTAGTTCTTGGCATTGAAATCACTTGTTACATCAAATTAAAAACCATTGAGGTCTGGAAAAGTTACCGAAGATACCTGAAGAGGCATGGAGCATGCTCCAAGGTCCCAAACCTTGAAATTTCTTAAAACTAATCTCTCCCGTGAACCAACTTCCCATAATCCAACATCTCCCACATTTGTACCAACTACAGAACCATGGATAATCATATGCGAAACATCAACCAAATAATATAAACAAGACAACAACAGACCAATGCCAAGAACTCAGAAATATATGAAATATTAGGATTGCATTCTGACCAAGAAGTACAGTCTGCTGGACAGGGTGAAAATCCATGCTCATGGGAGTAGACCCTTGACTCAAAGTTCGTGCAACAGTCTTTGGCAAGTCATCCAGTGAATACATAACCTGAGTATGGTTCTGACCAGTATAAGTTACTGGCAATATATTTACAGGCAAATTCACCTACAAAATGATCTCCAGATATCAGAACAAGCCAATGACATGTCGACATTGAGAATAAAAGATTTTAAAAAAATGAAAACACAAATGTGGATGAATGACAAAGGGTGTACCTCGTCAGTAATACCCATTGATCTTGTTATTTTGGATACATGATCAGAATCTGCCAATGGGTAATCCACAGCAGAATTATTATTTGGAGGAGTCCTAGGATGCTTCAAAATTGCAGCTATAATAGAGCAACCACTCAAAAGTTCAAAAAAAAAAAAAAAATCAAACAACATATCCGACAACTTAAGATACCACCAATATAGAACAAAAGTTTTGGGAGCACTATAAATTAACATAAACTTGTACTTGGATTCGTAGGAACACCAAGTCCTATAGGTCCTCCAGAAACTGATGGATGAGTTATAGTAGATGGATTAGCCATCCATCCAGCCAGAGGAGTTTGGGCAGGCGCTGGTGCAGGTTGAAAAGGCTGCAGAAAATAAATCCAAACAATCAGCCCATGAGCATTGGTGAAATAAAGTCAATTGGATCGATGAAGGGTTGGCTCAGTTACCGCATGCAATCCTATTGGAGGAAACCCACCAGGCTTTGTCATTGATCCAAGTAGGGGATTGTTTGCAGGCGACGGAGCTCGAGCACCATTCGGTTGACCACATGAATGATCAATGAAGAGGGTTTTTATATCTGGGTTAGGTCGAGGGTTTTTACATAGCTGGTGCTGCCAATTTAAGCTGCCAATTGAACGAAACAGGATACACATTTAGACATTCTTCAAAATATTCTGGATGAAATATTCCAATACAAACAAGTTATTTTTTCGTCAACCAAAAAAACATTTTGATTACTAGTTAAACACCCTTATAAATTTGTTCAAGCAATAGATAATAAGTTAATAATAACTATAAGTATGCGATGACACAGAAAAGATTCTTTCCACCATGTATATTCATGCTAAAGCAATCACAAGTGGCGCCCAAACAAAGGTAACTCTGGTTTCTCGAGTCTATATCAGGCACTACTCATGCTTGTAGCTTCAACCCACCCTCGGAACAACCAAAATTCATATTGTGGCTGCTTTTTTTCTGAAGCAAATATTGTGGCTGATTATAACACAAAGTGCTTTCTAAAGAAAGCAGTTTCTCCTATATTCGACTATGTGAAACAGCCAAAAGGCTATATAATTCATTGTTCCAACCTTTTTTTGGTTAAAAACGGTAGGCATCCTATCCCAATTTTATCAAAGAGAAGAAAACTCCCAATTACAAGATCAAGAAACAATAAACAAAAAAGATATGGCCCAAAAATAAAGGATACTGGTCTAGGACTCAGTACTGTCATCTGTTTTTTTTTTCTCCAAAAAACAAATACAGATATAAATATATTTTATCAGTTCCAATATCCATATTGTTTTCAAATACATGGAGATACGAATATCAGAATAACATATGTATTCATTTCGATCCCTATATGCTACGCTAATATGTCATTACAATTGATCGAATTGGATTCCACCCCATGAACAAACATAAAACCAGTGTTGGGTCCTTCCATGGAGCTTGGGCCCTCTCAAATATTATGCATTCTCTCAAACCACACAAAGACTTGCAGATAACAAAGAGGTGGTCAACGGATTCATTTTCCCCGTTACACAAGCAAAGAGATACACTAATCTCTGGCCAAAAAACAAGCCTTTTTGTTAGGAAAGTTGTCAACAATTGAACTAACGCTCAAACTATATAGAAAGAAAGACGGTAACATTGGGTCCGAGACCATGTCTCCGCCAAACTAGATTCATACGATCACATTTATTACCGCCACCACTAACAAGCCTCCAGAGAATGCACCAGGAACTCACCAATTTGTCCCACCTCCAAATATTCTTTTCTGGCACCCGGGAACTAATCTCCTTAGCATAGAATTCAAGTATGACAGTACAAAAGAATTGCTTTTTTCATAAATTAAAATTATCTGGAAATTATTTCATGACAAATACAAGTAGAGGCACTACTCGTGGTATTATTTGTGCTATAAGGTACAAAGTGGTCATATGCCCATTGCATTTAGTAGTGATATAATTTTGAACTTGATTCATGTTGTCAGATCTTAAGGGGCTACAAAGTGAGAAAAAGATGGGAGTTATCTCAACTAGGCTAATGTAAGCAGCACAAGAGTATAAGCAGTGGGAGTTCATCATCCGCCAGTGGAACCACATAGTTGGAAAATACAATTTTTTTAACCAAAACATGAAGGAATGGTCCGAGCTATTGTTTCATATGATTGACTTGACTTTATGCACACAGAATGGACTGCCTACATGAAGACTTTAACTGGTCACAATGATTTCAATACGCAAAAAGTTGGGTACTAAATTCTCGACCTCAAAAAAAATAAACAATACCTTTGATTGATAAGGGTCCGTAACCTAGAACTTTTGAGGCTTGGGAACTGCAACTTGTCACGGAAAAGAGGGTTTGCTTCAATCAGCTTCTTGAGCTCAACCAACATTATTGCTCTTGCCGACTTTGTATCCCCATACTTGGACAACTGTTCATTCTCCCTAGGAAACCATATAAAAAACAATCTCCCCTTGGTCAAGCCACCAAGAAAAAAATAATAACAATGAACGGACGAAAAACGAAATAACAACTCATTAACACACCTAAAATTCTCCAATGTCAAAAGCTGTGTGATTTCCTTGAACAGCTCCTCATTGAACGACGAAAACACTTTCAAATCCTTCACAAGGATCTCCACGCCCTTACCCCGGTCATGCCTGCAAAAAAAGAACACACCATCATTTTAACAAAAGGGGCTAGGAACACCAAAAGCTTTGAAAGGAAGAGATGTAAAGCCCCACTTGTCCAAGGCTTCAAGATACTTCTGCTTCCGGATCTCAAAGAAGATCTTCATCGAATAGCGGTTGTCATCAACCTTCGTGAAGCCTGAAAGGTACCGTTCGACCTCATCCCAGTTCCCATTGTGGACCTCATCTTCGAAATACTTCATGTTAAAGTAGAATCCCGACTCCTGCTCCAGCCTATAAAGGGACACCTCACACACACATCAAAATTGAAGCTCAACAAATCCCAATTTTGCACCCAAATTTTTTTTTTTTTTTTGAAAATCAAAAACTTACTTGTGGACCGTCTCCTTAAACTTCTCTTCATCGAGGAACTGCAGAATCAAGAACACCAGTTCCCTACTGAGAGAAGACATGGTGCGCCCGCCGTAGACACCGCCTCAACAAACCTCGTCAACGTCCCATCTCGGACTCCGCGCCCTCCAACATCGCGAGAACAAGCAATCAATCGAAACGAATCGCCAAAAAGAGACCTCCTTTTGAAAGGATCGAAACCAAAATCCGAGGCGTTTTTGGCTAGGGACCTAGGGTTTGGAAGTTGAGGCTTCGAAAGAGGGGGGGGGGGGGGGTTTCCGAGGTCTCACGGAAGGCAAAAGCAAAAGCAAAAGCAAAAGACAGACTTCTTCGAAGAGGAAAAGATTCTCAAAAAGGGGAGGTGAGTGAGATTACCTGAACAAGCCCGAAGCAGAGCACGTTATCCAACCCGCGAAGCACGAAAACCTTCAGAAACGGAAAGATCGGGACCGTCAATTCGAGGACGATCGGTCGATCTGCACCGTCTCTCAAAAAAAACAGATTTTTATTATTAATAAAAACAAATCTCGGCCTTGAAAGGCACAGTGAGAGAGAGAGAGAAGGAAAGCTGAGAGACGAAAGCAACATTTATAAGGAGTTCAGACATGGTGGCAGATGATAAGAACTTGTGCTTATCGAAGAGACGATAAGCACAGTACGGTTGATCAGCATATCAGGTTTTCCGATATGATAAGTAGAGGAGTGAGTTTGGGTGGGGCCCGCACGAGCCGGCTAAGACTTTGTGGATGGGAATCTCGAGCACCGACAGCTGTCCTTTTTTTTGTTTTTGTTTGGACAGGGACGATTTTCTGACGTCACGTAATTGCGTTCGAGAAAACGGACAGCCTTTTTTACGTGATATGCCACTGAACGGTCGGATCTCGCGTCACGATAAATTCAGGGTATCCTGGCCGTCTGATTCGTGATGGTTTTCTTTTGATAAAGAAGTGATTGATATTGTCACCCTTGCCTTCAGTCGTACACTTCATCTTTGATTCTTTTGTGAAGTAATTTAGTGAACGGTGTGATCTGCCATGGGTGGTTACTGGTCAATGGAAGTGAGATTATCAACGTCTCCCACTGTATGCCAACTCTCTCTCTCTCGGAAACGAGAATACCGAGACTCGTGAAAACAGGGGCTTTGTTCGTGAACCTGTTATTCAGTTTTTCACCCACATCACTGAATGGAAAAATCCAAATAACACCCCTTGTAAATACGGGAAAATGGAAATCCATGTTCCCCTTTATTCTTTTTTTTAATTTATATAACCTCAAAAACATCTATATAAATTTAAATAACACCCTGAGTTCAATCAACATCTCTCAAACACTTCCAATCCAAAAATAAACATCAAATTAAAAAAAAAAATGATCTATCAATGTTTTAGATTTTTTTTCTAATTTTTTTTTATTATGTTTATAGACATTTTTATTATTATTTTTATTGTGATAATTTTTTTTAATATTTTCAATTGTTAAATATGAAATATATAAATATGTTGCATATGGTTATGCATAAATGTGTTACATACTATTGAATGTAATTGAAATGCTTTAACATTATTTTAAAATAGGAAAGAAATATGATGTCTTGTTAATTTACTTCTTTAACGAGAGAATCATTTAACATAAAAAAACTTTAATTTATGAATGTGATATTCAAAAAACCGTCATCATACATAAGAAGATTTTTTATATCGATTTATTCTAAATGATGCATGAATTGATGAGAACCAAGCCGTTATACATTGTCTGTGAGTATAATGTATCCTACACGTCTCAGAATGAGTTTGGATATACCTATCAAATATGATAAACCTAAATATGACTTGGACATTGCAAAGTGTCAATATGAATTTAAAAATTATGGAACTCAAATCAGGTCAGGGTGTGTTACCAATAAAACTCTACATTTTCATCCCTGGATAGAGGTGGAATAAAGGGTACAATGACATTTTATTCCATTTTTTGCTGTTTGATTTGACTGGAAACAACCAAATAGAGAGTAGCATACTCTCTTGGATGATAGGCAATTTTAGCCTTTTTTTTTTTCTTTAAAAATATATATATGATAATAAAAGATCAATAATGATTTTTAGACCCCAATTTTTTAGATCCCATCACAGGCCCCATGATGTGGCAATATGACATTATCTATTATACCCTCTAATTGATAATCACCTATAAACAAGGAAAACGGCTTGATTTATTTCTAGGATCGTGGAGATTTCATTAATTACTATATTTCTTCTTCCTTCCATTGTGTAAAATCATTAATCCCTATAATTTACGATGAACATATTAGTAGCAGTCTCGAAATTTTAATATGAAGAAGTTTGAAAAACTGATTTGTTCTTTATCGAGTTGGATCTCTCTTCCGGATCAGGTTTGTCAATTGTTTTTTTTGTTTTTTTTATCTTATTGAATGAAAGTCACATCGAATTTGAAATTAAATTTTTGATGATCAAATATTCAATCTATGTTACATGTTTCAATTCAAAAAATGAATTTTTTTTTATGTTTTGATCACTATTTCACACTTTTTTTATATTTGTTTCGTTATAATTTTATAAATGTAATTTTGATATTGTTACATTTAATTGTTACTGGTTTGTGTGATGTTTATATTAGACTCCCGAACTCGGATATTCATTTACACAATTTTGTTACATTCATAAATGTAACACTCTAAAATGTAACATTATCTCATGTTGTGCATTTCTTTTAACAATGCAAATAGAAATGACGTATAAATGTAACAGTGAAGTACATACTTTTACAGAGGATTCTGATACATTTTCTTTGGAAGGCAGTGCATTAGAAATTGAAATAGATAATTTTAAATAGTAAATGTAACTGTTTGACATTTAAGTAAATATAATTGTTTGTTTCATCTATATAAATATAACAGTTTTTATATAAATGTAACAAATCGTTGTGAGAGATATAAACATTTAAGAAATGTATTTGTAACTACCAATATAATATAAAATGTAACTGTTTCATATGTTAACTATATGTGTTTTTTATTTAAATTTGAATACAATAACTACCTAGAGAAAATGAGTCGTTTGAAGGATTTTAATGAAAACAATTTCGGTAATTTTTTGTGTAATCTAGGTTCAATTATAATTTAGGTAATGATTTCAAAATTCAAAATTTGAAATAGGTAAATGGATTTTAAGATTTACATGGAAGAGTCATAACCAAATAGAGAAAATGGGGGGATTTGGGTTAATAAGACAAATTTTTAATGAAGGGCAAATTTGTATTTTGTCATTTTACCATTTTTTGAAAAAGTCAACAAATCAAAAAACCAACCAATGAAATGATGACACCTCATGGGGCTTGTGAGTGGGGCTTATATTATAGAGTCTGAGTATCATGACTCATAAAAGATATTGTCTAGAGCTGACACATCCCATATAGCCAAAAATTTCCATGACTTTATATTATATTTTTTAGCGCAAAGAGAAATCAATCAGCCAATAAAGCCCAAAATAAACTATAGATAAAAAATTCACAATATCTAGTTCAAAGAGCTAAACACAATTTTTCTTCATTGGTAAAACTGCACACAATTTGTTTTACACCTCCAACCGCCTATACACTTTACTTGTAGAATGCATATTGTTTTAACGCAATATATACTCCAATAGTTCAGTGCATAAAAATTAAAAAAAAATGATTTTTTTTAATTTAAAAAAAATATTTACCAATTCATTTAAATTTATATTTCATTTTATCAGATAAATATATATTTAAAAAAAAATTAAAACAATTATCGGGATTGCAGTAGGATGGTTGAATGAATTATTTTCAAATGTATTCATGGGAAAGTGTCCCTCCCACCAACTTTGTACTTCTTAATGATTGCGTACGTGGCGATGGTTATGATTATTAGGGGAGCAAAGCCATAGGTATTGGAGTGTCGATTTAGATGTTAATGAAATGCGACACAAACACCTGTATTTTCTGTTGTATATTAAATGATATGATGTATTACTGTAAAATATGAACAACATCAAGTGTACGAAGATTAGCAACAAAGAGTAGTGTTTCAACCCCAAAAGCAGATGCAAAAATAATCGGATAAATTCTAGACAATTGCTATAATTTTAAAATGAAAATAAAGATATTTTGTTTCACTAAAGGCTGTGATATTTATCTATTTTTTATCTCACTTTTAATAAATATAAATATGAATAAAATTGATGGACATTTTATCTCCTGAAATTAGGACAACTTAACCCCTCGCCAAATTAGCCTTATAAGTGTTGTTATACATTGTCATTTTCCAGCCTTAATTTCAATCTCATATACTTTATTGGCGCTATATACTCACATTAATAAGGTATATGTTTTGATATAAATTTTTTACATTTTCTATTAATGTATCAGTGTAATTATTAGAGTATGTGATTCAATTTTTTTATAAAATCATGTAACTCATTAGAATATATACTATTTTAAAAAAAAATTAAAACATACGTGGACTGGAATATGGGTTGAAAAGGGGCTGTACATAACATCATCCTTTACTTTATAGAAAATGATATGTCCAGCCCATTGTGTACCACCAACCACAGTCCGCACCATTTTTCTTTTTCTTTTTAAATTGTACTCTCTTAATGAAATATATGATGTTATACGAAATGAAGTATATACTAAGATATAATAATGTATATATTTTTTTACTTTTTTTCTACTATACACTATGATAGAACCCTTTATGATAATGTAGTATATCCTGTGCTATCATAGTGTATGGAACTGTAGTCTCAATTGTAAAACAAACTGAGTGTATCAATTCTCTTACCTCATTCCACTTTTGTTGTTTGGTGATTGTCCAAGTTAAGATACGAATAAGTCTCTTATCTTTCGTATAACATTTATTTGAATAAACTACTATTTTTTTTAATTTTTTTGTGACGTTTTTTTTTTTCTTGATATCGGAGGGACCTCATGGCTGACTTTACGGTCGAGCTGAGAAGGCTATCTCCGTCTGTTTGTCCCGGTTCCACGGAAAATTCTTTTGAATAATCGACAACAAACAGGTGGGTAAGTCAGCATCAAGACTCAAACTCAAGACCTACCTTTAACACAAGTAAGCCCTTAACCATTGTTCTATGACCACTGAGGACAAATAAAACATGAGTTTTTTTTTTGTGACTGTTGCATTCAAGTAACATGAGTATGCACTTTATTTTTTATGAATGCAAATAAAACATGTACTTTAAGAAAAGGAAAATGATATGTCCATACTTATATAGTCCACACTATTTTTCTTCTTTTTTTCAATTATATATTTTTCTATTGGAGTACAAATTTTTTATACAAAATGAAATATATACTAAGAAATAATAAGTGTTATAGAAAATTTTATAGATGGGGTTATTAAAAAATAAATAAATTTATTAAAAATTTTAAAAAACCTACTCTTGTTACATATTTATCAAAACATAATTTTTTTTTTTGAAAATAGAACAACAATTTACATTAATAAAAAATAAACCATCAAATATATGAGATCAATGATTTTCAATATATAAACTTTTACAATTATCCTCAACAAGATTTCATATTTTAAAATTGTTGCATGATAATTTCATTATCAACATTATTGAATATGTCTATAAAATAAAATTTATCCATTGAACAAATGGTACAATCTGTCAAATAAAGTTTTTATAAATGTATATACATAAAAAGGGGCTTCTGATACACAAACAGGTGAATGAAAGAGGGGTGTAATGTTGATGAGTTTTGTTCATTATACATACACGATTATGTAGTGATGGGAGAGATTCAAATTAACATAAAAAATGGTGAAAGAAAAAAAACAAAAACAAATCCATGATTAGAAACCTAAAGCATAGTAGAAAGAGGAGATTGGCAACGTAACTAGTAGCAATCGGCGCATTCATATGTCCGTCCATTGGTGATCCGCGCGTCCCCCGACTTTGATGGAAGATAAGGGTCCTAATCAGCTAGTCCGACGATTTTTTTTTAGTGCTATTACACACGATTTTTTTTCAGCCACAATTCTAGTCTTATATGCATCGATAGAAAATTAAAGGAGTATATACTCATATTAACGAGATATATGTTTCAATAGAAATATTTTATATTTTTTTATAAATGTATCTATGCAATTCATTAGAGTATGTTTTACTTTTTTATAAAAGTCTGTATCTAATTAGATGAAGTATATTATTTTTTAAAATTTCAAAACTCATATAGACCAAAATTAAGGCTGTAAATGGAGTGTACATAACATTAACCCTTTTTTTTTTTTTTAAGGTGGATAGGTTTTGGGGTCCAAATTTTTTTTCTTTTGGGTTTTTAATGGGTCAATGATACGATCAATAAACATTGGACCGGGCTGGGCTTCTTTTTACCGTTTTTACTTAAAACGTTTTTTTTATTTTTTGAGTGCTGCTAGCCTGCTACACTCAGTTTTTTTTTCAATTTAGAACATAGATATGTATACCTTGTTATAGATTCACTAAACATATATCTAATTAGATGATGTATACACCTCACTAAAATTTTTCTTACACTACCTAAAAATGGATTCATTTAACTTGAAATGGAAAGATATGCACTTTTTATCAAAGATGTTTACTATTTTTTAAAAAATAAAAACATGTGAGGTCGTAGCGCTGCCCCAGATATAATAGTATATTTTTTTCATTGTAAAAAAATAAAATTGTTTTTAGTCCACATTCTATAATAGAACCCTATGCACTATAATAACGTAGTATGATGTAACATTGTATTCATAGTATAGAGGAATATTGATTTTTCTCACCCCCTTAAGTACGGGAAATGTTATACTATACTCGGGGAGCATTTAAAAACACGTTTGAAAATAAGATTTAGAATAAAGTTGTTTAAATAGACTTAATTCCTAAAAATCGCATTTTCTACGCTTTTTGAAAAAAAAAAATATTTTTACACTAAAAACTGTAAATAACTTTTTAATTAAATTTATTTTATAAACCCGTTTGATAACATGTTCAAGGTTTTTGTTTAATTAAAAAATAGAAACAATCCAAAACCAGCTAACAAAGGGCCCTCAGTCATACTGCATACCACACATTTGAAGCGTTTAACGAAATACATATTCTATATATAAAAAAAAAATTGAAGCATATATACTCGAATAATTGAATATTTTTATTTATTGACATGGTAGAGTATGCACTGTATTAAATTTATACTTCATTAAATAATGTAGCATCTGAATGATGCAACAGCACCATCTTAGAGAAACCACCACTTGTAATTATGAAACAAACAATCGATATCATAAACATTTCAAATACAACATTACAATCAATTGCAGTGTATCATATTTTACCCAACATAAAATAAAAAATCAACACAACCAATCTCTACTTTTTTTTTTTTTGGTAAGAAACGAAACCAATCTCTACTTGAATGATGGGGAACTATGGGGAAGCTTTTATCTCCTTGTATGAATCTGTACACAAAAAAAAAAAAAAAAAAAAAATTTGAAGTACATTGAATCTGAGGCCTCGTATGGGAAACAAAGACAAATAACACACCTTCAAACCAAACACCTTTAAAACAAACACCAATCTTTCTTCTTTTTCTTTTCTTTCTACTTTACTTCACAAGGGAAAAATATACAATCCAGGTGGGAGAACACAGCCATCCATGAAATCTGCAATAAAATATAAATTAGCATTATTGATGTCTGAAATGGATCAGCACTTTACAAGAAGAAACTGCTTCTAAGGATAACTATTGATGTCTGCAATAGATTGACACTGTAAGAAAACCTCGGATTTTCCAAATCAGCTAAGACAAGCAATATGTAAATAATATGTAAAGTTGAAAGTTGACAACTAATTCAATTTACATCAGATATACATCAAAACAGCTGCTCAACATATCCTTTTTTTATATATCAAGTATCATGCAAGAGATTGTACTAATATCCATGGATTATGTATGTGAACATTGGATTCTGTTTAGAACACACCCGACCGGTTATATGTTTAATTATTTACATTATAACAAATATTATGTTAAGGTTATTTTTGTCATTTTCACTAATTAGTTAAGAATTAACTCTAGTTAAGTTTGATTTTGATTCAAAAGGATAACAGAGTGACACATTTTTTCATTAAGAAATTTTTTAACGGTGTAAAATTAAATGTGGTATTTGTGATAGTATAAAAATAAATAACATGTTTTTTTATGGTATACATGAAAAAAAGGTTGTTGCAACCGTGTTTCTAATCCTTTATATCTCATTAGCCACATGCACTCATTGTAAGAGGTATATACATACGTTAGAATTAGGATGGCTAGGCTTTCTAAAGTTTTAAAGTAGCCACTAAGCATTATCTTTGAAAACTTTTTGACCCATTAAAGTCTATGGGTAGCTTCAATTGTTTCTCAAAACTGAAGTGATTCTATTGTGGTGAAGAGCGTGGAATGTAATGAGAAAGATATCTTTCTCTAAGGTTAAGGAGCAGGCAAGTCAAGACTTTAATCCATCACTCACATGATTCTTAAATTATATAGATCATGTTTAAAATATACTTTGATTTGAAAAAAGGTGTAAATGGATATGAGTTCTTTGATGTGTGTTGTAATAATACAGCGTGTCAATCCATATCATTTCAAATAAATAGTTTCACTGGCCTTGCACTGCCTCCTCACTGCAATGACCCAGAATTGTCTACCTAATGGACAAACGGCATTCAAATAATTGTATATCTTTTGAAAATGCCATTTCGAAGGTTTTTGCTGGAGTTGTAATACACTGATTACAAAATACAGGACCTGTATAGTTCCCTTCCCTGTCTTGAATGCCACAGAAAAATTATTGCTTTTCCAGTATGATTTTATCTGATGTATTTAACATATACCATATAAAAATCCATTAAACACACATTAGGTTGAATGGAAAAGTAAAAGATTTCTACAACACCTAGAAGGTTATACATTTAAGAAAAATGACTGAAAATCACTCGAAAAATTGAACCTACAAAGATCTGACCAACCAAGCTTCTTAATCCAAAGCTGAGCCTGAACCTACTATGAACTTCAGTTTCTTAACTGAAATAACCATAGACTCAAATCATGTACTAACGATTAGGAGAGAATTGAACCATAGAGTGCACAACATTTATTACATTTTCTGAAAGCGGGGAGGGTTGAGCATGAGTTGGCTTTGGGTTGGTGCTAGAGTGGACTCTTTTTGAAAGATGGGATTTTGGATGATGATGAGTAGACTTCACTTGATCCTTGGACAGAAGATGCAATTGCAAACAATCCCCAAATCCAATGAATCAATCCACGTTTAAAAAATAAAAAGAAAAGAAAAAGGGAACCTTCCATACCAAACCAAATTAAAAAATCTGACAACTCAATGAACCAGACGAGATTTTTTTCTCTTACATTGGACAGACTCATTCTTTCTCCAACTCTTTAAGCAAGAACAACATCTACCATTGTTTATGAGAGAATATCAAATACATTAAAGTCACCTGCATCTATAGAATTGTAATAATACGCTTTATAGAGCTGCCAAAACCAGTTTTCACTCTTCAAAACTGGTCTTTGGAAAAAAAATTCTGAGTTGACCCAATTTGACTGAGCTGAATCAACGTGTGATTTGGGGACCTCCAAGTCGACCCGATTTGAAAACAGGTCAGTCGGGTCTGGATCCATATTGGGGCCTGGGTCTGATATCTGAGTTGTAACACTTCATTTCGGGTCGGGTCAGTGTTGGGTCTAGGTTAACACCCAATTCACTGACAAGCCTGTCTACCAATTAAGAATTCTCAAAGCACCCTTTCTTTTACTACTACACACCACTTCCCACAAAGCATGATGAACCTTCCTTCTTTTGCTCCACATCATGGAAATTTTCTACTAAGATGTTTAATATTGCAAAGGATGCCCTTAAGAATTTTGAAAATAAATAATAGAATAATAGGAGATTCGACAATACGGCTTGAATGGGTACGAGCTTTCCACCCAAACTTGGTGATTTACTTTGTTATCCCTCCAACCTCTTTTCAAACCTTGGGACTAGCGGGGCTCAATCATTCATAGTCAGATGACCTAAATGCAATGGAAGCCCCAATATTTAGATGGAAAACTCTTGACATCTGAATATATCCACTATTATATACAGCTCCACAGCTCCATGTTCACCCCTAACATGTAGCTCTTGTTGAAGATCATCTGCAACAATTGGCACAAACATCTGATCCCACAGATGTCATAGTAGATGCTTCATTAAAGATCAATGTATTATCTGCATACTAAACATGGGAGATGGTGGGCTCATGGGTATTGCAACTCAAACCCTTCACACACCCCATCTGCTGCTATCTTCATGTATATATGTCAGAAAAATAAATAACATTGGTGAAATTGAATCACCTTGCCCCTTGCGAAGATGAAATCAACCACATGATTTGTAATTTACTTAAAAAGAAGCATTTGTCATCAGAATACATTCATTTGACATTCTGATCCAATTAGCATCAAAACCATGACATGGAGAGGACATCATAAGAAACCCAATCTACATTGTTGTAAGCCTTCTCAAAATCAAGCTTGCAGACTACACCTTTCTTTTTATTTCTGTACGGTGCAGACAAGCAGTCTTGCATCACCAAGAAACCATCATCAAGAGCCTTTCCTCTAATGAAAACTCTATGATTTTCCTCAACTAGAACTCCACAACTACTTTCAGATGATTTTCCAAAACCTTAAAATCATCTTGTAATGCCGTTGATAAGACCAATCTTTCTATAATCTAAGATATGCTCCGTTGTTGATTTCTTCAGAAGCAAGCTATTAAAGAAGAATTAATGCACCCCTGGCCCTTGTGAACCTTCAATAAAAAATCCTCGAACATCTCTGGCCCATAATCCGGCAATTGTATAATTCACATAAAAAAATCCTCCCTCTATCTCACGTAACTAGAGAGGAGATGACCACAACAAACCTTAACATAATTGCTTTTTCTCTAGAAAACTATCATTGGGCTGCATTGATCTTTTTCATTCTTCAAGACATCCCGACAAGAAGTCCCTGTGTTTCACTTCGCCAGTGAGCCCTCACCTTATTCTCTATCCTTCCTCTTCCCACTCTATTTCTTTATTATTTTTCAATCTATGGCTATTCTCCAATTACTGCTTTCTCAAATTCTCTCTTTTTCTCCTGAAAATAAGGAATAATCAATCCTTTATTAAATTTTCCCGAACTTTTACTGAATTCCACCAGTTCCCAAGCAGTGAACTTTTAACCTATCCAAAGTATCCTGAATTCCAACTTCTGACAAACTGAAAATTCTTAAGAGATGGGTTAGGAACAATATTAAATGATTTAACAAAGCTAAACTCAGGAGGAGAATGAAATGCAAGACCTAAATTGGTATACTATCCAAGCAGTCATTGAAAAAGATCCCCTCTGGAGATGGCAACTATCAACAGTGCATATAATTTATTCACAGCTACTCTTATTGCTAGATGTCAAATACACATGCAGGCAACCATAATACTTTATTATCATAGTAGCCTGTCATTTATCATGTGATTCTTGAGCAAGTATACAAAATAATTTGTGACATATTAAAAATAATTAATTAGCACATTCTTTTGTACAGTTAAACAGGGAACAACAACAACAATAATCATAATCATTATCATGCATATGTTCATATGCATATTGAAAAAATGTCATACACAAAAAATTGTGTGATTTTTATGGTTCAGATAATGTCAATCTAATCATTGTTACAAACGAAACAATAGAATACTAGCAATAAACAATACAACAAGGGCATTAACCATGTTCTACAATGTTAATTATGTGATCCACAGACGAACTAATGTGTTTCTTCCCATACAAACAAGAACTATATTCCCATTGTAGAATAGTCTTGCGTGGATAGCAATGTTATAAAAAGCACTAGGCGTTAGTCGGGCGGTTGATGATCAACTAGTGATTAATTGGTGAGGCGGGGATTAATCAGGATTAACCAATCACTTTGTTAAACAATAATATAATACATATAGATATTATATATAATTGTTCAAATTTTAGACTGCAAAATAATAACAAATTAACATAAAAACAAAATTGATAATATAAGCATATTAGGGATAGCATCCAAAAAATAATTAATATATATAAGGCAACTCAATAGCTTATTAGTCAACTGTAAATTAATTGGAAAGACAATTAGGTGCTAAGCATTGCGGGTTGGGCCCGCCCAGGCCTAGGCGGGGTATAAATCGGGGCCTAGAAGGGATTTTTTAAACATTGGTAGATATACTTGCACTCTATCGTGTTTCCCCTCTCTCTTTTTTCCTCATGGTTTAAAATGTAAGGCCAATATTCACTTGTTACTTTGTTTCCTATGGGTACTTACAAACTCCTCTTCGGTTGATTTATTTCGTCTTGCAAGTTATTTCGCTAGGCATTCTGAGGGAGAAGAATCCAAACTCTCCAACACAATCCACAGAGAAACAGTGCTCAAAGAAACGATTCAAATAACTCTGAAGAAAATGTATCCAAATATATATTTCTTTGTAATATCATTCACTCCTCATGTAAAGAAGAACATATTTTATCATTGGATAACAAGCCAAGCAAAGCATAAAATCATCACTTATACTACAAGGAAGACAAA
Source organism: Acorus gramineus (assembly GCA_030737835.1). Classification (NCBI taxonomy): domain Eukaryota; kingdom Viridiplantae; phylum Streptophyta; class Magnoliopsida; order Acorales; family Acoraceae; genus Acorus; species Acorus gramineus. The sequence continues at coordinate 6,506,297 of CM060852.1, read as the reverse complement.
CCCAAACAGTTAATCGTTATGATAAGGCTTCGCTCAAATATTCCAGGGGTAAAGACATCACACATTTGAGAAACAATCTGATCCACATCTTTCTTTAAAGGATTTGAGATGCAACCATAAAACAAATTGAGATAAACACAGTTCTGTTGTCCATGTAATATCTTTTCATCTGGCCATGTTTTTTTCCCCTTCAAAGGTACCCAAACTTAGCTGTGTCACCCATACATTCCACTAAACACCTGTAAAAGAAAACTCTCCCTCTCCCTTAGTCCCTCTAACAGGCAAACAATCTGAATGTTTAACACTTCAAAGTCCTCTTTCGAAATAGTATAATCAAAATTACTCTAAAAATCATAATTATCCCGTGAAAAATTGTTTCTATATTGGGCAATCTTTACATGGAAAACACTTGGGATGGAGATGCATGCTTAAAGACTGGATATTTGGATTAAAATGATATTACGAATGGATACAGAATACCCCTTCATCCATAATGGGCAATCCTTGGTTCGCGGGATGACATTATGGGTTTTCTCCTCATTGGGACTCCCTTCCCAAAGTTTAGCCATCCACACTATTGTTTAACCTCTCTCATTTATTATTTTGTAAAGGTCCCTCGCCTCCTTTTGTTTGGGGGATTTTTTTAAAATAAGATTGCTCCTATATTTTCTTCAATAAAAAAAAGGCGCTTCAATAGAAGATCAACTTGAATGTTTTCTACAACTCTTTAAAGGAACTCTTTCAAAAAATCATAACCATCCCGTCAAGAATAATCTTTTAAGTGAACAAAGACAAATTTTGAGAAGAGAACTGAATAAATAATGAGTGGACATTTCAGCCCCTAATTGATAATATTTGGCTGTGGAAGATAATATAATGACATGAAGATAGAGGCCATAAGAATAATCAAGATACACAATTGCTTTGAAGTGAAGAATTTCATGCAGACTATTATTTTTTATCTCATAATTGTATATGCCACTCATTCGCAAATTTTATTATCTCCCACATTAGTAAATATATTGATGTTCATATTCATAGCACACAGAAAAGTTCCTATTTTTTTTTAAGACCTTTTTTTGTAAGGCAACAGAATTCTGTATATCATTAAATTCCCTGTTTCTTCTACACTTCCCCAAGGCAATCACACCTCCTTTCAACATCACACGCATACAGCAGACTTGCAATGCTAGTCTTAGGTTAGGTGGTAGCGGGATCAGAGGAATCAGAAAAGATCACAACCTTCTTCGATGATATAAGAGAGAAGCACATTCTCTCCCAAAAGAGCACAAGGAATTGGAAAAGTAACTAAATTAAATAGATATTGCTATTGCTTGAAGAAGTTTGAGTACAAAGGCTTGGTACCTATTTGTAGGTGTACAAATGACTCTTAGCCTCCCAAGAAGCTACTAGAAACCATTATTTATTTGACCATTAACACTATTGACTCTTCCAAGACCATGAACACTATGACATGACTTTTTTTATTTCTCAAGAAGGTTCTTGAAAATCATAAAAGATATAAAATCCCATTGCAACCTCTGTTGCAACAACATCAACACCAATGGAGAGTTGAGCTACAGGGTAAAATAAAAATTTTTGGTGACTGATGCTAGTGTAGATTTGGAATCACGAGCAGCAGGAGCCGCATATATAATTGTTCGAGAGAACCCGTGGCAAATTCTGGGAGCGGGTTGCATGAGTAAAATGTGGTCAACCCCAGCTCGTATGGAAATGGAGGATATCAGCCTAGGAATTTCTCAGGCACAGCAAATGGGTTTAAATAACTTATATGTTTGCAGTGATGCTGAGCCAATTATCAAGTTATTAAAGGAGAAGAACCCGAGGTCTCCTCAACTCCAGGACTTCCTCTCACAAATCCAAAGGTATGAAGCGGAAGCTGACCCAATACATTTTCGTAAGGTATCCAGGGAGGGAGTACAAGCCCCAGAGCTGTTGGCATTTGGCAAGGAAAGCAGCTAAACGCCAGGTTTCTCGACTAATGGAGGGTATGTTAGATGATAAAATCCGTAGATGGGTCACTCCTAATCTACAGTCTTTAAAGTTATGTATAGAAGAGGTCAATCAGGCCAATACTTTTGAAAATGGGCAGGTTGTACACAATGATTATGATAGTATAAATATATAAGCCCGATCTGGGCCTTCACACCAAAAAAAAAAAAAATCCCATTTATTGTGTTTTATGGGGAGGTGATGAGGTTCCTACTACATCATCTTATAATCTATTATCATCATTTTGAACAAAATTTATGGCTTCTGCAAGATAATTTAAATATGAAAATACCTTGTTGGTGGATAACATGAGCCACGGCTTGACAACTGAGCACCCGATATGAAATCTATAAAAGTTTCAAAATCAAATCCAGTGTATCATCATACATGCTCCAGCTGCTGATGCAACTTTGGGACCCTCCGCAGAAATAATGGTTCCAACCGAAAAGATGGGACACCACTCAGCCACCTGTTAGCATCATACATCTCATTCCATGCCTGCACAATTTCATCAATTTTGAAACCTAAACCTGCAATCACGCAAAAGCAATGTACAACAGAGATTAATTTTTACCAAGCACAAATGATTCCAAATCTAAGACAATTTTGTTATAAGAGAATTACTGACCTTCTGTAGCAGTTTCATTGGAACAATGGTTCTTTCTCATTACAGCAATGTCTGATGGGGAAGCTCCTGCAAGTTTAAACTTTTCGACAGCGTCCATCAAGCATTCCTCCCAGATCGGAAGCCCCAATTTGAACTCAACAACTGATCGTTCATAAAGCATAGTACCCCACAAGAGGTTAACTTGAGACCTCATGTTAGCAGCTTGTTCTGCTGCTTCATCTGTAGTTATCTCCTTGAATAGCCCTTCCAATCCCATCTTTTCCAAAATGACTTTCTCCTGATTGGGTTTAGCGAGCTCATTCAGGCGCTTCTCCTCCATCTCTTCCCACATCTGGGTGCCTCTCTCCATGCTCTCTTCAGAACTGTTAAAAAGATCCATGATTTTTGTAGATATTGACGGCTCCAACTCCAAGTCCACCTTGCTCCCAATCGCATAATACCAAGAGAGTTTTGCCTGCTCGAACTGCTGCTGGCCCATCGCAAGAAGACCTTCACAGAAGTCCGGTTTTATCTTCAGTGCTTCGTCATATCGCTTCCCCGCGTTCACATATTCCTTCTGAGCCCATTCATATGCTGTCCTCACCTGCTCAACTACCAATTCGCTCGGAGGATCTTCAGAGAGATGCAACCGCTTTCTAGCTCTCGACATGTGAATATTTCCCCAATTAAAGAGAGCCATAGCAGCCATCTCCTGGAACTTCTCTTCGGCGAGATCAAAGAGCTCCTGTGCGTCTTCACACGTAACAGTTTCCTCAATCGCCTCCGAGTAGAGCTTCATTCCGAGCTCATGGAGGTCCAAACACTCATCAGAATCAATGCCCAAATGGTTCTTGAAAAGCCTCGCAAACTGAACTATCCAATCCTCTATAAAAGTGGAACTGACACCCTTTTGCTCACCCTCCCTCGCACTCCCATTTTCAGAACCATTACTAACACTCGAAACCTTGACCCTCCGCTCATCCGTCCCATTCCTCGACTCCTCAAACAACAATGGGTCCCTCTCAGGATCAACTTCCGTGATATAAAGCCTCAGCGACCCCTGTGGCTCGACAGAATCCTCCGCCCACCTCAACTCCTCAGTGGTAGTGATAGTCACCAAATCCCCCTCCCTGTCCTTGTACTTTACAAGCACCGCATTAAATCCAGGAAACTTGTTCCCCACAACCTCCCGGAGGCACAAAACGCTACAATCCGCCGGAAACTGAGCCCACCTTATATCCTCCCCAAACACCAACTTCACACCCTTCATCACCTCTTCTTTCACAACACATCCACCACCCACATCACCATTACTAAGCTTCTCTTTCTCCACAACCACCACCTTGTCCTCAGCCTTGACTCTGTGACTGTTCTTCTTCTTCCTGCTCCTCTCCTTCACCACCTCTTCTTTCACAACATCACCACCACCCACATCACCATTACTAAGCTTCTCGTCCTCCACAACCACCACCTTGTCCTCGGCCTTGACTCTGTGACTGTTCCTCTTCTTGCTGCTCCTCTCCTTCACCACAACCGGAGGATGCGCCTCATTATTGCTCCCAACGCTCTCCACATCCAAATTGATCCCCTTCTTCTCAATATCCTTCTTGATCCTGTCTCCAATATCCAACGCGGTCAAATTATTAGGCTCCAACACGAGCACCGCCTCGACATCCTTGATCGCCAAGTCAAGCCTGCTCAACGCATCGTAACACCTCGCCCGCTTCAACAACGCCTTGGTGTACTTCGGGGAGGCCTCGAGCGCCAGATTGCACTCGTCAATCGCGCGGTGGTACTTGGGCGGGTTCATCTGCATGTAACAAGCGGCGATGTTGCTCCGGAGGTAAGGCGCGTCAACATGGCTCTTCGGGAGGAGCTTCAGAGCCTTCTCATACTTCAAAAGCGCCCCCTCGTGGTCCCGCTTCTGGAAGGCCTTGTTCCCCTCCTCCCTGAGCCCCTTAGCCATGTCGATGAAGATGTTCGTGTCATCATCGAAGGCCGTCGACATGGGGGACCTGGGTTTCGAGTGTTTCGAGCCCTCATCGCCGGATCTCCCCGAGGAGGGCTTGTTCTTCTTCGCCGCGTGTTTGCCCATCACGATTGGTGGGAGAATTCAAATGGTCTATGAAATTCTAAGCAAACAAAACAAAAAAAAATTCAATCTTGATTGGTCTCTGAAAACCTGAATTCGAGAATTCAATGAAACAAGTAACAACACTGACCTGAATTTCAAGAAAAATCCAAACTTTTCCAAAACCGATCCTTTTGTGGTGGATTTGAGACCTAAAAAGACGAATTTTGGTTGTGGAAGCGAATGAGGTTTCGTGTGGTCGGTGACTTAAGCAAGACGAAATTGGATTTGTTTCGTTATACGTAACATGTGTTGTTTGTTATCACAAAAAAGGAAAGGAAAGGAAAGGAAAGGAAAGGCTTGGAACGGTGGTGGGACAGGTGGGAGAGGGCCCCATGGAAGCATATTTTCGTGAAGTCCAAGCTTCCAGGAATAAAGAACAATGGTATGCTTTTTCACCCTCCCTTTATTCGTCTATATATGAGGACGACCGACACGCCGATATTCGAACACGATGAAAGTCTCGATATTCGGATCCATCGTTACATCACAATTTTCAGATGGACCTAATTGTTTTTAGTTTATAATCAGGTGACAATTTTTTATTTTATTTTTTTTTTGAAAACGATGATTTCAATTTTTAAAATTATATTTTATCATGTGAAATGAAATATATGTTAAGATACAATAATATATTTTTTTATTTTAAAAAAATAAATTTTTTATGTCATTTGCTATGATAGAATCTCTTATACTATATAGCGCATGATATATTAAACTGCAGATTGGGCTGTAAAATAAACTGGGTGTATTAGTGGTCACTTTTTTTTTTAAATGAAATTGAAGGCTATTTTAGTCTTAAAATCCAATTTTTCAACCTCACTCTCAACTTTTAAAAACGTTATTTTGTTAGTTTTTTTTTTGGGTCTGGAATAACAAGAGAGGTGTTGAAAAGTCAAACATTGAAAATGAATGTGCTCAAACGTATATTCAAATAGGCTTTAGATATGATTATGCAGCCCAATTCTGATTTTAATGTCAATGAACCAAACATGATCAGAATATTGAACGAAATTTGAATGAATTCCAGTTCCGAGACTGTCACATGTTAAAAGGCGAGCATAATTTAAACTTAAAACAGTTTAGGAGAAGTTTATCATATTCTCTAATCTACACCATGATTATGATATATCCAAAGCATTATTTATTTATTTATTAGAAATAGCCCCCTGGAAAGAGGCATCATACTGTTTGGTCTGCATATACATGACATGCAAACCAACATCCTAACAAAATATAAAACCATGTTTGTGCTTCATATTTACAATGCTAAAGCAAGCTTGCAAATGCACTAAACTTTGAACAGATGAAACACTTTACCAGCAATTTAAATAAAAAAAAACTAAGAAAGACATTATTACTATAATCAACTCAAATAGAGTCTAATGACAAGTTTTTGCAGTTGATCCCTAGCTGTTCTATATGGCAAGCTTTTACTAGATATCAGCTCAGACAGAGTCTAATAGCGTCATGTACTCAGTGATTGCATCGCCTTCTATAGTAAATTCGAAGATGTAATCTTCCAATGGATCCCCATTCAAATCGTGAGCGATCTCATTTTCCATCTCCACATCTATTCCTCCAATTTCTGTATCAGTCCCATGATCGTTGCCCATACCATCACCACTTTCTTGTGTGACATTGGAAGAACCAACTCCATTATTGACATTGAATATATCAGAGTCAGACAGAGTGAGAGAATTAAGAATCTCTTCTCTTGTGGAAAATGTGCGCATGGCATCTTCTACTGCACGAACAAAACGATGCATTAATGTTTACCGATGGGCCAAAAACAGAACATTAAAATAATAAATAAATAAAACTAGAGACTAAAGTATGACATTTATGCTAATGCTTCTCATTCTGTTCTCCCTAATTACCCACCAAAATGGATAATGTGAGTGATAATTCAAAGCAGAATCACATGGATATCAATCAAATAGGTAGCAAAAAACCCCCATATGATATCTTCTCCTAGGCCCTCCATGTCAATTATCATATACTTTTTCTAGGTGGAAAAATTAGTTATTGTGAGTTCTATTGGTTAAAAATAAAATTCTTGTAATGAAAATTAACACCATGTATATGTTATTTTGTTTTTCCACAAAAGAGAATGAAAATGCACTTAGCGTAGATTACCCTAACAGAAAAGTGCAATCAAGATAAAACACTTTCCAAGAAAAGCTTGCAACCACAGAGAAGATAGATCATTATTTGAAAAATGTTTTTCTTTTTTTCCACCAGGATTTCTATACACCTACCAGAGCAACAAAATTTATAAGGAAAAAATAAGAATAAAATGAGAAGATGTTAGGTACCTCTTGCTCTGTCAAAACCCATCCCTTCAAGAGATTGCATTTCCACAGCTGAAAAAATCTGTGAGCCAAGTCGCTCCCTCTTCCGCTTCTTCGACTCCAAGTAGCTCTGTGAGTGGAAAACAAGATAATTGGAACAGAAAAAAAAATTCAAACAACCATATTTCTGAATATAGAACATAAATATGGACCTGCAATGTAGAATTTGTCTCTGGATTCGTCAGACTGTCCAGTGCTATCTGGAAGTCATTTTCATTCCTTCGAAGGGCTTCAGCAGCCAGGGTCTTCTCAAACCTACAGATTCAAAACAAATTAATACCATAGAAAGACTAGTCCTGATTTCATACAGAGGTCTAGAATAACTACAATATAACAGGAAAAGGTTGTGGATTAGAAATATCTGTGCCTCATGACAGTGGCCAGAACAAATACATAAAAATCACCAATCAATACAGTCACAGTTTCATGGATGACACTGCTGAAGTGTAACAAGGGATCACAGATTACCATAAATCACTGGCCACTGTGATATACTGTACACTAATTTTCAATACAAGAAAGATCGACATTGCCCCAGGCTCTGATTCTGTGAAATTGAGACAAAATATTAATTTTTAATTGCACATTTCAATAATGATTCAGCCCACCCCCACCACAATTCTTGGAATAAGTGTTAGCAGTATGACAAATAGACTGTTCCCATTCACTAGAAACAAATCTCTCGAACCCTCAGCAAATGATCCTTACCCAATGGAAACCAACTCATTCAGTTTTTCGAGATTGACAGGCTTTTTCAAGGGAGTCATCCCATAGGTCTTCTGCTCCCTGCATGTCAAATAGACATATTATCATCCAGATTAAAAAAGAGCATGCAAATACAACCATGAGATGAATATTACATGATCTCGTTCCGCCTCCGAATATCGTCCTGATGCCTAAGAATTTTCTTCTCCTTCTCCTCAATCAGAAAGTTAACTGCGCTCTCAACATCTTGGTTAGTAATCCTCAATGCTTTCCTTGCAGCCCTCTCCTTGTAGCCCATACTCATAAGTAGAGATAGAGATTCATCTGAAACTTGAAGCTGTTGTTGAAGGTGGACAAAAACAAGAACAAGCACATTATCTCAAGAAAGGATTGTAATGAGAGTAAAACTGAAGTGCATGTGAAGTAGAGTTCAAAATGAGTGCACACATCATCCGAATCCAGGTAATTACAATGTGAGACATGAGATTAGATTTCTAGCCATATAAAAGCTTATTAACTTTCTATTTCAAGTATACTTTTGTTAATACAAACAAACCTGTTGGTATTTGACTTTCGCTGAGGTCAGCGCTTTTCTTGATTGATCATAAAGACCACTATGATAGGCCACCACTCCTTCCAAAAGGTCCAATCTCAGATACCTGTTCAACATATTGCCAACATAGGTCTGGCTATCAAAATCATTTCTGAAGAATGCAGGGAGCATTCTTAATATGAAAGGGAGGGGTGGATAAGAAACATATGCATATCTTCAACTTGATGGAAAAGGGAAGAGTCTTACATGGGCAGTTCTGGACTTCGACCTGCCTGAAGGAGCCTAACCCGTGTAGCGTCCTTACCATGAGAGCACTCAAAGCCTTCTCTAGCCTTTGCAAGCCTCACACCAGCCATTGAGAGCCAAGAGATGTCACGCAGCATGAAGTAACACCACACAATGTCTATTTGGAGTATCGGTACATTGTCAACCATCTGAGAAACAGATTCAAATATGGAAACTCTAAATCAGCATTATGGCAAAAAAATAAATGTCTACGCACCAATAATTTTATTAATGTATTTATTTACCTCAATGACTTTGGGATCACAAAGTGAAAAGGCTTCCTGTGACCAAAACGCAAACATCACCCAACAAATTGGCAATAATACGTAATTGAAAAATAAAAGGAAGTTTCCGTCCATTCACAGGAAATGGAAATAAATTAACTAAAAAACATAGATCTTATTTAACCTCTCCCATTTCTAGCACATCCAGCGCGTCTTTGTATTTCTGTTTCTTGATGAGTCGTTTACCATTTGCATGAAGCATCAGGCCCATCATTACTCCCCTGTCATGTGAATACCGTTTACAATTATCCAAAAAATAGTCCAGCATAGTCGGAGTAAACGTTAAAGAGCAAAAGCATACTGCTGATTTGCTTCAGATCCCAGCTCCACTTTGTTTCCACTCTGATCTTCCATCTCTATATTAAAGTCTTCAATAGGTAATGTACCATCCGCATGCCTCTTGGACAATGAAGTAGCAGCCGCCCTGTCAAAATCAATGAAATCGGAAGATATTTTTTTGTTCACACTCAGGACAGAAAAAAATATCATTCAACTTCCTGACAATTATACAAGGTGAAGTTATCTGACAAAGATCTAAAGAATCAGTTTGCTGATTAGATGGGAAAAGCTTTCCACTGCACCATAGTTTAAAGTGCGGCCGCACGTACCAGTACGTGTGGCCGCACTTCGCCATGTGTGCCCCCAGGGGCACTTGGAAGGCATGTGCGTCGATGTGCGGCAAGTACGCCGCACATGCGGAAAATGGCCGCATATGCGCCATGTGCGGCGCACATGCGCCGCACATGGCGCCAACGGCTAGTTTCCAACTAGCCGTTGGAATTTTTTTTGTGGTGTTTTTTTAGGGTCCCCACTATAAAATAGGTTCCATTTGAATCCCAAATGCACCTAAAACAATTACAACATCTCTCCGAACTCTCAATTCTCAAAACTCTCAAATTCTCTAAACTCTCAAATTTTTCCAATACTCTCAATCCTCAAAACTCTTGATGTTCTTTCAAATTTTCCACTTCAACTTGTTATTCTAGTGTGTGATTCATTTGGTTTATTATTGTAGGGGTTGTTGAAGAAGGCTTAAACGGATCTTGAAGGCATTTGGTGGAGACTCTTGAGAAGTTCATCATTTGTTTGCATATTCTTCTCTCAATCTCTTGTGTTTTTCTTTTTTCACTAGTCACTAGACTCTACACAACACTAAACATGTCGTCAGCCACCTCTACCCCTTCCCAATTTCCCCTAAGACCCGTTTCCAATGACTCTTGTTGGAAGTATGGCCAATATGTTAGTGCAAATGACAAAAGTAAGATTAAATGCATGTTGTGTGATAAGTATATTGCCACCGGTGGTTTAGCTAGGTTTATAATGCATTTGATTAGGATGCCCAATTCAAATGCTCGTCAATGCGTGAATGCCACCAATGAAATAAAAAAGAAGTTCGTGAATATTATGATTCCCAATCTAAGGCTTCTAGAGTCATTGCTAGGTACCAAGATCCCTACTTAAGACCAAACACCAAAGAAGAGGATGAAGATGATGTTGTTCCCCTTGAATCACAACCCGGCCCTAGTTCTCACCCCGATCCATCCCAACCCAAAAAAAGAATACGTGATCGTTCTAGGGGACCTCTTGATAGGATGTTTTCTAGAGGTAGTGAAGCTAGGAATCCATCTCAAACCCAATCATCCATAGAGAGACACTTCAAAAAGGAGGAGATGCTTGAGACTCATTGTAGCATTGTACAATTTTTCTATCACGTCGGAATTGCTTTCAATGCTGCTACTACGACCCCATTCAAGAAAATGATAAAGAAGATAGGTGATTTTGGTCAAGGTCTTAAACCACCCACCCCATAACAATTGGCCGGACCTTTGTTGGATAGTGAAGTAGAGGCAACAAGGGAATTGGAACAACAATATAGGGAGAGTTGAAAATTATATGGGTGTAGTATCATGGCTGATGGTTGGACTGCACGGGATGGTCGGAAATTCATTAACTTTCTAGCTAATTGTCCCACTGGCACATTATTTATCAAATCTATTGATGCTTCATCACACTCACAAACAGCCACTTACTTGTATAATCAATTTATTAATGTCATTGCACAAGTAGGTCCGGAGCACGTTGTTCAAGTTGTCACGGACAACGCCGCTTCTTTCATTTCTGCGGGTGAGCTCCTCCAACAAAGGTGGCCTCACCTATTTTGGACACCTTGTGCCGCACATTGCATTAATTTGATGATTAAAGAAATCTGCAAAGAACACATGTCCATCATAGCTAAAGCACGTAGGATTTGTGTACTCATGTATAAACACTCACAACTTTTTCATCTCATGAGGGAGAAGTTAAAAGGAAATCTTGTAAGGGCGGGAGTCACTCGATTTGCCACCCATGTCCTATGTGTACAAAGCCTCTATTTTCATAGACAAGCTTTGAGACAATTAGTCGTTTCTTCCGAATGGAACAATGGACATTGGGCAAAGGGTAGGGAGGCAAAGAAGGTGGTAAGGATCGTCCTTGAAGATAACTTTTGGAAGGGTGTGCAACAAATAATGAAGTTCACAATACCATTAGTACAAGTATTGAGGATGGTGGATGGGGATGAAAAACCCTCACTTCCATATGTTTGGCATGCGACGGAAAATGCAAAAGCCAAGATTAAAGAGAATATTAACTATAGGGAAAGAGATTATATGACTGTTATCTCTATTATTGATAGGAGATGGGAACATCAAATGAGAAGTTCCCTTTATCATGCCGCTTATTATCTTAATCCCTGTTTATTTTATGGTGTTGACAGGAATGAAGTGGACAACACCCATTTCCGGGGATTCTTGGATGTATTGGAGAAGATGGTCCCAGACGTCGCCACACAAGATGTCATAAGCATTCAACTAAACCAGTACCAGGACGCGGTAGGCGTGTTCGGGAGGGACATTGCAAGAAGACAGCGAGCTACGATTAAGCCAACCTAATGGTGGTCCTACTTTGGGGTAGATGTACCTGAGTTGAAGATGTTGGCAATGAAGATTCTAAGCCTCACGTCTTCAGCTTTCGCATGCGAACGATGTTGGAGTACCTTTGAGCAGCTTCACACGAAGAAGAGGAACCGTCTAAAACAGAAGAGGTTGAATGATTTGGTGTACGTCATGTACAACCAAAAACTGAAAGAGCGTTTCTCAAAATTACATGAGAAGCCCGGATTCTATGATCCAATCAGTACAACTGTTGAAGATGATGAAGAGTGGATCACGGATGCCGGAGAGGAAAGAGTTTTTGATGATGAGGGAGAATGCTTGACATGGAATGAAGTCGAGCGACAAGCCTTTGGAGATGATCCGGATGGCTCGCCACCAACAAGAACATATGTTCGTGGAGGAAGCAGGAGTGGATCAACGATAAGAAGATCAACACAAGAGGAAGCGGCCGCGGAAGAAAATGTGCAAGAGGAAGATGAAGATGAAGATGAAGAAGTTCCAGTGCAAGCCAATGTCACTGGAGAACAGCCCGGAGTCTACATCGACGAGGACGATCAGAACGAGAATGAAACAGATTTTCCCCAATGGGTGCGAGAGGGAAATGTTGAGTTTGCCTCCTCTTTACTAGGATATTATTATCAGTGATGTAATTCAATGCTTATTATGTAATTGAAAGAAGTTATTATATATTTTCTTCATGGGAAATGTAGAATTTTATGATCTTCAAAGATTTTTATGATCTTCAAATAAACGTTAGGAATTTGCTCTAGCCCCAGAAAAAAACCCCAGAAAACCGTTCGAACCTTGTTCGAACGACAAGGGAATGTTCGAAGCACGTTCGAACGTGAATTCGAACGAGCAGTACCCATTCGAACATCGTTCGAACGGTATTCGAACGTCAGAACCCCGCTCTGACTTCGAATTACCGTTCGAACAACGCTTCGAACGTCAAGGGAATGCTTGAACAGAGTGCGAACATGACTTCGAACGAGCAGTAACCGTTCGAACCCTGTTTGAACGGTCTTCGAACGTCAAAACCCCGCTCTGACTTTGAATTACCGTTCGAACAACGCTTCGAACGTCAAGGGAACGTTTGAACAAAGTGCGAACGTGACTTCGAACGATCAGTTCCCGTTCGAACCCCGTTCGAACGGTCTTCGAACGTCAAAACCGCGCTCTGACTTTGAATTACCGTTCAAACAACGCTTCGAACGGTCTGGGATCGTTTGAACAGAGTTCGAACGTTTATTCGAACGTCAGAACTCCGCTTTGACTTCGAATTTCCGTTCGAACATTACTTCGAACGGTCTCTTAACGTTAGAAGACTGTTCGAACGTTCTTCGAACGGTAAGAGCACGTTCGATTACTGTTCGAACGGTTAGTTTGAAAATTCAAAAAACAGCCACTATTCAGTGGCCATTTACAACCCTATCAATTCATAAATTATTCGAGCAATTCATTAACAAACAATTCATATACTATAATTCATAAACCACAAACATAAACCATAAACCACTATTCATAAACCATACAAGAGAGATAACACATAGTTTCATAACATAGTTTCATAACAAAAAGAAAACTAGTCTCATAACATTGTTTCGTAACAACCAAAAACATAAATTCATTGTCCGGGCCCAGGATGCTCTTCTTGACCATCATCACGAGGAGCAGAGAACGTTGGCAAGCTTCCCGTCATCATTGAATTGTAACCGGGCATGACAAGTCCCAAAGCACGCCGGACTTCATAATCCGTCATCAACATGATTGAACCAGGAGTTCCTATTAGCTTGGAACGTGTCCATGCGGCTTTCAATTTTATTGAACCGCATGTCAATGGTAGAGTCCAAGGAATCAAATCGCTCACACAATAGAGAATACATCTCGCCGGTGGACATTTCATGATCCGGCATTGTCATGTCATCATCACCGAATGGCATCGTCGGGTTATTGGTAGCTTGTGTGGAAGCGGCCGCAGCAGATGTTGATGCACCGACGCCCAATTTCTTCTTTAATTGCCCCTCGCTCCTCTTCACAGTAGAGTCATCGATTGGAGATTTGGAGTATAATTTGGGTTCATTTGGGGGGATTTCAATCCCAATGGATTTGATCATGTTACTAATGAACACACTGAAAGGAAGAGAGTCCGTGGATGATTGGGAAAGGGATGCTTCAGTGATGACATCAAAAATGATGTTAGGAAGATCAATCGGGGCGCTCGTTCCAATCATGTAAAGAAGCTTTGCTCTGTCTTCAGTAACATCGCTCTTATGCCCCATAGGAACGATATTATGAGAAATAATGGTATTTAAGAGGCGGTAGATAGGTTTGAGAAGAGATTGTTGAATGACGGTATAGTATTCTAGTCCCGTTACGCATATCTCTTCAGATATGGTGGTTTTCATTGCAGATAATTTCCTATAATCTATGGCATTAGGCACACGAGGAAGTGTGAGTTGATCAGCAATGGTTTGGGTGGAAATGATAAAATATTTTCCATTCAAATAAGTCCTGAAAGTGCGATTATGAGGAAGTATATCATGAATGTTGACATAGAACAAATGCACATAATGAGGGTAGGCTACACTACCAAGTGAGGCAATGTCCATCCAACCACGGGATTCAAATATGGTCCATATGTTGTGATATGATGGTATATCCCTGAATTTTTCTAAGATAATTTCGCGCTCAAGGATCAAAGAGCGTTTACAAAATAGTTTTTCAAAGGCCTTCTTCGCCTTACGTTCATAGAAAATATTGGCATCGGATGAAGAAAAAGTTTCCCTAGCACGTTTAGGCAATTTCTTATTTACCATCACGAAAACAAATGTAAGAAGAAGTTTGGTGATATTGTGAATTTTTGGACCTAGGGTTAGAGGTTGGGACCTAGAGTTAGAGGTAGGGAGGTGAGAAATATCCTAGAATTCAAAAAAATGAATGATTGAGGCTGCAAAACAAAAGAATATACAACAATAAACATCATTCATCATTTATATTCAAAGATTAAACAAAAAAATTAAAATATTTGATAATGGAGATGAAAAAGAATAGAAGCATACCTTAAATAGTGTTTAGAAGGATTTGGGAGGATTTGGGAGAGGGATTTGATGGGAAAAATAGGGTTTGCAAGGATTTGGGGGGGGCTTTGGGTTCGAATAGGGTTTGAATGGGAAAAATAGAGAGAGAGAATGAGAGGTTTCGGGCTAAACCTGATTTAAAAAGCCCGAGGCCGTTCGAACGCCCGTTCAAATGGCTTGTGCATTTTTTGTTTAAAAAAAAAAATAGGAAGGCGTTCGAACGCCTTCCTAAACCTAAGTGCGGCCGCATGTACAGTACATGCAGCCACATATGCTATGTGCGGACCCCACCGCACATGCGATCCGCACACAGTTTGAAACTATGCACTGCACTAATTAAGTCAATATATCTGACATAAAAAGAAAAGAATTTCACTTATCATTTGTCAGCATCATCTCTTTGACATTCTTTCTTATAATAGAAACTGATATTTGAATGAATAATCTCTCCTCTCCCCTCCCACCCACCCCCCCCCCCAAAAAAAAAACAAAAAAAGGGAACTTCAAATTTATCATACACTAATGCTTCAGATAATATTTTCCTGCCAATGCAGTTTGCAGAGACAAGGAACATTTTCATTTATTGATAGAGTTACCACTTACCAAAAATATCACCCTTACCAATGAATAGAAAGTTCATGAGATCCAGCAATAATAAAACAAATTCAGCATCCCTGATTAGAGACCATCACATCACTAAACA
Source organism: Acorus gramineus (assembly GCA_030737835.1). NCBI lineage: Eukaryota > Viridiplantae > Streptophyta > Magnoliopsida > Acorales > Acoraceae > Acorus > Acorus gramineus. Next base: position 6,490,652 of record CM060852.1, on the reverse strand, counting down.
AGTTCTTTCCGAACCATATAGTTTTACTGGAATCATATTTTAGAAAATAAAATATGAGAAGAAAATATAGTGCTCAGCAAGAAACCAAACACCTGATACTAAAAATCATACGGCACTGGTATGAGTAGTTTAAAGACTCCAAGAAATTCACTAAGATGGTCTGGACATCATACATTGCCACCATTCAGTTATAGCCTCATCCGAAATCAAAACAACTCCAAATCAAGGATTATATATAAGGTGATCACTACTCTACTAGTGTAAAGGCTCCAAGATATCTACTAATATCATAGATATTCACCCTTTCCATGTAACATAAACTAAAATAAAATGAACTCCAACCCTTCGGCGGTAAAATAATCTGTACAAATCTATATATATTGTGAGAAAACTTTCCCAAATAAGGACAAAATCATCGTGTGATTAGTGAGGCCACAGGCAGGTCTTCAAGTATCAGCAGCCTAATAAAAAGCCCCATTACATCAAATACTATTTTATCCTATACAAAAATTGTGAACTCGTAGACAGTGTCCCAGTGAAATACATAATAGTTGTACGCTAGCCGAGCTCCCCAAATCACAAGAAACCAATATCTGTTCAACAATCAACATACTACAAGACCCAGATGAAGTTCATTATTTTTAAAAGACGTTACATGCAGTCCCATTTACAGCCCAAAACACAGTCTCACATACCTCGTTAGCGATCCAACGAGAGGTATATACCTCGATAATTTTTTTTATTTGCTAAAAATGAGTTCATTCCATTCAAAATAGAGCGATATACACTTTTCATCAAAGCATTTACCTCATTAGATGATGTTTATTTTTTAGAAAAATTAAAACATATGGGGAGTTGGGGACTGTCCGTGGGACTGTCTACCGGATGTCCCTAACATTTTCCTTTTAAAAAACAAATAAAAATTTAACTCCACGCTCAAGTGGGGACCACATCTGAGCAAATAAAAAATCCGACCTACATACAGGGGCGGCGGCAAGTGTAATCGTATGGGGTCAACTGACCCCATCAAACTTAAAAAAAAAATTAAACTACCTAACCTATCTAACCTTTACCCCATATTTACACGTTAACCCAAGCCGGCAAGCCCATTTAAATAAAAAATAAAAAAAGGAAAACGTGGGATACATAGATTGCATGGGATTGCATGGGTTAGATATTTATTGTACATTTAATTTTTAAAACAACAACATTTTACCCAATATTCACCACATCATACCCAACATTCACCAAAAAATAAAAAAAACCTACGTCCCTACCCCACCTTACATATATTAAAAAAATTTGGGGCCTTTTGCCTTCTGTAAAGTCGGCAGACCTTCGCCACACGGACGCGTCGATCACCCACATTGTCGATCGGCAATCGCCGCTCCCAAGTTCCAATCATCTCTGATCACGTTGTCAATTTCCTCTTCCTACTCTGCTTTAGTTATCTAGTCATGAATTTAATTTTGATGTATTTTTTCTTTTTTCTTTTATTTTTAATTTAAAACTCTTCCATAATTGTATAATCGTGTATAAATAATGTTGATATTGAAATAATCGTGTATGAATGATTGTTTGGTTACATATATTGAAAAAAAAATATTTGATAATGTTGATACTGAATTATCATGCAACGATTTCAAAATATGAAATTTCATCAAGGACAATTGTAAAAGTTTATATATTGAAAATCCTTGATTTTTTTTTTTTTTGTGGTTTATTTTTTTAATGTTAGTTTTTTAGTGACCCCATCTATAAAAATTCATGAAGCCGCAATAACAAACAAAAGAAAGATAAAAACCTACATAAAGAAACCTACATAAAGAAAGATAAAAACTCGACTAGTCTTAACAAACAAACAATCAACCATTCAATGCCAATTCAATAACATCCATTCTGTAATTATATAAACAACTTATCAAAACAAGCAAAAAAAGACCCTTTTATCTTAAATTTTTCAAAAACTATACAATTAGTGTCTTCTTCGTACAATTCCAAGAGATAATAGTTACCCTGTTTGGTTCACGGATAGTTTATTTAAGCATAAAATATTTGTACAGGGGTGGATGTGAATTATATAACTTTCTATTTGGTTGCTATTCTTTTCTCTAAATTGGATAATTTTCTTTTATCTTTTGTGTTAGTCTTATTAGAATACACGATTTTGGATGAATAAGCAAGAATAATTCCCTCCCTGATATAGCTATCAAGGTCAATTTTAACTTATTAAGGTATAGTTATTACAGTTTATCTATTAAAAACAAGCATGTTATATCGAGATTAGAATTGTTCTTTCTTTATCCATCTTCTTATTCTTGAAAACAAACGGATGCTATTGGATGAACAAGTAAAAACAAATGTACCTTCCTCCCAAGTACAATTATCAGGGTTTATTCTAACTTATTAGGGTATAGTTATTACAATTAATCTACTTTAAACAAGCATTATTTTTTTAAGGATTAAGACTATTCTTTCTCTTTCCGTGTTCTTATTCTCGAAACAAACGGATGCTTCATGATCAAACTTTTTTTTTTTTTTAATCTTTCCCAATATAATTATTTTAAAAAAAAAACAACAAATACAAAAAAATTATCCTCATATACTTCCAAGCTATAAACAACCAATGATCAAACGAAACGGGTGCGTAATTATCAAATCGTTTTTTTGTTTCCCCAATAAAAAAAACAACAAAAAAAACCTAAAATTCATATAAAAGCAATTCCAAGCTATAAACACCCAGTTGGGTTCAGCAAAACCTCTTCAAAACCCATATAAAATTTTCCAAAAAAAAAAAAAAGACCGAACCTGATCCGAGCGAGTCTTTTAGCGCGCTCGGCCTCGGCGAGGGACTCATCACGCAAGGCCTTCCCCTGCTCCGGGGACACACGCGTCGCCAACACTTTCGATGTTCCCTTCAGACCCCAATCGAGGAGGGTCTTCGTCTTCCCGTCCTCTCCGTCCTTGATGATCTTCCCTGAACAGATGAGTTTGATACACTCCGAACCACAATTGGCCCTCTTCGCAACCTCCTCTCTCAAGGTGGTCGTCGTCCATCGATTGAGGTCGGCGTCCAGGATCCCCGACCAAGCCCCGGCGATCTTCAGCTTTGCCGATGCCGTCGCCGCCGTCGATGATGGCATCGACGGCTCTGATGGAGGTGGCGGGGGTTGGTTTCTCCCTTCTGAGTCCATCGTAGATGCTTTCGAGGTTTTCTTGGGTTTCACTCCTGTTTGACCGTTCTGAGGATTGTATGGGGGGTTAGTTTTTAAATGGTGTTAGGAGGAAATCTTTTCAATAAAAGATACTGGGAGTCTTTTATTATCTTTTTTTTTATATATAATAATTTTATTTTTAATAAAGATGGTGAGATAATGGAAATCCCCCGTCATTCTTGTTTTTTTAAGAAATTATACACTTGGATAATGACGTAAACTACTTTGAGATAATGATGTAAGTTATTTATTTTTGTTAGTATTTTTTTAGTATTTCTTGGTAAAAAGAATATAATAATAATTTTTTATTTTTTTTTTATCTTCACCACGGGTAAATAAAAAAATATTTTAAAAAAAAACTGTCCACAATTAATATTCTCAATTTTTTTAATCTATTTATATTTCATATAATATATTATGTTATATATACATAAATGATATAATGAAAAATTTAATAATGATTAAATAAATAATTGGTAAAATTTAAAATAAAACATAAAAGAGATATCTTATAATTAAGGGTTTTTTAGTTTTCAGTTCATGTAAACATACCTATTTAGAAGTCGATCAATCACTTCTTCATATTTTGATTTTAGTCCTTAGATTTAAAGAATATGTTCATTTTTAGTCTCTCCTAAGGACTAAAAAAAAACCAAATAATTTAGGGATAGATCCCTCCTATGGACTAAAAAGGAACATATCCTTTAAATCTGATGACTAAAACCAAAATATGAAGAATTGAGGGATTGATCACTAAATCCTATGATTTATGGAGACTTAAAAATAAAAATCCCTATAATTAAAAATGAATTTTTTGCGTATATCGTAAAATCTAAAATTGAGGTTGGGTTGAGGGTTCAAGTAACCTGAATTAACTTAAACCCGAAGTTTTCATATTTAATCTGAATCCAACTCAAACCCAACCCAATTTGAATCAAACCCGAACCTAATCTGAACAAAAACCGACGGATCGGGTTTGGATTGGGCTTCTCAAACCTGAAGGTGGGGTTGAATTTCTCAACTTTGGGTTAAGTTTGAGTTGAGTTTCAACTTGACCCAATGGGCCAACTTGCCCAAGTTGCATGGTTGCCCCTCTATTTAGATGATATTATTAAGAAATAACAAATCTTCATGAATATTTTGCTAAAATGTGATATGAGAGTCCCCAGTGGCCATAGCACAACGATTTAGGGCTTACCTGTGTTAATGGTAGGTCTTGGGTTCGAGTTTTGACGCTGTGTCATACCTCCTGTTTGTTAGATGAAATTCAAAAGAATTTTCTGTAGGACCAGAGACAAACAGAAGAAGATAGCTTTTCCAGCTTGATCGTAAGGTCAGACACGGAGAGTCCCTCTGATATAAAAAAAAAAAATGTGATATGAGAGATATATATACAAAATTTTTTTATTATTTGTTGGATATGGATGATATTATCTAATTTATATATGGAAAAAAAATTTAAGAATTAAATTATTTATTAAATTCTTTACAAATTCATAACTTTTTAAGTATAACTCAGATTAGGGTGATCAATAGCTCGTTAGAAAGAGATTTTCAATATATACTTATGACTATGAAATTGACTTTTTCTTAAAAATGATTATTTGAAGATGAAAAGTGAAATCAAATGTTGAAACTCATATTTAATCCAAAATTACCTCTTGTTATTAATATTCTAGATTATCTCAATTTAAATCTAATAAAAAAATAATAACAGCAAAAAATATGATAACGTGGCACCATTCATTCAATATATCTTCAAAATCCGAATAAAAGATTAAGAGACTAAATATTATTTTTTTTTTATAATAACATACTCTAACAAATTTATTTGGGGTAAATGTGTAAAATTGTGTTACATATAATTGAATACACTTCCTATTAGTATATAGAAGATAGATGAATAAGTTATAGATAAAATATAAATAAAGTCTGAATAAAAATTTATAAAATGTAAAAAATTAATTCAACATCTAGGTCTCTCGTTTAATAGAAGTGATTACAGATGATTTGACACGTGAGTTTTTTTTATACTAGTAGAATAGATTGGTTGTAATAACATAATTTCAAGAGAGCGTTTGAATACCAATACTAACTTATTCTCATATATTTTATTTATACATTTTTATTTCTAGTAAACAAAGATTTTTTTTTATTTTATTGTCCCCTATTCTTCTCATGTTCTCCCATCCAAATAGGAAGTATTGTGATATGAAATGAAGTATATTGAGATAAAATAATATATATATTTTTAAAATAAATAAAATTATTTGATGTAATGCAATGTCATCGTATATTAAACTGTAAACTGGATTATAAAACAGAAGAGTATATTGCGCTGTTGCTTTAAGTACCACTTCCAACACTTGGTCATAAAAAAAAAAAACAACAATAAAGGGACCGTTAGAACATCTTCAATGGACATGTTAACTCACTAGTTAGTTTTAGATTTTTAGAAAACATGTAAAAATAGTATTGAAAGTGTTAAGGGCAAGCTAAATGTGGGCTTCGCATGTCATATGTTAAAGAAAGTGTTAACTCATGTGGTTAGTACTTTAATTAACTAAATGTGGGTCTCACAATTTAAAAGATTCAAAAAAATATTATTTTAGTTGGGTGAAGAGGTTTGAGTGGGTGGAGAGGTGGGGCCACTATTTTTTTTTTATTAGTTATTTAACTAGTTCATTGAAGTAACAATAATCAACTAAATAATAATATAATAAATGAATATCTAATTGAGTGATAAAGTACTTTAATATTTTAGTTAATAAAACATGTCCATTGAAGATGCTCAAGATACAGCTATTCCTCCGCCACCGCCCCGCCGCGGCCTAGTCCACCTTTGCCATCCTCTCCGAGATGGACTTCCTCCTCCGCCTCCACTCCCTCCTCCCCTCCCCCCCACCACCACCACCCCCACTGGTTCCTTCGCTTCACATCCGCCACTTCCTCCATGTCCTGAACCCCTTCCCTCCTCAGCTCCTCCCCCGCCGTCCCTCTGGAGCGCAATCTCTCCCAACTCCCCAACTTCCTTGGCGTCCTTAGCTTCTTCTCCGGCCCATTCGTTTAAGCTTTTGTGGTCAGGCTCCTGTTGCCGTCCAAGCTCTCGTCGGCCCTGATTCGGGTATTCGCCTATTCATTTTAGATCAGATTCAGATCGTGAGTTTAGTAGATGATGTGTTCAAGAAGGTTATTGTGTGGCGGCGGTGGTTGCCGTGTGATTGGAGTTGAGAATTCCCTGAGGCGGTGTTTGTTTTCCTGAAGATGTTCATGTTATGATGGAGCGATTAAGGAATTTGAGAGCCTTTTGAGGGGATGGGGAGATGAAGAAGGTAGCAGGGCAGGGACGTGGTGGCTTCGCATTTGAGGTTGGTTTTTGGCTTAATGTTTAGGGATGATTGATTGATTTGTTCGATTGTTGTAAGTTGTGTGTGATCTTTGTTTGGTTAAGAAGATGAGTTTCTTGAATCTGTTGCAATACCTTACATTTGTTGGTATTATGTTTTTCAGTCCTTGAAGTTGGTTCAAAGGCTATCTAAATTCTAAAATTTATTTTGTTGTTTAATGAAATTTTGGTTGAGACTGCTAAATGATGATCTAGAAAATGTAGGTAGTCATGCCATCATACCAATATTTATGTATGTACTTCGGGCAAGTTCTTCTGTGTTGTTTCTTTGCAAGGGCCTCCAGTCCAAATTGATATAGCAATTAAGTTGTATTGAATAATCATGTGAACCATGTAGCTTAAATGGATTGGACGAAAAATTCCTACCTTTTTAATAAGTTCAAGATCAGCTGTATCACCCCCCTCAGTTTTCGTTTAGTATGACACAATGAATTTAAGCTTTGGGGGGTGATCTTCTGCGCCTACTTGACCCTTGTTATTGTGTCTGTTACCATCCTGCTGTAGTTTTTTGTAGGTTCATCCAATTGAAGATTTTCTTTCTGCCTGATTGAATTGTTGGCTTACATGGCTAGTTTATTTTTAGTGTACAGTGAAACCCTTGGTATAATCTGGAATTCTATATCCTTCAATTTCTTAGCCATATTTGTTTGAACCGTGACACCTTCAATCTCTAGTATAAATGATCTGTTGGGATACATGGCTCTGGAATGGTCTGCAATTCTATTGAATTATTAAGCAAGGTTTGTAAGTCTAGCAAAACTATAATCTGACTATCTTTTCTATAGCTGATTACACTGGTTTTCGTATCATATACACTTGTTCTATTTCTGTTTGTAAAAGTTGCTTCCCTATGTTGTTGCATGGCGGTCAATCATTACGCATGATATCCTTTTTGTCCATTTGGATTGCTTGTTGGTTTTAAAGTTTGATATATATTCTGAGAGCATCTTCTTGCAATCTTCTAGCCGTTAATTTCAGGATTTCTACCTTTTATGCACAACCATGAACATGTGCATGTCAAATGAAGAACTGAATTTGGAGTCAAATTGAGGACTTGGACGTTGGAGGAAAGCAAGCGGATGTTTTAGTATGGACTGGCACTAGATCTTGGAAACTCACACTACTGCATGCATGGAATGCTTTCAGGACTAAGGGACCAAAAATGACATGGGGAGACTGGGTATGGCACTCATTCCAAACCCCAAAACATCTTATTTCTTGGATGATCCAAGGGCCGCCCATTAAAACAGCAAGCATACCTTTTTACTCCGAAAATTGAATACACAAAATCCACTAGCAAGTTGACCTACAAAAAAATGTGACTCAACCGGCCATAGATTGGCAAATCGACGAAGATAGTTGATCTCAATCTTCATCCCGAGGAACTTTCCATATAGATTGCATGTTCATAGCTATCTGTTGGGTTTTAATTCATCTTCATTAGGCAATGTATATGACATGCCATTTTGGGAGGCTCCCCTATTAACTGCTCAAGCATAAACTTTAGAATAGAGTTTTATTTCTGGAAGAGGGCTTGTTGGAATAAATTTATCCGAATTAATATCTGTATTTCATTTTATGTATTTCATAGTATCTCAAAAACCATATTAAGTGTGTCAAATAAGTTTTATGTGGCTATTACTTGGCCCTTGTTATTGTGGCTGTTACCAGCTTGCTGTAGTTTTATGTAGGTTAATCTAAATGGGTTTTTAGTTTGGCTGGATTAGTGAGTACACACACTAGTGATTCTACCCTTTTGGTGCCACCATCAATTGATGATCATTTGTTAAAATTCATTTCACCGAAAATTTTTCTTGTCTGCCTGAAATTGCATGGTTGGCTTAAATGGCTAATTTGCTTGTTGTGAGTGGTGAAACCCTTGTAATAATCTGGGATTCTATGTTTTTTTTTTTTTTTAACCAAATTGTTTAAACTTGTAACCTTGTTAAACCTGTAGTATGGATGGTCTGTTGGGATACTTGACCCTGGATTGGTCTGTAATTCCATTGGATCATTTAACCAAGGTTTGCATACCTAGCAAAATTGTAACCTGACTTTCTTTTCTATCACTGATTACTCCATCTCTTTTCGTATCATATACACTTGTTCTTTATCTTTTTGTAAAAGTTGTATCCCTTGTTGTTGCATGGTGGTAAATCACCATGCATGATGTCCTTAAGTTTTGAAATATCTGTTAGAAAATTACCGTCTGGGAGCATCATCTTGCAATCTTCTAGTTTTATGCACAACCATGAACATGTATATGGCAAATCAAGAACCAAATTCTAATACTTGGAGCCAAATTGAGGACTTGAAAAATCGAGGAAAGGGACCTGATCTTTTAGTTTGGACTGGCAGTAAATCTGGGAAACACACACTGCCACACAGGCATCTAGGTGTTGAAGTCATTCCAAACCCCAAAACTTTTTTTTTTTCTGTGTTGGCAGGCCAAACCTTACTCACTTTGGAAATATTACAGAGAAAGAACTTACTGAGTAGTACCGTATGCCATCTCTACCACAGAGCTACTAAAACCTCAGATCACCTGATGTTTTTGTGCCCCTACTCTGCTTATTTATGGTCCTCGCTGCTCAAACAAATGGATATAAAAAAGAATAAGTGCAGACCCTAGCAGATTTTTTGAAATGGCTTGCTTCCTGTTGCTGTGGTGAAGTTATTCAGAGGCTTCCTAAAGCTCTTTTCTATCACCTCTTGGTGTAGGAAAGAATGGATGGGCATTTAGATCAGACCAGAAGAACAAAACTGCCACTCTTAAAAAGATTGAAAGCCTACTCTTCCTCAGATTCTAAGTGTGTCAAAACACATGACATTTGTAGTTCACGGACTGAGCTGATTCTTAAAAACTTTGGTCTACTGATCTAGGAAAAAAACAATTGAAGCAAAACCAGGTTATCTTGGAACCTCCCAAACCTGGTTGGCTTAAATCTAACTTGGATGGTACATTAGTTGATGATAGAGCGGGATAGGTGCTGCAATCTGTGACTCCAAGGCTGAATTCATAATGGGTATAGCTGGCAGAGATATTTGCTTGTATTTTAAAGGATTTCTAGCTGGTCTGAAAATTTGCGAAAATTTAAAACCAACCAAGATCTGGTGTGAAACAGATTCAACTGTGATATTGGCCTTGCTTGGAGACAGAAGCACTCTTTCTGGTGCAGCCATCAGAGCACTAAGAACCTTAGATGATCTCACAAGTACTTCTGCAAAAAATCTCACTTTAACAAGGCGATGGGGTGGCTGACCTGTTGGCAGCAAGGGAAAGTGCTGTAGGTACTTCACTTGTTTAACTAAATCAGGTCTGGGCAGAGCTTCAGTCTGCTCTGCAAGATGACAGACATATCAGGAAAAAATCCAAACTGGGGAGATTTTTTTAGTATTAACAGATCTTTTTTTAGATGCAGGAACATTTTTTTTTGGGGGGGGGGGGTTCATTGTACTTGTATATGTATTGGGAAAACTTCTCTTGTTTAATTGGAGGAAGGCTGCAAAATTTTGTTGTTATCTAGCATGATATATATGCTGGATTAATCCGTGGAAGATTTGAGTTGCTTCCCTCAAAACTCCCCAGTGATGAAGGTTTATAGTTCCTCAGTCTTCCTACAGGACATGATTTGTCCTCCTGTAAATCTAGATTCATCAGTCACTGACAAAGTTTTCTAGCCTCCCAATCTTTCCTGACTATTGAATGCTGATGCTATAGAAGGAAAATAAAATTCTGCAAAGGGCTAGGATAAGTCGATGTTTATTTGGATGGAGTCCCTGTTAGAAAGCCTTGTGAGTTCATCTATTCCCTAATAGAAATCCCTCTATTGTGATGGTTGGTGTCAAAAGACTCAAAACTAGTATTGTAGATACGGCATGGCTGCCATTTTTGGTTTATGCAAGTGTGATAGCGTGTGAAGGCGCTGGCAAAGATGAACGCCGTGCCATGGTTGTGGATTATGATCAAGCATGCTTCAGAAGAATAACAATAATTGTTCAGGAATCATTCATAAATAACCTGTCCGCCAATATCATTTCTCAATACATGGTTTCGTACGGATTTTTTTTCCGCAAAGAATAGAAAACACTCACCAAAAACAGTGTTAATTACTTCCAGTTCACTTCTCAATCTGTGCAACGAGAACCTCATCTCACTAAGATGATGTTTTTTTGTACCAGGATCTCTTACTCAGATACCAATCTCCAACCTTGTCGCCTCGCATTGCCTGTATTCAGTGCTACAAGAATCCTTCCTCAACTACGGTATTAGGGCTGACTCTCGAGGCTATAGATATTGCCGGCGACTCCAATCACGCTGACAACCACGGCGATCCCCAACATCAACCACGACAACGCCCTCTCTCCGCATTGCAGCCTCTCCCCTCCTCTGTCTCCCAGTCTCAAAGCAATCAGAGCGGGGAATATGAATCCCAACATGAGCGCCGTTGTGGCACCCGTGAATTTGAACGCCACCCATATGTTCGGCACCGTGGTCGAGCCCAGATAAATAAGCCCCAACAACACCGCCGTCAACGCGAGCCTCTTCTTCCTGCCCACAGCCTCTGGCGACTTAAACAACAGCGCAAACACTGTCGCTCTGAACGAGAAATGTATGACCGGGAACACCAGAATCAAGTGCATCACGTAACCGATGCGAACGACATAATTCAACGCCGTGCTGAACCTGATCCCGAGATCCCTATCAAAGTTCACCAGCACGTCGGACTCCGTGGCGTCCCCGAATAGAAGGTACCCCGAAACGGCTGTGGATGCGTAGACCACGACGCACAATAGGGTCGTGATCCTCCCGACCCGGTTCATCTTCTCCGGGGACTTGCCTTCCAATTCGTTGTAGATCGGCTGGACGTTGAAGTGGCAGACGTAGGCGTTCGTCATGATCGGTATCACCACGAGGAGGTCCAGCACGGCCTTCCGCGACCCGAAGTCGGGCCCGAACCTCGGCGCACCGATCTTCCCTTCCGCGAACTTGACGGACGCGATCACGCAGGCCACGACGACGAAGACGACCGCGAGCGCGACCGACGCGGCCGAGGTCAGGCTCAAAGAGTCGATCTTTTCGAGCGCGCAGAGCGGCGCGAGGAAGGCGATGAGCGTCGCGAGGATCACGAGCCTCCGGTGGTCCCAGAACCCGCCGTCGCCGAGCAACTGATCGAGGACCCCGACGTGGTCCGAGGACCCGGACATGACGTCGCCGATGATGATGAGGTAGACGACGAGGATGCCGGCGTTGTTGACGACGATGCAAACTTCCGAGAGGGCCTTCGCGGGGGTGCCGAGCGCGGATTCGACGATCTGACCGTAGGAGGAGGAGTTGTGACGGGCGGAGAAGCGGATGAGGAATTCGATGCTGAGCTCGGAGAGGAGGCCGATGAGGAGGATGAGGAGGAGGCCGAGGGAGAGGCCGAGGACCTTCATTGTGGCGGGGAGGGCCATGATTCCGGCGCCGATGATGGAGGTTGCGAGGTTGAAGACGGCGCCGGGGACGCCGGAGGAGGGGGTGGAGGAGGTGGGTGTGGTGGTGGTGGTGGGGGTGATGAGGGGGAGGTGGTCGGCGTCTCCGGCGGCGGTGGGGGAGGAGGGGTCGTGGGGGAGGTTTTGGAGCTCGACATCGGAGGTCTTTGGGAGGGGCTTGTAATTGTTATTCATTGAAAATGGGGGGGGGAAGAAGAGATTGGGATGAATCGTATGAGAGGAGAAGGGGAAGACCTATATTTTATTGGGGATTGACTAATAAATAAGCTGTTAGATCGGGATCTGGAGTGTGTTGAATTTCGACGTTTTGAATTGGACGTTGGGGGAAAAGGGACGGCTTTTGATTGGGCTCCTCCCACGCTGCTTCTGCTGTGGGTACGACCAAAACTTGTCCGGAACTTCAACAACCCAGCTTTTAAAATATGCTGAGAGGGATGATGATGGGACGGGATAAACGAGTTGAGAGAGGTTTGGTCCCTTAAATTTCATACCCGAATTTAATCGGTCTCAACTTGATGAAGATATGAGATAAATTTGTGATTCAAGTGAGAAACCTAACATGTCCCGTTTATCTTGTATAAATTATTTATATCCTTCAAAATTAATATAATACATAAATAAAATTTGCCTATCATATATTATAATTGTTACAATTGAAATAATATTTAAACATGTACTAAGTAATATTATTGAACATAATGAATAAAGATAATTATTTAGTTTATACGCTAAAGAAATTTAAAAATGTTTGAAAAATTGGAATCATAGGCCCTGTTTGGATCTGTGTTTAGATTCTTCATTTGAAAAGCTAAAAATTCTCAAACGCAGATTGGAATACTTTTTCAGTGTTTAGATTTTTAAACCACAATCTTGTTTTTTTAGGTTAAAAAATTTTGTGATCGAAAAACTAATAAAATAATTTTTTAAAAGCTGAGTTTGAAATACAAGATTCTAAGAATCTCATCGTTTTAATCGTGCATCCAAACATAGCCTTAAACAAGTTTCATTCTAAATGGGATGAGACGGAACAAATTTGGTTTTTTTAAAAATCACATTGGTACGGGTTTGGGACGGATTAGTCAAACCTGTCACATAGGTTTAGGATGAGATTTTGTTAGTTGGTTTGGGATTGGGACCAAATCCGTTACCATCCTTAGAGTTGGAAAGGACAACGCAGGTTTTTTGTTTGGTTTGAAGGTGGCGTTCTACTGTGTCTGCCAATGTAAACGCACCCTCAACGCAATTTCAAACGGGGCTATTGTAATAAAAAAAAATCATATAAATACAGGAGTATAAGACGATTTTTAGGACAATTTTATGACTAGATGTATCATTTTTTCAAATCGAAGATGTTTGTCAAATGAGTGTTGATACACTTAGCACCATTTGCAATCTTGTTTGTAGTCCCTCACATTCCATTAGTGAAGTATATACCATCTTAATGCAGCATATACACTATGGAGTATATACCATCTTAATGCAGCATATGCACTATGATATTGTAATATATATTCGATTAATTTTTTTTAAATAAAAATATGTAATGGTTTATTTAGATGTATATTATACTTTTTATAATAGTATGCATTGTGTTAGGTGTTTATATATTGAAAAAAAGATGAAGAAAACGATTGGGAACTGCAGACGGGGTTATGAACAGATTTGAACATATCATTTTCTTTCTCAACTTATAAAGGAAAATGATATTTTCTTTTATGGGCCCAAGTCCTCCCTACAGGCCCATGCCTGGCCTGGGCTTCAGGCCGCGGGCATGCTTGCAGGCCCAAAAAAAAATTTGTTCAAAGTAAAATGTCAAATTCAGTTTGTTCTACCGATCAAAATTCAAATCAAATATGTTTTTATTTTTTTAAAATAGTAAACATCATCTAACGAAGTATATGTTTTGATAGAAAATATATATCTCTCTATTTCAAATTGATTCAACTCATTTTTACTAATTGTAAGAAAATATTTAATGCTCTAACGAGGTATATGCTTCACTGAATTTCTACGAGGTGTATAGAACTATAATTTTGAGTGTAACAACGCTCTCATTATATTAGTTGGAACTTGTATATCCAGTTCCATGTTTAAATAAGCACAATTTATTTATTTATTTATTTATAATGCATTCCCATGGAATGGTAAACATTCATGTTTCCTGGGTAAAAAAACAGAACAACTGGACCTACGTTGTTGCACCTGGAAGGTGAATCAGGTAATACAATCCTGACTGCCTATTAATGTTTGTAAGGAAAATTAAAATATGCATCGAAGAAGGAGGTTATCCTAGTGTCTGCCAATAAGAGAACAATGCCATGACCCACTGTATCCATAGGAGGATATTAGCACATTCAGAAGCCTGCAGCAACCTCTTCAATCTTCATGACTAACTAATGTGCATAATAATATCACTAAGGTGGTAAACGAGCTGAACGAGTCGAGTTTTGACACGTTCAAACTTGGATCATTTATAAACGAGTCGAGCAGAGTCAAGCCGAGCCGAGCTCATGAGCTTGAACGAGCTTAGCATTTTTCTTCATTTTAGGGTTTTTAGGGGTTGAAAACAAAATTTTAGCTTAAATGAGCCAAGTTCATAAGCCTCAACAAACATAATTTTGTATTGATTTAATGTTCTGATTTTACAAAGGAGTTGAGTCAAGTTTAAATTAAGTTTTTTTGTAATACAAACGAGTCGAATTTGAACACAAAATAAAGCTCGATCCAGGTCCCGAACCTAACCGAGCTTTAAAAATTGTTCAAGCTCGCTCATTTATCTAATTGAACGAGCCTGAACGAGCTCAAATCGAGCCGAGCCCGAGCGGCTTGATTCGTTTACCAGTCCTAAATATCACCAGCACAGTGGCACTGCATTTAGAACTTATCAAATGGGTGGATCACTGTGACAGAGCGATTGATAAAGATGTTTACAATAAAGAGGTCTTGAGCTCGGACAAACCTTGCTCATGTTACTGTATGAATTAGGGAGAAATGTACATTACATCTCAATTTACATGTACATAAAAATCTTGACCCAGTAGTTCCCAAAGCCAGAGGTATATAAATATTGGGTACCTATGAATAATGCCATTCAAATTTGATGTGGTGTAATTTTGGTTTTTTTAATCCTTTTATTTAACTTTGATTTATTCCAGAATGTGGAGGGTAAGCAATAGCTGTTGAGATGAGAAGATCTACCATAATTTTTTTATCCAGGCATCAGAACGGCTTAAATTATACATGCTTTTGAATAGTTCAATGAGCCGCCAGTTTTCAAAAACTCTCATCAATTAGACCTTCAAGTCAATTTTCTTTTTAAATTTTTTTACCATTGATATAAATTTTTCTATTTTTGAAAATTTCATCAGTCCTAATAGTCACCCTTCATTAATTGAGGTCAAATCTCAAATTTACAAGAGCTTTTAGTCCTGTTTAGATACAAAATAAGACTTATTTCAAGGTATATAGTTATACCAGTATAAGTGGGTATAGGAGTGGAATAAGTGATTTTCTGTTTGGTTGTGTTTTGAATTATTCTTGCTAGAAAACGTAATAATAAAGTTTTTGTTGTTTGGATAAAATGTGAATAAAGTGTGAATAAGGATTTATAAAAGGTGAAAAAATGATGATAATTGATTTGACAGGTGATTTATAAAAGGTGATGACAATTAATTTGACAGTGGGCCCACATATTCTTTGGGTGGAATTAGGCCTGTCAACGGGTCGGGTCCGGGTCAGGTCGGGGTAGACCCGGATCCGATCCGTGACAGGGCCCGGCGGGTCCGGGGAAATGCGGACCCGGACCCGTCGGACCCGGGTCGGGTCCGGGTCCAGGTCCGACCCGACCCGAATGGTTGGGTAAAAAAAAAAAAAAAAAAAGAGAAGAGCTCATGTATTTGTTTGCCTTATCATTCTATTTGAAATTTTTTGTAATAAAACATTATTGTTGGTTGGGATGGTTGGGTAAAAAAAAAAAACAGAGAGAGAGAAGAGCTCATGTATTTGTTTGCCTTATCATTCTATTTGAAATTTTTTGTAATAAAACATTATTGTTAATGAGACTATATTTGAATGTAATTTTATACAATTCAAAAGAAGTAAATGAATTATTAAACAACATCCAAAACAATAATCACTAACATAAAAAACATATTAACCTAAATAATAAACATAACTAACCTAAACAACATTCAAAACAATAAACACTAACATATTAACCTAAATAATAAACATAAATCATGCAACAAACTAATTAATCATACAAATTCAAAAGCTAATAAGTTAATTGTCCAAAACAAACCGATTTATAGGCTTGTTATAATTATGATTTATAAACTTGTAGATACAAAAATAAGTTAAGTAAGAAATAAAATTATGTATCAACTAATACTAATGGTCTTATAATATATGAGCATATTTTAATAAAACAATCGGGTCTCGGGTCCAACGGGTCGGGGCGGGGTGGACCCGGACCCGACCCGTTTGTTTGTTCGGGTCCACCGGGTCGGGTCCAAATCGGGTCGGGTATATTACACGTGTAATCGGGTCCGAATCAGGTCGGGTCCGGGTCTGAACCCGACCCGTTGACAGGCCTAGGTGGAATAACCTAGAATAACTTTAATTTCAAGGGTTGGCTGGAATTCATACACCACTTTATACCAATTTATCCAGGCATACATTATCCCTGGGTATCCAATGCACCCAAACATCCAAATTCCCCTATTTCACTCTATTCCATGTTATCCAGTCCCCTATTCCACATCTGAACTGGGGTTTAGAGTTTAAGATTTATTTTTTATTTTTAGAATTTTTAGTAAATTTATATAATCTTGTCATGAATATTCTGTTGACTAATTGTGACATATAAATAGAAGTCACACTTCGATTGCATGATTATCTTATGAAATTAATAAAAAAAATTTAATTTTTTTATATTGAATTTATCTTGCTTTCCCCTCAAAATCCCACAAGAAAAATGGGTGAGGGAGGAAAGGCTAAAGTGGTGGGGGAGGGTAGGTCGGGCAAGTGGGGAAGTGAGGTGGGGAAGGGAGGCAGAGCGGAGGTGGTGGACGCCAGTGGCCGGAGTAGAGGGCTTCAGGTGAGGGGATGTCAACATTGAGAGTGGAGAAGATGGAAGAAGAAATATAGGAGACTTGTAAAGATGAATTTGTCTTTCACATTGTTAAAATAACTACGTACGCAACTACATGTGGATCAAATGTTTTAAAAGTATTCTATCAATTTGGATGAAACTTTAACTCAGAGATGATATTTGGATTTTTTAAATTTTGATGACCTATATGTCTAATCCAATTTTGTCGTAAATTTAATATATGAGATACATGTTTCTGAAGGTGTAAATACGCCTCTTAATTATCTTAAAAATATTAGTATCCGTTCAGTATCCAATAATTTTAAAAATATTCGACGTCCGAAATATTTTAGATTGGATATGGATATGATGGTATCCGATTCGAAATGCTATTACAATATTACTTATTATATTAATATATTTACTTTTTAGTTTTTTTATTTTTTTGAAAAAAGTATAGACTCATGCTACAAACCGATTTCATTTATGGAAAAAGTTAATATAGATTTGAATGGGGATAAAAGAATACAGAGTAAAACAAACATAAAGATAGTAAAAACCGGGAGGACAGTGTGAGAGTAGATAGGATATTCACTTGCCACCGGTCCCCTCCCCCTATGCAAGGGCTATGGATGGTCTTTATAGTGCCACCACAAAAGAGCACCCCTTGCGCTCCTACCAACTCCCTAGCCCAGTCCCGCAGGAGTAACGCCGTGAGCTCCCACATATTCTCGATGTATATCCTTGCGCTCTTAAACACTGCATCATTACTCGTGCACCAAATTATCCATGCCCCGCCAGGAATGATCAAACGAGCGACTTACCTTGCAAGTCCCGGTGCGGTGTTCAAGAGCGTAAGGATAGTTGTGTTAGTATGAGTTTTTTTTAATTATTATTTTATACACTTTAAAACATGTAATGTTTTGTATGTTTACTTATATTTCTATGTTTTATACTATGTAATTATTATATTTCTTTATATTTTTTAATATTAGATATATGATTTTTACTCTCAGATATTTGATTTTCAAATATTTGAATCATGTTTTATTACATTTAAATTTTTTAAACATTTTACATAATTATCTGAATCGGAATCCAGGTTTTTAAATATAATATAAATACTTCTTTTAAACATCTATCGAATATACACATATTTTTTCAGATATACACATAGAGGGGTTTATCCACTTTATTGATGGACTTGACAAAGAATGCAGATGTCTCTACCTTTTATTTTATTCATATTATATATAGATTCGTTTGAACGGCCAGGTGGTCTATAAAATGACAAAAAGATATCTCAAAATGCATGTGACAGCTTACATTTAGAGAATCAGCAAAACCATGGATGAATATCTTTCCTGCCATCTCCTTTAATTTAACATGCTATATATATTGAATTGAAAGAAAGATTGACACGTGAAAGCATTGGAGAAATTCGGCAAAGTCTTTTGTATGCATTCAGCAGTAGCACTACATGTGAGTCTTGCCTCTAATTTTTTAATTCCATTCTATCTTAAAACATCTGGCTCCACACAACAAGAAATCACATAATTTAGTGCATGAGAATCATGTAATGTGACCCACAAAGCAAACAATTTTCTTCTTTGAAAAATGTTATGTACATTTTTTTTTTAGCTTCACTATCAGTTCGCACATATTTTTAGTTGTTTTAAAATAATATATATCATCTAATGAGATAATCATATGATTTTATTTATATATAGAAAATGTAACGAAATTTTAATTAAACTTATATTTCATTAATGTGAGAATATGACGCTAACGAATATGTGTGAGTATGTAATTGAAATTTGAGCTGGATCCCTCCAAACTGTCCGAAATCCATATAACCCCATGAGAAATCCATATACCCCCATGACTTTTCCTGAAATCCATATATCCCTTCTGAAAACACCTATGTAAATCCAAATAGTCCACTGAGTTAAATTTCATTAACAGATGAAGAATATTATGCGAATATTCTGTTTGGTTAACCCAAGTTAAAAACACAGGTACAACAAAAACTTTCATAATTTGTTAAAAATACATACAATCTTCTATAAATGAAGATTTTACCTCTTCAAATAGAGTTTTATAATTTATTCGGATGAGTAAAATCATCACTTACATAGAGTTTTCTGTATTTTTAACAAATTATAGGTTTTTTTTTTTTTGTATACTGTGTTTTCAGCCAGAGTTTAACCAACGAAATATTTACAAAATATTTCTCATCTATCAATGGAAGTTTAATTCATGGGGTTATTTGAATTTACATATGTGTTTTTAGGGGGTTATATGAACTTCAAAAAAAAGTCAGAAGATTACATGGATTTCAGATAATTTAAAGGGGTTTATTTGGATTTTTCCCTTTTTTTATTTATTTATTTTCTTACTCAACACTACAATCTTTTGATCAATCACTAATATAGTAGTAGCAAGTGGCAATCATTCAAAAGCTTAATTACTAAAGAATGGGAAGTTTAACAAGCACGGGATATGGATGTTTTTTCTCTTTCACTGAAAGAAAAGACTAAGGATTCCAGACAATATATTGTTCAATGTTCATCAATCCCCCCACTGTGAGGGAGGTGAATTTTCAAAACGGGCGCAAGACGATCACGGAGTAACAGGATGACGATGACAGCCTATAATCCAGGTTAGATTCTTCTTTAACCAGGATTCGGCCGTCAAGGCCTCCGCTTTGTATTTTTTTCTTTCTTTCTCTATGTCTTTTCACCCTATCAGAATTGTACTTCGAAATCAGAAATGAATTCGTAATAACTATTTCTATCTTTTTCAAAAAAAAAAAAAAAAAAAAACCCACTGCAAACGTCATTCAATTGAGTATTTGAATACCCCACAAACAATTATTTTATTGTGCCTTTCCCACAAAAATAAAAATAAAAATGTGCCTTGATTCTGGGTGTATATGATCCTGTGGGAATAATCTCATCCCTTGATTTTTGCTTTGTAATGTACTCCATCTGGGTCGTTTTATATGTCATCACTAAAGAATAGTTTTTATATGTTGTAGAATTGAATATTATTCATGAATGAAATTACAGTCAATTTTATTTTTTGTTTCTCTAATTGGTATATATACCTTTATATATAAAAGCATATAAATTTATCTTCATGTTTATATATAAAAAATCAGATAGATAAACATAATTTTGGTGGAATTATAATTAAATAGGATAAAAAATAAGCAACCATGTAACAAAGCTCTTATTTGTGTGTTTTATTTATGAAGTATATATCAGTCATAGCTGTGATTAAATGACTAATCTATTGAATCACAGCAATCACATTAACACATATTTGCTAAACTTTACATTTTATTGTTTAGGATAATGATACTCCCACCAACCAAACATTCATCCCCATTGATTAAAATTTTTGTGGTTGGTGAGGACAATAGGAGGGGGAGGAGAGAAAAAGAGAGGAGGCTGGCAAGAGACAGGGGAGAGCTGTGGGCGGAGGATGCCAGAGGGAGGAAGCCGGGGGACAGGTGAAAAATGACACACTTTTCTTATCTATTTTTTTTTATCATTAGAATAGAACACTCTCTCTAACATGAGTATGAGAGACTCTTTGACAGACACCACACCAGTGTCTTCTTCCTCTTCTTTGAGGCTACGTGAAGCAACAAGAAGTTGACACGTCACACTAATTACTATGAAGTTTTTCAAGCTCCACATATATTTATATGTAAAATAAACATATATATACACTCTAGTAAATTGTACATATGCATTTACATAAAACATAAAAAATTACGTGCTCCATTAGATGAGATATACAATCATTTTTTAGTTCACAAGAAAAAGCTAACACGTAACGCTTCACATGTTTAATATATATAAAGTTTTATGTTAATTTTGACACACATGCATTTCATTTAACAAAACATGTATTTCATTTTTAAAATATGGCTACACACACACTGCATACAATGATTGCATGTATCAGCACCCATAAAAACAAGGGCAATTTCCCCTCAAATGTTAGCAAAACAAAACCCATGACCCGGTCAGCACTACCACGTTACTGACTGATTATTTATTTTTATTTTCCGAAGGGGACATATAAATCTTGGCTCCTTTTAAAAGAGTGCCCTAATATATAAAATACTTTAAAAAATCTCATGCAGAAGTTTTTTTTTTATATATATAAATCACGCTTCATATAAGATAAGATTGAAACAATACTTAAAATTTTAATTATATCTCAATATTAATGAATAAGATTATTTTGAATTTTATCTCAATCTCAACAGATAAGATTGAAATTTTAATTATATGAGATGATAAAATTGAATATATAAGATTGAGATAAAATTTAAATTTTATCTCAATCTGATTTGATCTAAATTTTAGAATCTCAAATAATTAAAATTTTAAAATTGCAATCTTATCTTTATTGAGATTTAAATGAAATTCAAAGTAATCTTATCTAGATATAATTAAATATTAAAATTCTATTTTTAATATTATCTGATTTTATTTTAATATGAAAGTTAATATAAAAACATACAAGATATTAAATAAAAATAAAATACATGAGATAAATGATGCGTGATTTATAAGACACGTGATATATAAATCACGCATTCTTTAAAAGAATAAAAACAAAAAAATCCAATCAGCGTTGTTGAAGGCTATTTTTAACCAATATGGGTGTGGCTAAAGTTACTAATATTGATTTTAGAGGGGCAATTTTTACAAATTACCCTATAAATAAAATAACCACAGCCATCCAACAAAGTGCAAAAACAAATCAAAGAGTGGGTCAAGCATGTCATTTCATTACCCTCTCTTTTCAAAACAAGAAATCAATAACAGTACTGACTAGTGAGCCCCCCACCACCTTCAATCCACCATAAAACATACCCCACCCCCCTCTCCCCTCTCATAATTGAATCTCCTCTCCACCCCCCAAAAGCCAAAAAACCCAACACAATCAAACAATGGAGGATGAGTACTGGTTCGAGTGGCTCTCAAAGACAGCTCTTGATCCCTCCTTGGTCTACGACTACGCCATGACCCTCTCCCACAACGAGCTTAGTGAGGAAGACATCAAACACTTCGACCACGACTTCCTCCTCAGCATGGGCATCTCCGTCGCCAAGCACCGCCTCGAAATACTAAAGCTCGCCAAGAAGAACCAACAACAACAACACAATCTCTCGATGAGGCTCGTAAAAGCTGTCGAGAAGACGAAGAGACGCATCGCAAAAGCCTTCGCCCACCGTTCATCGGAAGAGGAGGGGGAGGGATCGATCGTGGTGGTTCCGAAGGCGAGCTATGGGTGGAGAGAGGGGGTGCTGAAGAGGTATAAGAAGCCAATTCTGCTTAAGAAAGGGAGGCTTATGATCACTGATGGTGGTGGGATTAGAATTGTTGGTGGTGGGAGTAGTCCATTGTCGGTGGTGGCGGGGGCTGAGACGGCGACGGAGGAGATTCGGTGGGATTGTATGTTTAGAGATATGAAGCCCACGTGAGAATTGAAGATGATGATCAGAGAGGATTGGTTTTGATTTAGAATTATTGTTGTTAATATTTACTATATAGTTTTTTTATCTGAATTTGTGTCATTGTGTGTGTGTGATATGAGTGTGTCACAAGACTTGGCTTTTTTTTTTTTTTTTCTTCTGTTGGTCATCTTTGCTTTGGCACCATTTGGAGATCTACTTTTTCTTCTTTTTGATTTTTAATTTGGTTTGGTCATGTGATCTTCCAGTATTTGTGGTGATTAAGGGAAGGTAATAAAGTGGAAAAGTTTAGTTGGGGTAGTGTTTTTTTTATGTGGTAATGATGGAAATTAAAGGAGTACTCGCATGAAACCATATTAATTAGATATAGTATTGTGTGATGTTTCTTCAGTATTCCCATGATGAATGATTACAGGAGATGGAATTCAATCCTGTCGGTTCCATCATAAAATAAAAATGATATCCTACTTAAATTCTTTAAAATTCACAAGCTTTTTATATTAAATATATAATTTACACGTGCCAGTTCTTTAATTAAGGACTAATAAAACCTGATTGGATTCCATGTTTAGCCTGACTTTGCTAACATAAATACAACTCTTTTAAGTAAATCTCAACATTTACAGAATAATAAAGACAACAAATCCACATAAGAAAACTCGCATATCTTTGTGGTTGACAAAAAATTTCTACATCTGAATCAATTCTATGCATTGCCCATTTCTCTCAAAGAAATCCTATATATACACGGCTATCTTTCACAAAAAAATAAAATCTTTTTTAATAATCCTAACAAGGAAGAATTAAATGATATGGTAAACACAATGAGAAATGACATCTTTCGGTGCATAACAGATTCCCTCATACTGGGGTAGGGCTATCTATCTGATCTTATAAACATTTGTGAATATGCTCTTTCATGCTAGAATGCAAAAGCCAAAAAACAAAAAAAAATATCTCACAACAGGTCCTTTCTATTGTGGGGATATATAGCCAAAAACCTTAAAATTTTGTGAACCCAACACAAACGTGATATGGCCCCTTTTTTTCAGAGAGAGCTAATTTCAGTCTATATTGTAACATTAGGGGAATTGTAGTTACTATATATGCAACAATCATAAACAATGAGAGTATAGCACATGGGGTGTCTGGATCTACAAGGGCAGCTTATCTTCTTATTTACAAAATATCAGACCACAATCGCAATGTACATTCTTTATCTTATCAAGTACAGCAGCACTTCTTTCATGAACTTATGATGACTGATGGTGGAGCTAGACTCCTTGTTTTTTTGTTAATAAAGAAAACATAGATTTTGTTTTGCGATTTCATTTCTAAATTTGAATTACAAATCCGAAAGTGAGGGAAGGGGAGAGAGAGAGCTAGAATTGTTGTTGTTTCAAGTAATCCGGGGATCGGAGCCGATCACAAACCTGTTGTGATCGCTTCCCCGCTCCTCTTCGTTTGCTTTTCCTTCGAACCAATATAACTTCACTAATCTTAGTTATCAATGGTCTAACTTTTGTTTAAAAAAAATCCGTTAACTCGAGAGTTAATGGTGCTTATTGGAAAAAAAAAAATTGTGAGGATGCATGAGTTGGTGATACTGGAGGCAGCAACTGATTATATTAGGAGGGTTGCATGTTTAAGGATTCAAAGCTTATATACATGAGATGAGAGAATGCTTTTATTTTGCTTTCGATTAGTATTATATTGTTAATACTATGAATTTTTACCAAGTTAAGCATAGGTACATTTTTTTTCATTAAAGATCTTACATAAGAATTTCACTCATGTTGATAGGAAGAGACTTGATTTGAAAAGAAAATACAAATTAAAAAATACAAAAATATAACGCTTGGACAAAAAAAAAAGAGACTAGAGTTTGTCATGTGAATTGCTTTAGTGCCAAATGTCTCAGAAGACCTGTTTTTTCCTGGTCTTTTTAACTTTGGCACCATTAGTAGATTTCCTTTTTTTTTTTTTTAATTTCATTTATGGTCATGTGATCTTCATGTGATCTTCCAGTATTTGTATTTTTGTGACTAAAGGGTGAAATAAAAACAATGGAAAAATTAGATGGGTAGTGTTATATGTGTGGTGATGATGAAAAGAAGTCACATGAAAGAATGTCAGATAGATATAGTATATGACTTCATGCCTCTCAAATGCAATGCTTGGTTGTTAGTTCTGTGGTAGGACGAAAATAGCCAACAATAAAACCAGTTTGTGCACCCACCACAAACATGATTTCACACTTATAGAATGTGCTAATTGAAGTGTATCCTGTGACATACTGGAGAATTGGAGACACTGTGCTACACTGCTACAATCATATCATAGCTGTCTGGGAAGGCAATACCTAGGCTGGTAGGCGACGCTTATAGGCATGGATGTTTGTCTGCTGATGGGCACCAGCTGTAAGTATGTCAATTATCCAAAAAAATTTTGTATCCGTTTCTAAATTCGTATTTGAAAAATCAGAAATATCTTATATTTAAATATCCAAAATATGGATATGAATATCAGTGTATCCGATTAAAAATATATATGAAACTGACATATATTATAAATTATATATGTTTGTATTATATATTATTCATATTTGTTATTTTGTATAATTAATTATAGTCATGATATTTTATATTACTATTAAATTTTTTTATATATGGTATTTAAAAAAGAGAATAAGTTTTAAAATCTCAATTTTAATTCCATATCTCTTTAATATATCATTTAATTATTCAAATTAATGTTAATATTTAAACATGTCGATTATCTGAAAAAAAAATCCGTATCCAAATAGTTCAAAATCCGAAAATTAATATCTGTATCTGAATGGTTATGATAGAATGCAGATATTAACGTATCTGATCGGTATCTGATCCGTTGACAAGCTTAGTTGATGGGCACCAGGCTGGTTTCCAACACCAAATACAATCCGTATTTTTTTAGTGAGTGCAAGTGGCTAATGAATTATACGAGACTGTAAAATAAATTGGAATGTAGCAATGCTTTCTTATTAGATGGACTTTTTAAAGCTATATAAGATCTGGGTGAATATGACTCACAATCTTCCCTGTAACAGCCCCATTAATTATGGACAGCAACATATATATACTATGTTAAGTAACTATTGATCCTTACAATAAAAGCAGTCCACACCAAATCAACATATATTGATGAACCAAATCTGCAGCAATCTCTGCAATGGTATAATCTCCACCAAATCTGCAACAATCTCAACAATTTATTCAAATTCAACACGTTACACTCTTTCCTTACTCGTATTATTAGTTGTATGTCTTTCAGATTATAAATCTTTATTTAATTGCAACTATAATTATATATGTAAAAGTCTATAAACAGAAAATAATGAAAAGGGAAGGCACTCCAACCAAATGATAATCTTTCTTTAGCACTTGTTTTAATTTTTTTTTAAATTAGCATATCTCATTTGTTTTAATTTTTTTTTAAATTAGCATATCTCATTTAAAGAGAAATATATTTTTATATAAAAAAAATGAAATATATACTTTAATGAATTGCATGAATCAATTTATAAGAAAATGTGAAATTTTTTTTAACAATATATATACTTCATTAATGTGAGTATATGAAGTTAACAAAATATATAGGATTACAATCGGTGTAGAATAATGCAGGAGCTCATTTTGTTGTTATGCTGACAAGGAGAACATGGTGTCTCATGTACCAACTACACTCAAAAGGAAAATGATATGTCGAGACCTTTGTGCATCTCCAAATTGTAGTTTACACTATTTTTTTTTATAAATAAAATTATGCACTCTCATATTGAAATACATATTGGTATACTAAATGAATTATATATTGAAATACAATAGTATATTTATTTCTCTTTGAAAAAATGATTTTGTTTTTTTACTTTAAGTACTATAATAGATTTTCATACATTATGATAGTGCAATTTACATTATATTATCATAATATATGTGGCTGCAAAATAGGCTACAAAATGGATTGAGGTATAGCTTGGTAACTTGTCTAGAAGTACTTGTACAAGAAGTTCCTTCTGGATAAAGTTACTTTTAAAGAATGAGCCTTTTGTTTTTGAAGTAGAAGCTGTTTGGGAACACATATTGATGAATGTTTTCAAAAAGTACTTTTGTAATAGAATTCACATGAATTATCTAAAATACTATATTATATAATTATCTTAATAGATCAATATAAATAAATAAACATAATCAACTATATAGATCTTAAATATTAACACTTTTTCTAACCACAATTGATTACAATATCAAACTAATAAATCCTAACAACTAAGATATTAACAAACTATTTTTTTGTGAACAAAAGTAGATATTACTAATAAATTTATTCTAACAATTAAAAGATACTAACAAAATTATTCAAATTTAAAATAGAAAAGAACATAAACTAACAAATCTAAAATAGATCATAGATTTGTCCTACATCACCTAATGAGATAAGTGAGAGAAAATTTGTTTTATATAATACCTAAAGCCTATGTTTAGTTCAAGAATAGGGTTAGAAAAAATGGGAATAAATTGGAATAGTTTCAAAGTGTTTAGAAAATTGGAATAAATGAGAATCTGTATGTCCTGATTAACTGGTATAAAGTGGTATATGGATTCCAACCAATCCTTGAAATTAAGTTATTCTAACAAAAAAAAAAATCATTTTATTCTTATTTATACTAGAATAGACATAAATCTTATAATAACTTAATTCTAACCAAACATGGGCAAATGGTTTTTTGAGAATTTGTAAAATTTTATAAGGGCATTTTTGCCAAAACAATAATTTTTTTTAAACTTTTGTAGAAGTGAAAAAACTTCTTTCATATAAGGAGTTATTTTCTCTTTCTATAAAGAGGAGTTTTTCTCCTTCTACAGAAGGAGAAGTGATAGTAATTATACGGTTCCTAAATGTGATCACTTCTCTTTCTGTAGAATAAAAAATCACCTAAAAATACTTTTAAGCAGTTGCCAAACGCACACTGAGTGTATCAGCGTTGCTCAAATGATGAATTAATGGGTTGGCTCCTCATCTATTGGATATTACCCAATGGGCTGTGGCCTTTTTATGTCAAAAGTATCTCCACCTATTTTCTGTGTCCCTGGGTTGCAGTTCTCTTAAATTTTTTATGCAAAAAAAAAAAAAAAACTAAGTTCGTGCCCAGCCAACGATTGAGGTTAGTGATAATTATATATTTTTGATGCTAGTCCTGTCTATATACATCTCCATGGGTGATGACAATTATCAAGGTCAGTGAAGACTTGGCCCATATTTGTTTTTGCAGAATTAATGATTAAAATTAGGAATGGAATTGATTTTATAGCTCAAGCTGTTTGATTTCCAAAGTTTCATGCTAATTGTAACAAGGATAACTGATTGAATTCTAGGCCTGTCGAATGAAATTCTTTTTTTTTTTTTTTGAGAAATTGTAGTCATATCTATTCTAATTTTTTTTACTGCACCCCACCCATTGATCTAGGCCTGTCCGATAAAGTTACATTGGAATAAAGTCCAAATTCATTAGATTTTTTAAACAAACAGGAGATTAATATTTGCATAAATTTGTCGTTTGAGACATCCAATAAAACTGGAACAATACAAGAAAGAATAGCATGGCCCATGCTTAATCGAGAATTGTAAAAAAAAAAGAATATTTATGTAAATTTATATTATATATATGCATAAGAATATTTGTGTTACGTGATTTTCAAGAATAAGTCCATTCCTGTCATCTTTTAAAACATCTCACAATAATATTTACTGCGTGAAGCATTTTAATTTACATAAATTTATCCCAAAATGATTTATTAACAAAAAAAATTGATGTAGATCAATCACGAAAATGATTACGCCTCTACCAAAAAAATGACATGATAAAATGTCATAATTTTTTTGTCACTAGAACAAAAGTCAGTTTCATCCAGAGTAACTCTTCATCCATCCTAAAAAAAAAAAAAAAATCCCTCTTCATCCGTGAAGGTGGGGCTATCAGCATCAACTTTAATACTGATTATATGGATAGGCTCCACTTTTTTCTTTTTCCCATACAAAAGGATAAGGTCACAGTTATGACAATATCATACACTCGGCAGTCTGAACCTTCTCCTTCACCATTACTTTGCCTCCAAGTAGGGAAGTTCTTACCCAATTTCACCTGTTGAACTTTGTTCTCATTCAAAAAGGATGGCCCTCTTCAGCCACTATTATAAGGGGGGGGAAAATGTGAAATATACACAGGGAAAAAAATGTGAAATATATCTGGCCCTATATGCAGCCCTACAATGTCTCTCCAGCATATGGAGTGTCCCCATGTTTGTATCTTACAATTGCCATATGTCACACCACCACCCACACCTCTAATCCTCTTTTAAATTCCTTATTTTCTATACAACAGTGCACACCAATGTGAGGCCAAATTAATGCACAAAAGAAAGTCCCAAAAGCCACACCCACAAAGCAAAGGTTCTTTATTTGAAGAGCCGTTTTTGCTCATGAGTGGACCATTTTGCATTCCAGTCCACAAAATGGGGCAAGTCAACCAGAGCACAAACCCCTCCCTAGCTCCTTTGATTATATTCCATTCAATTCTGATTACATGTTTATATATATATTGTCTAGAAAGCAAGGAATATAGTTGAGAATTGTAGATTTAAAACTGTTTGTTAGGTGAAAATTCGGTTTGAGTCCAGCCAAACAAGTTACAATCATGGAGGCTTTCTTCAATTTGAAGAGAATCTATTCTGTTTCAACATGTTCACATATTCTGTTGATTTTTTTTTTTAATATTTATATTTACATTTTTTGTTAATGATGCACAACATTTATTATTAATGCATGTTTGGTTAGTGGTATTGTAGGATGAATATTGAATCCTTCCTATTGTTACAAGAAAAGCGTGAAAATCCACCGTTTTGATTACTGGTACCCGTAATCAAAACAATGAAAAAGTTATAGATCCTACCGGATTGTGAAAAAAAAAAAGACGAGAGCAATTTTTTATTCATATTAATCAATTTATTAGCAACATATATTTGTAGCTCAGTGGTTGATTATATAATTTACAATCAAGATGTCATCAGTTTCGAGGGGAGGGAACCCATATATTGAATCAATTTAACAAATAAAAAGAAAATATTTATGACATTCAAAATTTTATATTGATTGGTTCCACTTGTGAAACAAATGGTATTTTGCTTTACTTTTTTCAGTACAATATAAATTTGATTCTGATTCATTGACTAATTGATGATGGCTTGACCAATTCATTGTAGAACAATAAAAGCATGTCATTTAATTTAGTATATGCTGATTCATTGACAAATTGATGATGGCTTGACAAATTCATTGTAGAACAATAAAAGCATCTCATTTTGGTATATGCTCTTCAAAGTCGTCACCTTGGAACAAAAGAAAAAGTCTTCCAGAACCTTATTCAGACTTCAGTAGGAGAAACCCCAACCAGAATGAAAAATGTATTCAATATAGTGGTCTATTTTGATGATTAACTAGCCCAACTAGAATTTGAAAAATGAAAGTTTTAAATGCAAGACATGGAAGGAGAATAGTTTAAATAAAAAAGCAAGAGCATTTATGTTATATGCTTTGATGCTAAGATTGACTTGAAAAGTAAGCAAATCATAGTGAAAATTTTTGTTCTTTAATTAGTCTTTTCAAGAAAAGTAAAAGCCACAAAATGGACCATAAAAAGTATTAAAATCACTTAACCAGAAAATTGAATCATGACTAGTTCCCTTCAATTTAATGGAATATCACATTGAGGAGAACAAAATGCATATCATCTAAATAGTGATCCTCTTGTTGAGAAACTAGCCCAACTAGAATTTGAAAAGAAAATTTTAAATGCAATATTAATACATGGAAGAGGAGAAGTTGAATATTAAAGCTAGAGCATTTGTGTTAAATAAGTACAGGGCCTTGCATACCCAAAAAAAAAAGAAACTTTATTTATATAATTGAGCTACAAATGAGAAATCACAATTCAATCAAATGAAAACACTCTATTTGACCCCCAACTGATCTATCATTTAAATACAGAGAAATATATGGACTGCTCCCTGTTGAAGTTGTTCAACAACTACTAATTGACCAAATCACCTAAATCATCATTCATCAAATGATGACGAAAATCTATCTTAAAAGGCGACAAAACTTTGGTACGTCCTCAATCTCTATTATACCATCATTTCACATGTTTTGATAAACTTTATATAACGAAAAATATATTTCATATAAAGAAGGTATATACTATAAAATTGTATGGATTGAAAAATTTTATACTTTGTTTAACGGGATATATATCTCATTTGTGATATATAAAATTATACACAAGACCCTGATATTGTGAAAAAGATCTTTCTAACTATCAAACAGTTCACATTAACCTCACTACACCTAAATCGGTTACAAAAACAAGATCCCTGGTCTCAAAACATCACTAAGCTTCAAAAGATTAATTTAGGGTCAACTTGACCCATCCATGTACAAAGTGAGATGCAAAAATCATTCCATCCATGTATCCATCAGCAGGAGCAACAAACACTACATCATACACCCAACATTTCACATGAACCTCAAAGCAGGAGGGTGGAACATTGCTTTTGCTGCTAGAACATGCAAACCAATCCAACCCCACACAAAATAAATATAAAAACAAATGCAAAAGAATATGTTACACACAATCTCTTTTACAGTCTCAAACACAATCATCTTATGTTTTATTTTTTTTTTAAATCATATACCTCATCTAATGAGATTTGTACTTTAATCAAAGATGAAGTATATATTTCAATTAATTGAATGCTATCATTTATAGAAAATTTAATTTTTTTAACAAACTATATACCTTGATACGGTGAGTGGAGGAGCTAATGAGGTATATAAATATAAGACTGTATTTTTATTATGAGTTAAAGATGTTTGAGTCCCTATAAACATCTATAAATCCATAAGTCCTTGTAAATTTGGGGCATGACAATTATATTCCTAGAAACACAGAAAATGTCTAATACATCCCTACTGTTAAATCATTTTTTAACCTATCATGGTTAAAATTCACCATAGGCGTGATTTTACTATTATACCATCCACAATACACAATATGGTGATTAATATGAGCTTTTTAACTTGTGTAATCATATCATCAAAATGTAAAATAAAAAATCTAAGTAATATCTATAGTATAATAAATATAATACATAAACAAAATCATCTTCATAATTATAATTATTTGAAATAGAAGCAAAAAATAATAATAATGGAGTAGTACGCAACAATAAAGTCAAAATCCGCAAAAGAAAAAAAAAAGTGAAAATGAGTTTGATTAAGGGTAAGATGGTCACTTAAAAGGATATATATGTTTTTTTTCTATTTTTTCAGTTATTTATATGAATGTTTAATTTTACATAGATGGAATATTATAAGAATATATCATCAAATTGGATAAAAAGTTAACCTATGGATTAAATTGGCTCACCATAATAGTTTAAAGGACATGTATGTCCGACTCCAAATTTGCAAGGACTTATATAGATTTGTGTATGTTTACAAGAACTCAAATATCTTTAATTCTTTTATTATTTTAGACTGTAAAAAATATCGAGGGAAACATACTACTCAATGACACACACACACAAATAAAACTCCATGTACAAGTAGCCTCAACTTTACTGAGCCCCACACATATTTATTCCAAATCACACCTCTCTCTGTTTTTTTATTTTTGTATACCAACTTGAGATTTCTGATGGTAGTTTGAGAAAGATATTAGACCCGTTCCGATTGTTACGTTCTGATCATGACGATGTTGCCGATCATCTCCTCAGTTAGAATCAATGTTTTAAAGTAATATACGGTTCGTATGTGCGGTCGGGGTCCAAACCGCATGTGTGGCCACTTATACAGCATATACGGTTGCACATTGATTGTTCAAACGGACTCACAAGTCCATTCGAACGGTCATTTTTTAAAAAAACTGTCATTTGAACGCCGTTTGAACAGAATTTATTCCCAGAATATTTATTTTTTGGATATTTGAACTTTTGTTTACAGTTCGAACCTTATTTGAATGACAGTTTTGGTATTCGAATCAAATCTGGACCGTTTGAAAGGTTTCTCTGTAGAAACCGCACAAACCAAATCATATGTCGTCGGGTTTTAAAATAGTATGTGACATGTGCTGTCCCACTTAAATATATGGTTAGAATATTTTCTACTATGGCCAGTCCTTTCGAAACGTCAGAATGCTCAAATCCACGATTAGCTTTTAGTGGTGGAAATGAAATGTCTAAAGTGACCGAATTGTATTCACTGCTAGATGGTCACATACCATTTGTGAAGTTCAAATTTAGTGGTGTAGGCCATTTCAATTGTATCATTGCTTAATTTTATATTGCACAATTTTTTTGTGATATAATCTGAAGATCACATTTTCTTTACAGGTTTTCAAAGCAGATTCTACGAGGGAGCTAGACAATTATCTGTTCTCATTTGCCTTGTTTGGGGACAATTTGATGTTGTGTTTATGATTTTTAATGATGTTTTTAACTTAATGGAATCTTTTGTTACTCGAATAAATGTTGATTCAAGTGAATGTTCTATAGGAAATAGAGTGAATGTTGACTTGAATTATGTAATTGTTATTACTTGTTAGTATTTGCAATTTTAAAGGATTATCTAAATCATACATTAGTTATGCAAAAAAATTTTAAAAAAAAATACTATTTGCGATGGTTTGAAGCAAATAACCACATAATTTTTTTTTTAAAAAAAAAACACTATTGAAGGTGGACACTAAAACACATCGGGAAAAGAGTTTACTTGTGGCGGCAAATTAAACCGTTGCAAAAACCATTTATTTGCCGCAACCAAGTAAATCCATCGCAAAAGCGGCGGTTTTGAACTGTCGCCAAAAACTTTGTTTTCTTGTAGTGATCCTTTGAGGTTGGGATATGTACATGTACCAATATATTGTCTAATAAAGATTTCACTTAGGGATGACTCACTACAAAGATACGAATTTCTGTCGGTAGAGGATTGAAACAAAAAACAACAAATGAAAATGGGGGTAGGTAAAGAAAAAAGACGACCAAAAAATTTGGCAGGCTATTTTTAAGGGAGAATTTTCGTGGATGATTTTTTAAGGCGACGTGGCATAAACTTATAAATTTTCACATAGAACTCACTACACGACGAAATAGATAGTTGATTGTGTGTAACAACTCTTTAATTAATTTTTTGGCAGGGGAGTGAAATGATTTTCTTATATAAATTTTGTCTAAATCATACATTTGTGCATCCAATTCGAGCCTCATAATATAGACGGGATCGGATTCAGTTAGGACTAGATCCAGTCAGTTCAGTTAGTATCGAACTGGACGACATGAAAATTGAATTGCACTATTATTAAATTAAACTGCACAACTAATTGTTGAATATATATTTCACTCTCTTATTGGGTCCAATCAACTATTGGAGAAAATATGAATTCCTAAGTATCATCAGTATCCAATAGGAAAGTGAAATATATATCTAACAATTGATTGTGTGGTTTAATTTATAGGTGGTACAATTCGATTTTCACTTCATCTAGTTCGATATTGATCGAACCGACCGGATCCAGTCATCCGGTCTCAAAATACATCTAAGCCACCCTCAGCTTTGTCCATGAGCTTGAAGCCTCATGGATGCTAATTGTCACTTTTTCAACCACACATGAATCATAACAAAACTTCACTAGCAAGGATTCCAGACAGAAGTTGATCTGGCCCACTACAGACTATTTTGGGGGTGAAAGAAAAATCTGTGGAATCACTTAACAAGGAAGCTAGTAAAATAATAATAATAATAATATCTGTTGAAGAAAGCATGGTCATTGATTGGGGACCACTGGAGATTCTGGTTTTTGCAAAAGTGATAGATGAGATCAGAATTATCTTCACCTCAGCCAATTAAACTTTCCCTACTCATGAAAAAATATCACAATTTGTCCAGCTTCAAGAATCTTCAAAGAAATTTACAGCAATATTCATAATTTTTATTTTTATTTATTTTTTGTTTGGAAGTAATGATATATTCATTTCAAAAAAATTACGAATGTACAATAATGACTATTGAAAATACAGATTGAAAAGTAGCTTTTAAAATAAAGCTGCTTTTTAAGATGATTTTAGACCTTAATTTTTTTAGGATTTTTTTTTTAATTCAGGAATCAATATTTGAAATGAGTTTAATGTTTGATAGGGAAAACTGCTTTTCAATTCAAAAAATCGATTCCGACAAAAAAACGTTGTTTTTGAGTTTTTTAAAACACAGATTTCGAGGAAAAAATTAAAAGGAATCAAGCTTCTGATTTTGCAAAAAACTGTCCCGTTTGACTGTACTTTTTTAGCTTTTCAGCTTTTCAAAAAGCAAAGCGCACCCAAAAGCGCAACCAAACGGGGCCTAAAAGCTGTATTTGGTTGCACGATTGTAAAACTGATTTTAGGTAAAAGCTGTGTTTAAAACTTATTTTGTAGGAAACTACTTCTCTACAGCTTTTGAAAAACTCGGGTTTTAGACACTTTTTTCACATAAATTTGTCTGCAGCTTTTAGCCTCAATTTTTCTATTTGGAAACAAGTTTCAGAAAAATAATTTCCTCCAACCTAAAAACTTTCCAAACCCGTTTTCAAACAGGCTCTAAACATGAATGACAGAATCTAACTATCATTTACAAAAATTGTCATGGATAGAAGAATAGAGGATAAATAGGAGTAAGTTAAAAATTATGTTTGTTTGCAAGGAATAGTGGAGTGTATAGGTGATTGAAGGACCACTTTTAAGCTATAGACAGGCGACAAAATAGACCGAGTGTATTAGCGTCCATTTGATCACCTATGTCCACTATAGAGGAGAATGTGATTTTGAATGTGTTTGAAATACATCTTGGTCTTTTCCCATCTCCCCCACCCCCCTTTTAATAATATATAAAAAAACCTTAAAGTTCAATTTTATTCATTTTTAAAATAAAATTCTATTCAATGCTATTTTCAGTCTCAGCATATTTATTTACATTGCTATGAAAAATATATAGCAATGGTTACACGTACACACACTCATATGATGGTATGTCTATTTTATATACGGCTCAAATTAGGACTAAAGATAGGATTTGATAACAAAGCTTCATTAGTTAATAATATGAGTATCCATCAAATGATACACAAGTGCCCTCTGATAACAAAATTTCACCCTTAGATTCCTTGTATATTGGCCAATGAGGCAATGAAGGTGGGGGCCATTGTAACATCAACTTCATTACTGACCATCAGCTGTGGATAGGCTCAACTACCAGGAACTTATTTTCTTTTCCCATACAAAATGATAAGGTCACAGTCATGATAATATCAGATACTGTGCACCCACTCTTTCACCATTGTCTTTGCCTCAGAGGAGGGAGGATCCCCCCTCCCCAATTTCACTTTCACCTTTTGAGATTTGTTCTCACTCAAAGATGGTGGCCCTCTTCAGACACTGAGGAAAACAAGCATATAAAAATCTGGGCCTACAGAGCCTTCACAATGTCTCTCCTGCATATGGAGTGTCCCCCATGTTTGCAGATTTTACAAGTGCCACATGTCACACCACCACTCACAAGCATTAGATCACCCCTTATCCTCTTTTTCAATTCCCTTCTCCTTGGATAACATTATGTAATGTAACTATATCCCTCACAATAATGTAAGGGGGAGGGGGGGAGTGTATCATCTTCATTGGTTTGTTTTCTACACACAAGCTCTTTTTTGTCTTTAATTTCTCCAAAGCAATTATTGTCTTGCCCAGGCTCATTTGGATCCACCGTGGAGTGAAATCCATGACTGAAAATCTGACAAAATGTTATAGTTTTTGCTTTTGCACTCCTCACATTATGTCCACAGACCAATTTCTCTGGCATTTCAGAATCAGAACCCCAAGAACAATGATTCTCCAATGCGTGGCTTCTCAAAACGTAGACGTCTCCACTGCATATAAAGACGGGCTCCGAGTATTGAACCAACGATCTCTTTACAGGTTGGTACAGGTAATAATCTTTGTCGAAGTTCTGAATATATGAGTTTTAGGTCGGACATTATTAATCTGAAAAATAACAAAAGAAAAAACTTTCCTACCTTAAAAATAACATTCTGTAGCCCAAAAACAAATGTAACACAACCTAAACATAAAACAGATGAAGTATAATTTCTAACAATTTTCATTGTTGGAGGTGTCATTTGACATTCAAGGATTGATGAAGTGGATGCTTTTTTTTCCAGCCTAGATATAGCTAGCTGTCCAGAGCATTATAAAACACATTAATCTGATGTGGTAGGGGACCTATACATTTGCATCTTTGGTTGTGTCTTCCATGTGGTATATTGTGGGACCTAAAACACACCTCTTTCAATGAGAGATGATGATGGTCTTGGAGGGGCACTACACACCGAATTGCTTAACCCTCTGAAAGAGATATTGATCTCTTTGTAAATATCTTGTCATAGGAAAAAATCTTATCCTAAAATTGAGTAGAAACTACCTAAAATTGAGTAGTCATTATATGGTGTCAGTGTAACGTTGGAGTGATATATGAACTGACATTTCAAGAGAGTGCATTTAATGGTTAGACAACATTCAATAAAATTTAACCATTGACTCGTGCCTAGTGATTTGATTCCCTATCTCATGTGAAACACTCCCAAAATCTTTTACCATGGTGTCTCTACTTGTACATCTTTGAATATTTTTGTACGTGCTTTAAATTTGCACATCTCTTAGGCTTAGTTTGATATTGAAATTAAGGGTTGAGATAAGAAAATAATTAAATTAAATCACATGTTATCCCTTTTTTAAAAAAATTGAGTAGTCATAATATGGTGTCAATGTAACGTTGGAGTGATATATGAACTGACATTTCAAGAGCATGCTTTTAATGGGTAGACAACATTCAATAAAATTTAACCATTGACTTGTCCCCAGTGATTTGATTCACCATCTCATGTGAAGCACTCCCAAAGTCTTTTACTATGGTGTCTCTACATGTACCTTTTAAATATTTTTGTACGTCCCTTAAATTTACACATCTCTTAAAATTTAAGTGAATCTGTTTACATGTCCCTTTAATTTTACACACCATTTATAGAACATTTCTCCTCGCTAGATCACCTCCTCCTCATCGATCCGACACTCCGCTTCGTCGGTTGTCCGCCTCCTCCTCCTTGTCTTCTTACGCACACACGATAAAGATGGATTTAAAATGGAGACATGGGAGAGAGTGTAAATGAATGTGAGTTTTGTAAAAATGACGACGTATAACTTAAAAGGTGTACAGATCAAACAAATTTAAATAGATCATGGATTGTCATATCAATTTAAAAAGGGTGTGCAAATAGATACAATTGGTGTAAATAGATTCACCCCTCTCAGTAGCTCATTGATGGTTACATAGTTCGAACCCTATTATTATAAGCACATATGTAAATCAGCTACAGGAAATCAATAATCATTGTACCACTGTGGCAATGGACCAAGTAATCCTTGTTTCCATGATAATTGATGGAAGAAAAATCAACAATGCGTGCATTTGGACTAGTTCAATGAGTCAAATTGTACGTCGACAGTCGACACATATTTACGAATTGAAAAAATTCAAATAACCCCCGAAAAATTGTCCAACATCCATATTACCCCTTGAAAATACTTATACAAATTTAAATAACTTCCTGAGTTAACTCTTGATAAAAACGTAATTTATCAAAAACCCCTACAATCTATTAAAAATATTAAAAAACATCTATTAACGATAATTTTACATCTCTAAATATATTATAAAACTCTATTTAGACAGATAAAATCATAATTTACAAAGGATTATTCGCATGCTTAACACATCATATGACGTTTTGATATACTGTTTTTGCAGCAAGGGTTAATCAAACAGAATATTTCCTCATCTGTTAACGAAAATTTAATTAAGGGGGTTATTTGAAGATGCATAAGTGTTTTCAGGAGATAATATGAATTTCAGAAAAAGTTAGAGAATTATATGGATTTCAAACAGTTCACAAAGGGTTATATGAATTTTAAAATTATCATCATTTTGAGAACAACCAATCCTCGACTTGGCTTGATTTATACTCCATCCACACTACAAACCAATGAGAGTTCAAATAAATGCCCAGTGAGGTCCCTCCTCAGCTAAAAGAGGGACCCAAGAAGCCACACCAAAAAAAAAAGTCTTATTTGCGCGTTTTGGAACCCCTGAAGAGCCTCTTGTGCTCATGAGGGGACCATTTGGAATTCCAGTCCACAAAATGAGATCAGTCAAGTAAAGAAGCACAAGTCCTCCAATTCAATATGGGTCACTCATTTTCGTTTCATATTGTTTACATAAAAAGGGTGATTTTTTTTTTTTTAAAGAAATGGTAGACCAAGTCTTATGTCAATAAAGATAAGAGATCCAAAGCATTAAAAAAAAGGAAAAAAAAAAGAAACAAAAACACACAAGATTCAGGAAGCTATATAAGAGATTACACGCAGTTTTACTACTTGTTTTTACTTGCAGTTCTGCTCGTTAAGTCCTATTTCACTAAAATCGATGATGGATTAAACACGTAATTTAGATGGGTATACAAAATTTATTACAGTTACATAACTAGTTGAACGAAAAACATGCGTTTGAAATAATCAAAGCATGTGAATGCACGTATGAGACTGCTTATAAGTCTGTTCTTAAAATCACACGTATTGTTAGAATACAAGGAAATGTGAATATAATTAAAAAATATAGATTTCAAAATATCTTTGTTCGTTTGAATTTCGGTTGAGACACACCAAATTAAACAGGTTACAATGGTGGAGGCCTTCTTCCATACGAATAGAATCTAAATCTCTTTCAAGGGTCCATTGTTGGATATTTTGTAGATTTTTTTGGTTAATGATGAAATGTTACATCGTTTGACAGGCAACCCATTTATCGAATCATTTTAATAAATAAAAATGAAATGTTTATGGCATTCAAAATTTCAAATAGATCGATGAGTCCCACTTGTCCCAAAATTGATAATTTGCTTTTTTTTTTTTTTTTTTTTCTTTTCCAGACAATATAGATTTGATATTGATTCATTGACTAATTGATGATGGCATGACAAATTGATAATAAGACAATAAAAGCATCCCCATCATTTTAAGGTACCTTTGGCCTTCTTTAGCAGAATTAAAAATGAATAATAAAATAAATTGATCGTTTTGAAAAAATAAATCATAATCATAATAATTATATCAAGTTAAGATATGTTAGAATAAGACTTGATAACTAGTATGCACTAAAATAATTTATTATGATTTATCTATATCAAATAATTAAAATATCTTTGAATGTCATTTCTGAAATTTTCTTTGGGCATCATTTTATACAACTTAATTAATCACCCCCCAGGTTAAATAACATCTACTTAATTAGTTGATAGGCTCAACAAAGTTGATGTCACATGATACATTAAAAAAAAAAACACTCATCTTTCACTCTCTGAGTCACCCACCACCACTCAATGCCCTCAACTCCTCTCACTCTCAGCCATCCCCATTGAAAGCCCTCTGTTCAACCTTTCCCCTCTCATTCACTGTCACACACCCTCCTAAATTTTAAAAAATAAGTTAATTAACCATTCGTCTTCCTCCCCTTTCAAAGTTTGTAATTCGATATTCAGTAATGAAATCCGTTAATAAATATCTAACTCCAGTTTCAAAAGAATTAATCATTCTACTCTTGAACCAAAAGAAAGTTATTTTTATGCAAATTATTTATTTTGAAAAGATTACTTATGCAAATTATTGTACATGAAGAATTGTAGAAGAATGTTTTTGGGTAATTTTTTTTCCTCTACTATCTATAGATTGTTTAGTAAAAGAGTAGGAATATTTTCTCTGTCATGTTTCACAAACCTAATCAATCAATGACAGAAACATAATCCCCTGATAAAAAAAACATCACTATACGTCGACGTTTAATGTAACAAAGTGGAAATCCATCCATCCATCCATCCATCCATCATGAGGAGCAACAAATAATACATACATCATACACCCAACACTTCACATGAACCTCAGATCCAGTAGGTGAAACGTTGATTTTTCTTCCAGAACTTGCAAACCAATCCAACCCCACACAAAATTCAATATCAAAACAAACCCACCCTAAAAATGACTCCCACACAAAAAATAATAAAAAGACTCAACTTTACTGAACACCACATATATTACTTCAAATCACTCCCCTCCACTTTTTATATATATATATATATATATATATATATATATTTTTGATACCCCAACCTGACATTTCTTTAGTTGGTACAACCATGTGAGTGGTTTGCTGTTCCATGAATCTCTTCTCCTTGTATCAATTACCATATATAATAACTAATACCCAATCCACAGAAATCGTTGGTTCCAATGAAACCGAAACTGCAGTCACCAGAAATGGAAATAATTAATCGTGTTGGTCGACCACGTAACAGGCATTACATTTTTTTATTATGACTTACTAATCTGATATGGAATTAGCAGTAATGACAGATGAGACCACTTTTCACGAAATTCTTGTTTGAACTGTCAGTTGAACCTTCCGAAAATCTCAATTAGACAACCTTGCCTTACCATTCAAGTTATTCCGAATTTCCAATTATACCCCTCCAAAGAAAGACCTCCCAAGTCCCTTTCACCATTGCAAGAGATTATTAAGGAAAAAGAAAGCTTCGAATAAAGCACCAGATCCGGCGGTTAAAGAAAGTTCAATGAGGGTACTTTCGTAAATATCACACACGCAGTGGACGTACTCGTAATTCAAGGAAAACCGATGCGTGTGTTCTTTCGCTTTTTGGACAGTCGTGTCCGCTGGAGCCCAACTAACCATGGTTAACTTAACCCCGACCCAAAGGCCCACCTGGTTAGGTTAGACTACCCCCAAAACTAAAAAAACCCTCCAAACCACCCCCTATTCACAACCATGCCATTACCCCCAACCCTTCTATAAATCAAGCATCCGAGGCAAGCTAGGTTTGCCAAATCAGCGACCCAAACCTCCCTCTAAAGGGAGACCTTCCTTCTCCCCCCAAAAACAAATAGAAACCCTAATTCGTTCTTCGAAAGCAAAATCAATGGCGGCGACATCAAGAAACAGATCAAGCGGTTCGGGCTTACCTGTATCGAACGGCTTCCATCGCTCGATCTCTCCATCTGGACGGTTCTGCTCCTCCCCCTCCCACTCCGCCTTCGCCTCCTCCTCCGCCTCCAGCTTCTCCACCCGCTCCGC
The DNA here is from genome assembly GCA_030737835.1 of Acorus gramineus. Lineage (NCBI taxonomy): Eukaryota > Viridiplantae > Streptophyta > Magnoliopsida > Acorales > Acoraceae > Acorus > Acorus gramineus. The sequence continues at coordinate 6,448,575 of CM060852.1, read as the reverse complement.
ACCCGGATTCTTCCACCACCAACACCACCACCACCATCATCACCACCACCAACACCAACACCAACACCAACACCACAGCCATCAACGCTCCGCCTCCCCGACCCGCCTCAACCTCTACGGATCCGGCATCCCCTCCGCCCCCGCCGTCCACTTCTCCATCGACCGATCCACCTCCCGTCCCGCTCCCTCGCCGTCGACCAGCCGATCGTGAGGAGGAAGCCGATCTCCGCCCCCTCCTCGCGGCGGACCTGCATGTGTTCCCCGACGAACCACCCCGGCTCGTTCCGATGCAGCCTCCACAAGGGTTTCGGTCCCTCCCCGGCCGCCTCCGGCGGCCGCGGCTACTCGTCTTCGTCTAGCCAGCTCAGCCAGGCGAGGAGATCGGCGATGACGAACTCCCTCGTCCGGATCGGGACGGTGGAGGGCGATTGGGTGAAGCGCGCCCTCGCCGCCCTGATCCGGCCGTCGTCGCACCAGCAGAGGCGGAGGGCCGCCTTCCAGCCCAGGCCAACCCGGCTCTCCGTCGTCTCCACCGCCGTCGATTGCGAGTCATGATTTGTGTAGGTGAAGAGCAGGTTCGTTAAGAAAAATTTCTTTTCCTCTTTTTCACCTTTTGTTCTCAGTTTTCCGTCGCCGTAGCCGGCGGATCTTGAGACGGAGGGAGAAGGAGATAATCGGAAAGAAAGAAAGAGTGAGAGGGAAACGGAGACTACATTTTTTCATGTCTTCTCTTCGAATTTTTTTTGGTTTTTTTTTTACTTTTTGTTTTGTTCAGTGTAATCTCCGAAGGGATTATGTACATAAAATCTTTTGGAACCGTTGATGACTATTGAAGGACTTTGATCGAACGATTCAGAGGACACAATGAACTTTAAAAAAAATACAAGAACCTTAATTAAAATTCATTAATGATGGATTCAGAGGCAATTAACAGAGCATTCATTGATGCCTTTGCAGTGATTTCCAGTTCCCGTCGTCGTATTTCACGTCGTCGTCCGTTACGTATGCGTGTTGCGTGTTCTACGTATACGTGTTTTCTGTTCGTATGAGGTACGTATTATTTATTGATTTTGTATTTATTGTTATTATTATTTCGTTTATTACATTATTACGTTTTTTTTTTTTTTTTTGCAGAGGGACGTGGCGTGGAAGGGGTTTGGTTATTGGACTTTTTTGGAATTTGAACTGGCAAAGACCAAAGACGGATGACATGGTCAAATTCACTGGGTGGTTAAATCTGAAATTGAACTGGACAAGAGGGTGAAGACTGAAATACGTATAAAGAAAACTTGGTAAAAATTATAAAATTATAAATGAATTTGAAAATCCTGGACTTAATTATATATATATGTTAAGGTGATTTAATTAATGGAACAGTTGGCTTAAAGAGGATTATTTAACTGGATTTTTATTTGACACCTAAAAATATTCACCTTGGTAACTGTGAGGGGAATCTAGAATCTACCGAGAGAGCTACATTGGGAAAAAGACAATTCTATCCCTAGGAGTGAAGTCGGTCAAGGGCTATTATGGTAAAAGATGGACCCCGAAAACAAGGTGCGATCCGCAGTCTATGTAAATGTGAGGAAAGCCGGAACGTTACAGCTGTCACGTCCTTTTCAATTTGGTACACTGAATTTGGAGCCAATATTCGAGGATTAAAATAATACAGTCCAATCAAACAATTCCACCGAAAATAAAGTGTGATTTACTTAAATAGATTATTATTATATTTTAAGAGAAAAGTAAAAGTAAAAGCAGAATGAAATGTACTGAGAATAAAATAATGGAGAGAGAGAGAGAGAGAGAGGATTAAATCGGAAAAAGAAGGGTCATGGTTACCTTCAATTGTGACTAGACGTTTTTTTTAATGTTTTGGGTCAGTTGAGACGTCCACGTTTCCTGTCAGCCTATACATTTATGTGTCTCCCCACCAGTTCGGTGGGCTTGTGTGTGACACTTAAACATGTTTAATAATTAATTTATTTATTTTTACAGGTAATTTGGTTTATCAAGAAATTTTTAGGATCAAGGGTTTTTAAAATGTGGGTCCCACAAGATTGGATGCCAGGGTAGTGGGTTGCACGTTGGATGTATAAATCACGGACAGTGCTTTATAAGATTTGATTTTTCACCCGAAATCTTATGCAATAAAAAAAACAGTTAATCCATCAGTTTAAATCATAATTATGAGAATAGACTATCAGAGGGGGTGTAGGACACTTTGTCATGGATACAATGGTTGTCCGTCACGTGTCCCCCAAAGAATGGAATGGAATCGAAAGAGGATTGGTCAAGTGAACACACGTGTCACCTCTAGGCCAATTTCAACTTTTGATAGTGACAGAATTGGTATCAAATCTCATCGTATCTTCTCACCGTATCCTTTCACACTCCATTGTATCTTCACAAATTGCACCGTATCCTCGACCTAAGATATCCTCCCACTCTAAATGCGGTGGGGGATGGCGGATCTAAGAAGGATTTAAGTAGCTTTTGATAGCGGGATTGAAATCACTAAGTTTAAAATTGATTATATAGAGAGCTGTCTTCTTCCAGCTTTCTTCAATTCAGTTTTTGAACATTAAAAATGACCCTCCCGTAATACTAATACTGTCATACTTGTCATTGATCTCAATTTAATCACATACTAATTGGGGGTGACTGTGCATTTATTTTAATCGATATTTGAATCCTTAATTAATGGACGGTCGATTTGTTTCATTAATCATACATTAATTGAGGAGCATATATTTGAAGATCAAATCAAATTATATTAATGGATGTTGATTGTGTCCATTAATCCATCAAATTTGTCTCCCAAAAATCAAGGGTGATCCATTGACTCACTTTCTCTCACCACAAATCAAAGTGCATCTCATGATTATAGGGATTGTCTGGATTCAATACTAATCCACAAAACCACTATAAATACAAAGCAAGATATTAACATCAACAGGGCACACATGCCCACACACACACAATGAGAGATGGACGGAATAATATAGAGAGAGTATGATATTATGGCCCACACACACAATGAGAGATGGATGATCATGGCCCTACCTGAGGAGGCTCTGCCCCTGGCTCCCCAGATTTGCTACAACGCTATAAGGAAGCACAGAGCAAGGTGAAGGAGACCATCAAGCTCACCAAAGAACGAATAGTTCTGAAATGAGTGGCATCACAACCCTCTGTCAAAAGGTGACACAGGACCCACAATTCAGATGACAACCCTCTCCTTCCCCGCGACAATTTGATGAGATCCTCTTAATGCAAGAAACTCGAAGAGTCCTCGCGAAGAGGACCAAGAAAGGAAGCTATGGTGACCATTCCGGCATGATTTATGAGGATACGACGGGATTCCATCCCAACATATCAAACACAACACATAACTAAGCAGGGAACCAATGGTCTAAAAAGTGTTCAAATGAGGAGTGGACTATCATATTTTGGTTGTGCTTAAATTAGACAATACACCAACTTGAAAGCTAGGCTAATGATTAAAATGCATGGGAGGTCCCCGAATTGCACATTGAAAGTTGGAAACACTCGGGATGATTCAATTGAACAATGAATTTAAACCTCATTTTCAAATGCAATAATTATTGAATCTATCAACGCATTTGCTAGATAAAAAAAAAATGTCAGGAATAATCATTCATGTAATAAATTATACGGTTCATGTTTAAATTTTTTTAAAGATATACTACCCTCACAAAAAAAAAAAGGTATTAATGAAACACATGTCATTATAAAAAATATGTGTGTGCATAAAATCAAATGAACTGAATTCATGCATTTTATATTTTTTTCTAATCGAGTACATTACACCTAATTGAGTATTACTAATTAGAGATATAATATACTTAGTTCAGATTGCATGAATGACTGAATGTATTACCAGCGCACTTACTTGATAACATTTCACTGGTCTAAACTTTTTGTATGGGTTAATAGAAAACCTGTTTATTGTTCAGTCGATGAGTTTTGCTACACTCAATATCCTTTTTAATTCTACTTTTAGTCCTTCCAAAGATACGTATTTATACATGTGTGTATACATTCATATGAATAAATATACATAAATTATTCGTATAGTTCCGAAAAAAAGATATAATTCCGAAAAATGACAAGCTCTTGTGTCAGAAAGTATTAAGAAAACATGCCACTCATTCACAAAGCTTCATCCATGGAATGCCCCCTGATGCTCTAGTTTATACTCTCCTAAAATGTTATCTAATGTGGTTGGACACTTATATATTGGCAACAAAATTTGCAACCATAAATCTATTTAAAACTTTGTTTAGGAAAGGAAAACACATGAAGCTTCATTGAAAAATGGGGAAAGAAGATTTCAATGAAAATTTAAGCCATTATGTTTATATCTTTAGAACTTATGTAATTGCTATACCACCTCCCACCGCCCCCAACACACACACAACTAATATTTAATTTTTTAAGTGGACTCACCAAGTTTATGCTAATCATCAGCCCTCAGTTCATCAGCCTTCTAATAGACCACCTGCTCACTGACTGATAATTTTTTAGCCAAATCCAAATCTGCCTAGTTTTTGAGAGTAGTGGTTCATCAACAACTCTAAAAAACTATACTGTTATGATGTGTTTAATAAATATATCCAGGTAAAATGAGGCAAATTCAGGACAAAAAAAACATGCATGCATTGCTTGTGATGAAATCTGCAATCCTTCCTCATCAGTATATAACAATCACTCCCATCAATAATTAATCCTTACAAGAGGAGATCCAAAAAAAATCTAATAAGAATACTATAGTATTATATATGTGTACAATAACACTTCATATCATGTCTACCCAAAACATCTATATGGACCTCAATCTATCCCCCCCAAAAGAGTGAAATTCAAAACTTAAAGAACTGCCACTTCATGATCACTCCCATTCATCAAAGAGAACCTAGTTGGCTTAGGCTGGAAGTCCTTCCTCCGGCAAAGATTCTGCTTTGAAGGCCTTATCATCTGCATGAGAAAAGACTTCAAAAGCCTTGAGCCTTCACCAACGGTCACCTGATTCCTTACAACTTGACCGGACGATGATTGTGCCGTGAACTTGCGATATTGAGTAGTAGTCCTATGGAGGCTGCACCGGAACGACCCAGGGTGCGTGGTGGGCGAACACAAGCAAGCATGTGTGGGTGGTCTTTGAGTCTTCTTTGAGCAAGAAGAAGAAGAGAATTTAGAAGTAGAGGCCATGGAAGCTCAATTGGATGTTCTAATAATTGTTGGTTTGGGGCACTTTATAGAGGGCTTTGGTTTTTATATCCAATACAACTAAGTTTTGTTTTAAAATCAAGATATACAATGGATGCAAAGATAAGTAAGGTAGTTTTTGTTAGGTGTTTCATCCATTGTATTAGTCTATCTTATCTGTTGAATTTGTTCTGTCTTTTCTTTGTGTTTGGGCTCCACTAGTGGGGTATGATGCAGCTGTGACTTTATGAATGGATTGGAAGCTTATTCTGAAGTAGAAGCTTTTGCCAACTGAAGAGGATTGATGGGTCCTTTATTTTATTTATTTTGTCTGATAGGGAAAACAAGGTGCTGTTGATTTGGGTGAGAAGGTTGGAGCTTATACTGATCTCATTTGGATAGATATGTCGGTTAACGTGAGTGTGTGTCCCATGTTAATGTGGATGTTTTGATGTTGATTGGAGGCCATTTTTGTTGGTGAACAATATGGAAAATGTTATAATTGATCATTTCTTCAATCACTTTTTATAAAACCACTATTTGAATTGTTTGTTGAGATCTATTACACGCTTCTTCTTCTTTTTTCAACCCTGATTTTCAATCCTCTATGAAATAGTCCTATACTCACATTAATAAGGGATGTACTTTGCTAGAAATATATGTATATTTATTTATTTTTTAATTTCCAAACAGTCAAATATATTTCAAATAAATGACAAAAAAGAAAACAAACAAATAGTGATCCACTTGTGACATGCGCGGTTTGCGCCACCTTCAACATAAATAAACTGCTTTGTGAACAGTTCAGAAGGTTCACAAGGCTAACATACAGTGACATCTAATGTTGTAACAACCAATTTTAATGTCATACTTTGATGACAATTTAAATCAAGTCTTTGCTATTGAGTAACCTTTCTTGTATGTGATACTGGCCGCCCACACATCCCATGTGTTTTATAAACACCCCCCCCCCCTTCCCCAATTGTCAAAGCAATAGTTTATACTCAACATTCCAAGCCTCTGGAAGCAATACTTTAAACACAAATGGTGACACCAATTGTCATTTAGTGGCTGCCTGATCAACCACTGGTCAGGTTTTAAAAAAAAATTAATTCTTTAGCACACAATCTCAAATTCTACTACTCTTCCATGAAACTAACGTAACATAGCTATTAAACTTTTCTAGCAAAACATGGGAGGCTTTGAACACAAATCTCTGTAAAATGGGACACAATGAATGCTAAAGCAATCAAGATAGTGACTAGTAAAATGAGTCAAAGAGGGCCAGGCGGCATGAGAAGCATAGAAAGATTATCATAATGAGGAAGTTTCGCAGACAATGAGATTTGTCATTTTGATTGATATGATGACACGATTAGTCTAAGCAAATCTAGTCAATACTACGTAGATATTTGTTGGATCCACTTCATTTCTGAATGGTCAATATCTGGATCCATTAGGCAATAGCAAAATATAATAACCAACCTCCCAAATTGAATATAGATGGGGACAACCTGATTAGGAAGTATGCATCTTATATAGATTCAAAGGACACACAAACATGAGGGATAAAAAGAAAAAACATTAAATCTAATGAAACCAATGTATGAAAGACCAAATGAGTTGTGAGCACACCCTAATATATGTTACATCAATTAATCTACAATGTACATCATATGGATCCAAAAATCCATCAGAAGAAGACTTAGCTTACCGATAGCGATGATGCGAGGTTTTCTATGGTTTGTCTCTGTAAGGTCCTTGGGCCGCTGAACTCTCAACAAACTGCTTGTTAAGCTTGCGATGTCGTCGCTCTCTCGCATAGATGACCCAGAAGATCAATGAAAGCATCACTGAAGCGGAGACCATGGCCAGGCCTATATAGATCCACCTTGTGTGTCTCCCAAGGCCGGGACATTCATTTTTAGTGATGTTAGAAAATGTGTCCCGAACGAAAGTGCAATCTTCCAGCTGAACCAGAAACGGTCCATAATGGTATAAACCAAAACTCACGTTTGTAGCAGCTATCATTTGTTTGTAGATGTCTGGAGTAATGCGACCCACAGTAGTACAAACACCAGATGAAGATGCGTCACATACATATGTCTTCCACACCTGCAACAAAGGTAAAAGCAAAATTATAAAAAAAAAAGAACACTTTGTCATTCATGCGACCACTTTTGCATACCTATCAATTTTGTAGTTTTTTCTGAAATATAAACTTGTATAATGAAGTACACACTTTCAAAATAACAATGAAGTGCATACTCGAATATTTATGTTTCTCGTAATAGAATATTTAATAATAGTAGAGTATATACTCTATTAGAGATTTTATATATTGCATTAGGTTATCTGGTGACAGCAATAATGAACGCAAAAGTGTCACTCAGCGCTGAAAAATAGATTATTTTTCTTCACATTCATTTCTCATTAGTAGTAGTATCACCTGAGATGCGTTGTCGAAGTCGACTTCCCCCTTCACACAGTCCCGCTTGGTCAGATCAGCAGAAAAATGGTTGCAGAGGACAGGTACCAGTGGACCAGACTGATTAAAATATAAAGGTGCAAATCCAGGGGGGAAATTCTTGTTGGAGATGTTATTGATGACCTGATTGACAACATTCACCAGTTGGAAGGAGACTTCCTTGCTACGCGTCAATGATTCATTAGCAGTGGAAACATCTACACAGGGAAGTATATCGTCTAAAGCAGTGTGTGCATGCGGATGTTGCACCCAGTCATCCATCGCAACACATGTATCCGAGATGACACTGGAAATTTTTTTTAAAAAAAAGTTATTTACCAATCTATGGTTTGAACATGTACTATTATCCCAGTGTTTAACTTCATGGAAAAAATACAGAAATCAGATGACTATGATAACAATGATTAAAAAGAAAATAATAGTTGCACTTACATGCGCTGTTGACCGCAATACATCATCCACGATAAATCATATGTTAAGCAAATTATAAATCACAACCATTCTCCACAACTGTAAACCTAGATGAATCCTAACTTCATGTCTTGCATGAGAGGTGATACATTCATGATATGAACTTGCATTAAATATGGAGCCGAAATATTATCAGCACTATTAAGTCATGTGGAGATCTGAAAAACAAACTGCTAAAGAAGCAGAAAGCCTTTCGTTCTGGTGTTTCCGCCAAAATGGAAAGTATTAACTAAAAATTCATTAGGGAGTACATAGTAAAGACAAACTTATTTCATCAGTTGCGTTATTATGCTACAGTATCTAAACTGTCTTTAACAACAATGATTAAAAAAATACACAAGCACACCACCCAACCCAAGTGTCAGCTGATCATTCTCCACAGACCATTTTCAAAATTATCTAAATATACATACATGCACTCTTCTCCATGTTTCCATGATCAGTAATACATTCAATTGTTATAAATGATTGCATGAATAGAATTTGATTGCAACAGAGGTTTTAAGTGCCTTTTGAAATTTTTTGAAGCTCTTCCTTTGTCATGGTTTTAATGGACCATCAATCAATATAATTCAAATCATAGGGCATGCATAGCCAAGGATTAACAGTGAGTTAGTCCCCGACATAAATACCCAAATCAGTGTCCTCATTGCATCACTCTACAAATCCTATCTGTGTCCAACACATGCCATATTATCTTTATCATTGTTATATAGCACCTAGGAAACTTGATTTTTTTTTTCCCTTCTTTTTGTCTGGGATCCTGTTAAAGATACAAATTTTCTCCAACTCCTTGAGATCAGGTGCATTAAATTTACTAATTCCATTACATTTTTCTCAAAAAATATGATGGAATTAGAAAAAAACTCAAACTGCTACTACAATTAATAGAAGTGCTTCATTTTAGCAATGTGTAGTCACAATAAAATAAAAACAACTGTCAGGTACGGTGTTACAGCAAAAAATAAACTTTCAATCCAATGTGAACCACAGGTAACAGTTAAAATTTTATTCCAATGTAAGTCGTACAAATATTCATTAATATGATGGCAAAGGCCTACCATTAATAAAAAAAAGTCGTAAATTATTTTTTATCAATCGGTTCTTAATTCAAATTACAGAAGCAAGGTACCCAAGAGAACTGGGTTGAAATGTAAACTGAATTCTCTTCTCAAATCTACTATCCACCATCCAATAAATCAGTCTCCTAACTCATCACATTGGCAAACTCTCAAAGCACTTGGCAGGACAGGCCTCATCTCATAACCAATGATGTGATGTCCACAATCAATAGGCACCAAATTTTTTAATGATTTATAGTATGTCATTTACTATTAAAATATGTAAAAGTGATGAGTGTGCTCAAATTGATGAATGGCAAAGGACCATAAGGAATCAAACACTAGTATAAGTCAAAATGTATTTCGCAGTACCCATCATTTTAATGTAAATGTCCATTATTTCTCATTCATCTGACATCTTCCATTGATAGAGAATCTTGTTAAATATATTATTATTCACCACCCAACCTTTTCCAACAATTTTGCATCATCAAGTCTCCATGCCAGCCTCTCCTTCATATTACCAAAATTTCTTAACTACTAGTCTTCCAGCCCAATTCTGCAGCAACATAATCATATTTTCCCCAACTAGCTAAATCATTACCAATGTTCTTCAGTTGACAGATTCTTGAAGTAGGGTCAGCATTTCATAGTATTTCATCATCCTTCAGTAACGTCCAAACGGTCCAGCCTAAGGTATTAGACATAGGTTGGTCCAATTTGAGTTATGGAACCTAAGTTGTTAATTCTTTCCTTGTATTCACTAGGATTGTAAATCTCTTGAATCGACTCAATATTCTAGTGACAGAAAAAAAAACCACATAAATTACAAGATACCTAAAGCATCCTATCTCTCTGTTACAATCCAAATGGGCCAGCCTGAGGTATGAGACCTAGGTTGGTGCAATTTGGGTTATGGGACCTAAGTGGTTAAGTTCTTGCTTTGTATTCTCTAGGAGTAACAATTTAAAAAATACCTCCATACCCTATGTCACACAGATCCACTGAAATTCTCTACATATATGTAAATATTATTTCAATTACAAAATCTATGTAATTGCAGTAACCATGGAATGACCATACTTATAGATGTATCTTAATAGTTAATATTTGTCTTTCTACTACTCCAATTCAACACCAATTTTATAAGATTAGAAACTCTTCAAATTGAAACATCATTCATATAAAAACTGAATTTCTAGTAAAGATATATTTTATTCAGGAAACTCTGTCAAGAATCTAAACTTAACATTCAAGAAATAAAAAAAGACTGGACATTATCATCCTGCTGGCCAGGAGCAAACAAATCTTCCAAGGATAAAAATACTTTCCATTTGTTTGCTTTTTTCTGGAGATGCCTCATCTCCTAGTTCTCTTCTATTTGGAACATTACATTCATATGGCATTTAATATATATCAAGAGGTGTTTCCACCATTCCCTCCCACACCACCCCCCCCCCCCCCCCCCCCCCCAAAAAAAAAAAAAAAAACAGAAGAGAGAGAGCTCTCATACCACAAATGACAACTGAAACCCTTATCCTCACCCCCATCTATTCAGCTAACCCATCTGCTATGTTATTGACATCTGATTCAGAATAAGATTAATAAAAAGGACAAAACTAAACGCATTCCACAGGAGAACAAAACACCTGAAAACTAAACTACATTAAAAAAACAGCTAAACATTCACATAGAAGCAAAGCACATGTAACAATGATCATGTGAATATAGAATAAGGACAAAATTTGCAGTGGCTACAGAGGTTCAAACTGTTTTTTTCGAACAAAAAACAGCTGCTATGTAATGTAATGGTCCAATTGGACCATAACAAAGGCAACTTTTGCGAGCAACTTTATTTAGAAATTCAATTTTTTTCTGGAGCAGATGAACTTTATATTAGCATCTAAAAGTGAAAACATGTAAAACAACAAATTAGTCCATAAATTAAAATGTAAGCTTAAAAGTGATTGCACTTACTTGTGGAAAAGAAGAAAAACACCACACAAAATAAAAGTGCCTGCTACAAGAATCCATCCGATGATAACCAATCTGCAACCAAATTTTTGTTCAGCAATCAATAAAAATTATTTATCAAGAATGCATCATTCACAATGTGGATGCTAGATATGTTTAGAAATATTCCAGATTGAATATGATAGAAATGCAATATAAACCTTGTCTAAGAAATATATTATTTAAAGTTGCTGATTCAGTCAATTTTATTTAATTCAGGCATCTCTTAAATTTTAAAAGCAAATGTGAAAAAGTCAACTGTAACATATTCGTGCTCCATACATATACAGACCAGCTCATCAGGAATGTTAAAGTTGGCAACTTGGCATGTGAGGGCATATGCATACATGTTGTTACCTGGCTCAACTGCCTAACTGTATGCAATGTAAATGATAATGGTAAATTTGGCTAAACTTTCATCGCACTTACACATAGACAAGATATCTCAGGCCAAGTATTGATAACACTGCAGAAACAAGCATGGACAAAACAGAAGGTCAGCCAAAGTGAAAGCCAAAATATCAAAGCTCAAATCTAGATATAATGAACTTCAGAGAAAGTATGCTCACAGAATCCTAAAAATGCCAAAAAAAGCATTACAGCAGCAATGATAATCAGATCCAGTCTCCTGCAGAGCACAACAACAGCTCAACTATATAACTATAAATCAAAAAATAAAAACCAAATGAAATTAATTTACTTTAAAAAACAACTAAATCTTACACTGAATCCAATACATCCCGGATCTTCTTTGAATTGCTCTCAGTACGCGTCTCGAGATTATTGGCAGATGCATTGACTTTTTTGTCAATATCATCAATCCTACCCTGAACATCAGCGGGCATAAAAACCTTGTCGACGCTCACCTTCTTCGCTGCAGCCAGGTTATCAGAGAAATTTCGAAGATTCTCAACAGTAAAGTTCGCCTGACTAACCACATAATCCAAAGTATTTGATGTAGTGCCATGGAATTTTCCCTGGCCATTGTATAAAACAATGCACCCAATTCTGAAAATGAACAATGCATAAACACGATGTCAAATTATTATATTAATGAACACAGGAAAATTCAAAATCACATAAAGGAATGGTAGAACAGTACATAGCAGCACATGTAAAGAGCAAGAGCAAAATAAGAGAAGCCGCGTAGGCCTTGCGAGAATAAGAGTAATTCCGCCTTGGGCAGCAGCAATAACAGCAACAAATAAGAAGTAGAGCCAACCCAAAACCCAAGAACCAGATGATACCAATGAGGAAGAGTGGAACAGCAGTAAAAGCAACAGACTGCAAAATAAATGGTGTAAGAACATTGTAGAATACGAGAAGTTCAATTAAGGCAATTAATAAGATAACGGTAAAGAGTCCGTACAGCCCAGTAATGCTTATTACTGATGTTCCATCCACCACTGTAATGCTTGTATCCATTATAAGGGTCTTTTCTATGTGTTCTCTCCGCAGCCAAGACGAACGATGAATTGTCCACCACAATATCTGTAGGGGCTGAATCCGATATAACTCCATCAGCGAGAGATCTCCTTGAAGAAACCAGCCAATATTCGCCCACATCTGCTGAACCAAATTTCATTAGACAATATTCTATTCCAATTTATGGGTAACAAAGAAAACTTATAACAAAAATTTTGTGCGAATTTGAAAAGAAAAAAAAAAGCCATCATCATGAAAGCAAAAACAAGTGAACTGGGTCCTTCATCCAAAAGGAGGCAGGTGATTCAAACAACCAAGGACCATATGAAATTATATACAACAAGATATCATTATTACAAAACAATATTTTGGCCACCATCTTTGGAAACCATTTTCCATGAAACTCTGTCACTGCTCAAAAGAATGGGCCATTAACGTAAATAATGTGATCGTCAACCCAATCTATTGTGCCAAATAAATTAAACCCATTAAAGGACTTTTTTTTTAAAAAAAAAAAGTGTTCAACAAAAATTTCAAAAAATCACAGAAACACAGGAATTGCATAACAGGCAGATACTATATTGTCTACATTAAGATTGAAAAACTATTTCAGGATTACCAAATTTTACATACCCTTCAAAAAACACAAAACTTTTCCTTCAATAAACACAACAACTCCTCAATGCCTCAAGAAAGATCATATCTTTCATAAAACAAAACAGACCCATTTAAAACCATAACCCAAAAAAAGGAGAAAAACAAAATAACATTTCAGGGCAAAAACAAACAAAACCCATACCAAAAAAATCAGAAAAAAAAAGAAGAAGAAGAAAGGTATGGAGAGTTACCTGAAAAGGGTGTATTCTGAATATGTGAAGAAGCTCCTTGAAAGAAAGAGAAGAAGGAAATACCACAAAGAAGGATTGTTGTGAACAGAAAAGCCAGTCTGGTGAAGGAAACCATCTCTCTCTCTCTCTCTCTCTCTCTCTCTCTCTCTCTGCGTCTGCTTCTGTAAAAAAAATCTCTCACACAACCATTGCAGAGATAAACAATGTGTGTCTTTAAAAAGAAGAAAATCTTTGAAAGAGATCCTTCAAAAGCGAAAGCTTTCCATTTTAAAAAAAGTAAAAATTCTATTGCAACAACTATTCCGAATGAGAAAATCTTTCGCTTTTTCCCGAAACTGCCTGGTGTCTCTCACCCCTACCCCGTCTGCTCCGGATCTTTCATTACTAAACTGCCCTTACTCGTTGTTTTTCAAAAAAAAAAATTTGAGTTTTTCGAAATGACGTAAATAGCCTCAAAAGAATCACCAGTCACATAAACCTCGTTAGCCATTAATGAGTATCCACTGTACTGCAATTATGAAAGAAAAATCGTTAGTCTAATCGTCCCATTCATAAAGTTATTCTTATTCATATTTATACATTTGTTTAAGATCTCATTATATTATATTATACATTTCTTAATTAAATTCTAAATACACCTCACCAAAATCAGTCATGCGTCCCATGTTCCACAGTGATGTAAATCAAATGCTAATTCAAATGATTCTCAGCCACAGAATCACAAAAAAAAAATTTAACTCATGTGAATGATTGAATGGATGCATGAAAGCACATGGACCAATAAATATTGGACTTACCCAAATCTCTCTCTCTCACACCGACAGAGACTCATAGACCTCTAGTTTTCAGTTCCACAATGCGTCTTCTGCTCATCTCATCCTCTTATCATTCAGGATTGGTCAAGAGAAACTCCATTTGCTAAAGCACAATCCAGGTGAGAGAGTGTTTTAAAATCCGATTTGATCCAGGCGGCTGAATTGATTAAATTTCATTTCGTTATAAATTTTGATTTGATTTATCTTTAAAATGGGATGGAATAAAAAATCGATAAAATACAATCAACTTGGTTGAAACCTATTGTTTTAAAAACCACCTACCGGTTGAATAAACCGTCAATTTTTTATTCTTAAAAATTGCGATTGTTTAACTGTTAAAATATAAAATCTAATAAAAATAAACTTTATATAAATAAAAACTTGTTATAATGTTAAGTAAAAACTTAAAAAGTATTAAAATTAAGATTTGATAATTAGACAAAAAAAAATTCTAAAACATTTCATATTTTTATAAATTTATTTATTTAATAATAATTATTATATATATTTATTAAGTCATGAAAATACAACATCTCAAATCTCAATCAATCCTTAATCCATTCAATTTTTTCGATTCAATGAGATGTTTAATTTTTAAAACACATCCTGAGAGGGGCATATTTGTCAAAGTGCACCATAAATGTGGTGGAGGAGAGACAGGGTTTTCATTGGTGAGGGGGTAATTCAGTCAGTTAGAAAAATAAGGACCCGAATAGTAATATAGATAGATTGTGTAAATGATGTTTTATGGCTACAAATTTGGGGTCGGTTTCAAATATGTGGGGGGTAGGGGGGGTTGGAAGGAATTATCGGAGGTGAGCGGACACATATGTCTTCAACTGCCGCGTCTCAATGTGGGGCCCCTGTTTCACACGCGCGTCCTGTTTTTATGCCGATATATTTTTAGCTTTTCTTATAGAGCTGGTCTAATCCCACCAAATCAATTGCTCTCCCCCCAAACCCACATCACGGAGCTAAAACATTTTATTTTAGACACTTATCACACCAACCTCACTTGACACAAGGTGTGTCATCCAGAATTTTTCAATTACAATATTTTAAAAGTGGAGCGACACACCTTGGGTCACCATAAGTTGTTCGATTTGACATACTCGAGTCAAACTAGGGTGTTTACTATGACCTAAGGTGTGTCACCTAGAATTTTTCAATTATGATATTTTAGAAGTGATGTGACACACCTTGAGTCACCGTAAGTTGTTCGTTTTGACATGCTCCGAGTCAAATTGGAATGACCCAATGTGTGTCGCTCAATACTATCCAATTGATAATAAGTTAATTTTCTTATCCATCATAAATATCATAAATACACAACAAATAAAATATCATAAATAAACAACATTCGTATACATAGTTATTTAAGTTAATTCAACATTCGCATATCCAACTTGCACATTTACAAATCCAATCCATTATTTTTTTCACAAATGAAAGCCTACTATTAACATAACAGTCTTCCATGTTGAACATGCATACATCAAAATTCAACCAACCAACATATCCACATTAGTACATTTTTTACTCAATACATTGTTCAGAAGCCAAAAAATATTAATATGGCTGTGTTAGTTGGTTGAATTTGGATGTGTGAATATTGGACAAGGAAGACTGTTATGTCAATAGTATGTTTTCATTTACGACTAAAGAATGGTTAGATTTGTGAATGTGCATGATAGATCGAATATGTTAATGTTGAATTAACTTATGTGATTATGTACGTGAATGTTGTTTATTTATGATATTTATTTGTTATGTATTTATGATATTTATGATGGATAAAAAAATTAAATTATTGTCAATTGGATAGTATTGGACGACACACCTTGGGTCACAGTAGACACTACAGTTTGACTCAGAGTGTGTCAAATTGAAAAATTTACTTTGATCCAAGGTATGTCGCATCACTTTTAAAATATTGCAGTTAAAAAATTTTGGGTGACACACCTTGTGTCATATTAGACACTCCTGTATGACTGGGTTTGTGTCAACTGAAGTTGGTGGGATGAGTGTCTAATATAAGATGTTTTAAATTTTTATTGGATTGGGGGAAAGAGCATTTGGGTTGGTGGTGATAGACGGGCTTTTCTTATAATATACAATGGTTTTTTTTTTCACTGCACTTGCTCCCGTAGGTATACAGTAATACATATTATATATTGGTTTGAGAATAAGTTTAAAATAAATTAGAATTAATCAGAATAATTTTATTATAGATGTTTGAATGACTGTAATAAATAAGGATTTACATGTCAGAATTAATTAATATAAATGATATATGGATTATATCTACCTATTAGAATTAAATTATTTTAAGTTATTCAAATCAATAGAATATATAGGTTTACTTTTAAATTAACTATCATCATCTCTCATAAATCTATTATAAATAACAAAAAAAATTTAGGAATTTTTATTATCTTTTATAAATATTTATTCACACTTTATTCACATTTTATTCAAACAACAAAAATTTTATTATTACGTTTCCCAATTAGAATAATTTAAAACACAATCAAACACAAAATCATTTATCCATATTTATAATAAAATAGTCATAAATTTTAGAATAATTTAATTATTGAATCAAACTTGGGCTTAAGGCCGTTTGGGTAGAGGAATAAAGAAGGAATTTGTGAGAATAGAGGAAAATAAAGAAAACAAAGGTGTTTGGGTAGATAGAATAGGTGGATGTAGTAGCTATGCAGAATTATGTGAGAATAAGCTGGTATTTATATTCCAGACCCCTCTTGAAATTTTTTTATTCCTCCACTGGTCACATGTCATCACATCAAATCATTAAATCGTATGTCATCACCTCTTCTACATCAATGAAGTTCTCGTGTTAAAACAATTTTTTATACCTTATTCACATTTTATTCTTTATCAACCAAGCAACTCAACATTCATTATTACGTTTTCCAATGAGAACAAATTACGTATTTCATTGATAAAGCTATTTATTCCATTGACAACTCAATATTCATTATTACGTTTCTCAATGAGGGCATTTGGGTGAGGATTACGGAAGGAACAGGTGGGAATAAGCATGGAATAGGGAAAAAAAAAGTGTTTGGGTGAGGAGAATAAGGTGGTATTTCGATGCCGGAATAACAAAGAATAAAAGGGTATAGTAATCCCCCTTACTCATGAAATTAGCCTATTCCAACAACAATTATAAGTAGGTCTCACAGTTTTTTTTCTTTTCATTTCAAATCATCTGTCATTACCTCTTATACATCAATGGGGCTCACATGTCAAATCAACTTATTACACTTTCTTCACATTTTATTCTTTATCAACCAAACATTCAACTTTTATTATTACGTTTCCCAATGAGAATAATTAAAAACACAACCAAACAGAAAATCATTTATTCAATTGATAAAGTGAACAATTCCTAGAATAAGTTTAAACCCAAGAATAGCTTATGTCTCTATCCAAACAGGCCCCATGAGAATAACAAAAAACTCAACCAAATAGAAAATTACGTATTCCATTGATAAAATTATTTATTTATAGAATAGGTATAAACTCTAAAATAGCTTATGTCTCTGCATAAACGGACACTTGGGTTAGAAAGAAATTAAGTTCCTTAGATCTATTTAAAAAAATAAATAAATAAAGTCTAATTAAAAGTAGTAAGTATATATATTTATAAAAATGAATTCAAAAATAAGGTTTTTCATAACCTCCAGAAAGACAATTTTCTATAAACTCAATTTTAAATCCTAGCTTTTGGAAAAAAATAACTCTCAAATCTGTTTTTCAACGAGTAAAGGCTCATTTAAAAATAAGTTTGCGAATTAGTTTTTTTTTAAAGCTAGATTTAAAATTAAATTTGGAGAAAGTTGGCTCTCTACATATTATGAAAAAAACTAGCTTTTGAATTTTTTATTTTTTATAAAAATATGTCAACAGCTTTTAATTAAGCTTTAAGTAGCGTTTGGAAACATAATTTGAAAAACAGCTTTTAGTTTTTGCAGCTTTATGTACACCTTTTGAGGGTGTAATGATAATGATTTGAGAGTGTAATGATGATAGTTGTTTTATAAAACACAGATTTTGAGGTACAGTTTAGAGATAAAATCTAGTAATGATGATGTATTTAAGTTGACCTGTTTAGTAACAGCTTTTAGCTTTTAAATGATGATGTATTTGAATTGATGTGATCTCAAAAACTAAAAGCTGCTTTTGATTTTTGTTGTCAAACATGTCAATCCTTTTCTGTTTGAAAACAAGTTTAAAAAACGGAGCTTTCTACAAACCCAAAACTCTCCAAACTCCTCAGATAAACACATTAATTTATTTATCAGTATGAAGTTCGCGAAAAAAAAAACCTCTGACTGAAACACAATATTCCAAAACCATATAATTGGTTAAAAATGTTAAAAATCCTCTGTAAATGACATATCTACCCTTATAAATAGATTATAAAATCCTATCTAGAGGGGTAAAATCATTATTTACAAAGAATTTTTCGTATTTTTAACATGTTATATTTTTCATATTTTTACTTTTTTGTAGTATGGATTGGTCTTTCAATGACAATATCATCTTTTTCTTTTCTTCCCATTCAACTCTCAGACAGGTAGCTGATCAGCCGGACCAGAAAGTTCATTCCACAGTCAGATATATATAGAATGCTTAAATAATTTAACAAGGTATAGATTATATAACTTGATATCAATTTTGGATATATAGAAGCTTTACAAAAAGTCAAAACATAAACTCAAACTTAAGCCCCATTTGGATAAGTGATGAGATGTACTTTGCGTTCAAAAAATATAAAAACTTTTCACCTTGGATGTAAACGAATTTGGCCATTTGTTGTTGGAGACATGTTTCATGGAGACGTGTTTCATGTATTTTATTTATAAAAAATTTAATTTTTTAAAAAGCTCTCAAAATAATAATTCTTTAACTAGTGAATTTTCAGAATGGATCATTTATATTTTAACAAACACTTCAATTTTAACGTTCAAAATATAAGATTAATTTTTCTCTTTAGCAAAACATCAGCTTAATTAGTAGTTATTGCAAATTTTTAAATGGTCAAGGGTATGAAATATGAATGAAAGAAAAACAGTTTTTCACAATAGAATACGGTCAATACTTATATATATAACATGTATATATATGTGTGTACGGATATACAGTTAAAAAACCAAAGATGAAATAGAAAAGGTTGAAAAGGAGAGGGAATAAAGGAAAAATGAAAAGAGAGAATATAAACTATGCCAAAAAAAAAAAAAAAAAAACAGAGAGAATAAAAACACTGTATCAAATAATCAATTGAGTGGGCATATAATCATTTTGAAGCACTATTGATAAATTTAATTAGTTTTAAATACTTTATTGATTCTTCAAGCAATGTCAGACCTACTTCACAGGTGAAGGTTACACTTCCCTGTCACGCGGTTTCATTTTTTTTCCTCTTTCCTACTGAAGCATTCTTCCAAAAGGCCACTGAATTGTTGTTACTGAAGCATTCTTCCAAAAAGCCAGTTTAATAATTCTGATCATAAACTCTAACCCCCCTATGGGGACTGACATTGGGTTATTCGCTCCTGATAGCTATACTGGGATAGATAACAATCCAGGCTGAATAAGCAATTTTTTGTTTGGTTGTCTTTTTTGTTATTCTCATTGGGAAACGTAAAAATGACTTTTTTGTTGTTTGGTTCACCTTGGATAAAGTGATGATAAATGGTTGATAAGGGATGAATAAGAGTTTATGATTTTTTAAATGACAATTATACCCCCTGGGAATAGTGTGAGAGATATATGATTGATTTGATAGATGTGACAGTTTTTGGAATTTGTGTGAGTCTGTTAGGTGAGATAAATTTTTTAAAATGACAGAGAAGGGTATTTTTATCCATTGGGATAGATAAGCCTTGATAAGCAATTCCACCATTTCCTTAGAATAGTTATCAGGCCTTATCCTAACTTATCCAGACATAACTATCGGGGTTTATTCTGTCAAAACAAACAGCTTTTTTTTACTATTCTCTTGTATTCTTCCTTATTCTGGGTTTATGTCTCTAGGCATACGGGGGGATTTAAATAGCAGAATAAGTGGAGAGTAGGTTGAATCTCTTATTTAAACAACGGATTAGGTGGAGAGTAGGGTGGAATATGAGCAAAAATCTAAAATTATGTTAGAATAAATATAGTTAATATAGTTATGTTAGAATAAATATTGTCATTAAATAGTAATAAGCTGATATAAGTGAATATAGTTATGTTAGAAATAAATAGTAATAAGATGATATTGGTATTTCAAGTCCCCCAACAATTGAGTTATTCTACTCAATCTGTTTCATGGGCTTAGGAGCTCACATGTCAAATCATTTGTCATCAAATTTTATAAATCAAGGGTCTACATGTCAAATTGTTTTTTCATTTTTTATAATGCATTATCTATATTTTATTCATCTTTTATTCACAACTTATGTATAGTCGATTAAACAACAATAATTTTATTTTATGTTCTCTAACAAAAATAATTAAAAACACAATCAAATAGAAAAATGATTTATTATTTATCAATATTGGAATAATTATCTATCTCGAAATAGCTAATTCGAAATATTATCGGAGACTAAGAGAATTCCATCTTCCATAAGGACTCTAGTTTTAGTAGATTCTATGGGAAGAGGATTAAATTTTTTTTGCCTAAGATACCAAGAATGAGCAAAGGAATGGAGAATTCTAAACCCCATTTATATGAGTATTCTTACGTAAGAAGAATGAGAATGAATATTAAACTAGCCCTAAGCAAATATTGATCATGTCAGCTATTAATTTTCTTTTCATTATATTGAAATGCATCATAAAGTTTCTCTCTCAAATTCTCAAATTATACAAATTTTTATTTATGTTCATTTAGTTCATGTCAAAATTTTAAATATAAATTTTTTTTATCAATAATCATTTTATCAATTTTTTTAAAAAATTAGTCCACAGCGGTTATAGCATAACAATTTAGGGTTTATATGTGTTAAGGGTAGATATTAAGTTCGAGTCTGCGCGCTGACTTACTCATCTATTTGATGGTGATTATTCAAAAGAATTTTCTGTGAGACCGGAAAAGATTTGATTCGCCAAGTGCTTCTTTTCATGATTTACTTTTGAGTGCTAGATTAGTTCATTAAAATGATATGAAAATTTATATCTAAAATGATTTAATATATCAAAAATCTAAGAATCAACAATACCCAGCTGTTGAAAATGAAAAATTATTAAACACTTATATCTAATGCATCAATATCCCACTAAGAAAAATATTGAAAGTAACATAAATGTTTTTCTAATCACTAAAAAAACTGGTGTCGGTACCAATCGAAAGGAACCGAATTTGTTTCTTTTTCTTTTGTCTCTTTTGTCGTATACTCTGATTATAATAAAGAGATGTGATCTTAAGACGAGTGAGAAATGATGTGGTGTTCAAGAGGACGAATATATGGGAGAGAGTGATCTCATGCATCAAGGAATAGGACGCAGACTAATTGGGTAACTCGCATTCATATGAGTGAAACTATTCTGAGTATTACAAAGTAGGACACTACAGTGTAAGTTCAAGCGGATAACTTATTTATCAACTCATTTTCTTTGAGGTGTTGATGAGAGTCATCCACCCTGCTCTTTTATTTTTTCTTTCGCTTTCTTCCTCTTCCTATAACCCTCATTCAAAAATTGTTTGTTTTGATCCGCAAAATAGATATGCACATATTTTCTCAAAAAAATAATAAATAAAGAGATGTGATAAAAATGATGAAACAATTTTTATTAATCATTTTTAATCCCAAATACAAACGATGTAATAATTGGTAAAGAATGATTTCTTTTCTATCAATTTTGTTAACTCATTCTTTCATTCATCAGTATGCACAAAACACTTTCTTTTTTCTACTGTTATCCCAGTTTATATAATTAAATAAACATGCACTGATTGACTAATAAAAAAACTCCATGAATGTGTTGAAAGTAAGGGTCATCAAAAAGTTCAAGGCCCAAAAATCTGGCCCGCCCGACCCGGTCCCGGAGGACCAAAACCCGGCCCGACCCACGGGCCAACCGAATTAGGCTGGTTCGGGCTGGTCCGTAGGCCCGCCAACGGGCCTAGCCCATGGGCCCGTTGGGGGCCCAACATTTTAAAAAAATGGGGGCAATTGCCCCCATTTTATTTATTTGAAAATAAGGGGACACCTGTCCCTATCAACTGTTCGGGTCATGACTCGGATCTGACCCGACACAACCCAGACCCGATTACACGTGTAATATACCCGACCCAATTTGGACCCGATCCGGTGGACCCGAACATACAAATGGGTTGGGTCCGGGTCCACCCGCCTCGACCCGTTGAACTCGAGACCCGACTATTTTATTATTATATGCTCCTATATTACAAGGCTCTTAGTATTAGTTGAGCCATAATTTTGTTTCTTATTTATCAAGTTACAAGTATAAGTTTTAACTCATTTTTGTATCCATAAGTCCATAACCAAGTCCATAAATCATAACCCATTACCAACCAAACTCTCCCGTTAACAAACCTTATTAGTTTATTAGCTTTTGAATTTGTATAATTAATTGATTTGTTGCATGATTTATGTTCATTGTTTAGGTTAATATGTTAGTGTTTATTGTTTTGAATGTTGTTTAGATTAATATGTAGTGTCTATTGTTTTAAACGTTTACTTTGTGACACAAATAACCATTAGGTCTTCGTTTTAGTTCATTGTTATATTGTTTAGATTTTTGTTTACTTTGAATGTTATATGTTAGTGTTTATTATTTTGAATTGTACAAAAATATGTTTAAACATAATGTCAGAACACCAGTTTAGAAAGCTCAAAACTAATGCTTTATACAAAATTTTCTTAATAGAATGATAAGGCAAACAAATTCATGAGCTCTCCCTTTTTTTTATTAACTGTATCCGGGTCCGGTCGGACTCAGACCTGACCCTGGTTCTGCATTTCTGAGTCTGGGTTCACATTTTCAAGGACCCGCCGGGTCCTCGGTTGAACCCGGACCCGCCGAATCTTGCCACGGATCGAGTCCCCCGACCCGATCCAGACCAGATTTGTTGACAAGCTTACTTGTCCCCCTTAAATTAAGTGGGGACACGTGTCCCTCCCTTTGAACAAACGGGGGATCCCTGTCCCCCATCAGAAAAAGAGGCCCAAGGTGGCCCCCTGTGAGATTTAATGGGGGGACCCTCATCAGAAAAAGGGAGCCCAAGGTGACCCCCCGTGAGATTTAATGGGGGGACATATGTCCCCTCACCAGAAAAACGGGGCCCAAGGTGGGCCCCCCCTGTGAGATTTAATAGGATGTCCTCTCACCAGAAAAATGGGGCCCAAGGTGGGCCCCTCCCGCCCAATTTAAATTTTACTTTTTTTATTTTTTTTTAAATAGGCCTCCAGCCAGTCGATAAGCTTGAAACTAAGTCCGGCCCGTACGTGGCCTGTAAGACCCATTCAGGCCTGAGCCCGTGGGCTGGCTGTGGACCTGATTTTTTTTTGACGGGCCAGCCGGCCGGGCCCACTGGCCAAAATAGCCCGTGGGCTTAGGCCTGTTTTTCACAGGTCGGGTTGGCCCGGCCCGGCCCGTTACCGATGCCTAGTTGAAAGTAAGGGAGAAAAATCAGACAACAGTGAGGGAGAAAAAAGAGAAAATGACCTACTAAGAAAGGACAGAAGGAGCATCAATTTTCTTGAAACCTTCCATGGCAACTTGTTATATATACTTTTATGGGGTTTGAAAGGAAGTGGTGGCCAACCACTAAGATACACAGAGAACCACTTATTTCAAACCATGGTTATCAGTTGAAATTTTGAAAGGTTTGTTTTATATAAAAAATAATTGAGAAGGCACAGCTAATCCATTAGTTGTGATCTGGTTGTACATGTGTGGTTGTCCTGCATAAGTACACTTTCCAACTCCAGAAAAAAAAAAGAATAAATTAATTTCAAAGTTAATGTTATGCTAAGGCTTGCTATCTAGATGATGACACACATTAAAACCAGCTATATTACTACTAGTACCAGCTAAGTTTGGATTAACATGGATCCAAAACATACTGTGTGTGTTTCATATACCCCGAGAACCAACCTAAAGGGCTAACCATACCTTTTCCCTTGTTTTTTTTAACTG
Organism: Acorus gramineus; assembly: GCA_030737835.1. NCBI lineage: Eukaryota > Viridiplantae > Streptophyta > Magnoliopsida > Acorales > Acoraceae > Acorus > Acorus gramineus. The sequence continues at coordinate 6,424,040 of CM060852.1, read as the reverse complement.
AATTTGAACATGGGTCTCTTAAGAGGAAGTATCATTCTACCACGAGGACACCGGACCGGGTTCGAATCCTCTGGGACAAAGATACAAGGATTTCCTGTGCTACCCAATACAAAAGCAACACCTGTATTTTGTGACATCATATGGCACTAAAGATGGGATGTGTGCGAGATCCCTCCCTGATATATTTTGTGCGATTTTTTAAAATGAGCCTCTTAATTTATTTTTTTCATTTTAACCCCTCTTTTTACTTTATCACAAAAATTTAACAATTTCTCTCTCCATCTCTCTCTCTTTCAGACACACACATAATATTTTTCAAGGGTTTTAGGGTAGTTTTGGTGATAATCATGATTTAATACAGGATTTCATGGTGGTTTTTTTGTATAATTTTTTTTCTAATTACTCTTTGTGGGGTTTTAATTTATTCTAAATGATAAATTTGATGAAAAGTGGTATTTTCTTATAACAAATGAAATCTAAATTGTTGTCGTCCTCCAAGGCATTGCTCATCTAGTTATAACTGGTTAGGGGTGCAATTCGATCAGTTTGATTCTTTTTTTAACAAACCCAAATTGAACCAATTATAATCATATATAACCTGAAAACTGAACCGAACAAAAAATTGAACCGAAAATTTAAAATCGAACTGAACCAATTTTTGTTAGGTTAACCCGAACTAAATCAAACTGAATTGTTAAAGAAAAAAATATATATATATATCCAATTTTTTTTCTTCCTACCAATTTGGATTGGTTAGTCTTTGTTTGGAGCCGGGTTAGTTTACAACTTTACATATATATAAAATATACACACACACACACTCATACTAGAGAGGAAAGAACTAAGATTGATATATATATATATATATATATATATATATAACTAGGATTGATAGTATAAATTAGTGTATTCAATTTTTATAAATATTAATGGTATAACAATAATATGGTTTTTAATATAAAGAGAATGATCTAAATATTGATTGAACTTGAATAATTATGGGTTTAAATTTAATTTGATTTGGTTTGGTTAATTTGATTTTTTGTGAAGTAAAACAAAACTCAAACCAAAGTTAATCAATTTATTAATTTTTCAATTCATACTCAAATCAAATAAAAAACTATTGATCCAAACCTTAAAAAAATTGATTTGGATCGGTTCAGATTCAGTTTAACAGATCAGACTTGCACCCCTAGTCCAATTGTTATCGAGAAAACTAAAATTAATTGACAAACCAGGGTTTCCTAAATTCATTTATAAGATCACATTATCATCAACAACAAAAAAAAATTAATTTATTCCATAGTTACTCCAATGAACAGCAAAAACATAACATATGAAATAGAGAGGGGAGAGTTTTTTTCCAATTTGTAGGTTGAATAAAGAGGGACTAAAATGAAATAAAAACATTAATAGGTTCCATTTCGAGAACTGCATAAAATATGACGGTGGGAACTCTGTTAGGGCCATCATGTGAAGAGAAAAAAAATGACAGGTGTTGCTTTTATATTGGGTCACACAGGGAATCCCTGTGTCTTTCCCCCAGAGGATCCAAATCCCACTGGATTAATATTAAATAATCCCAAATATTATTTATTATTGATCTCCTCACCAAATACTTATGTCAAATTTTTTGGGATTATAAGATCATCATATTTTTTATTTTTTGTTGTATGGTATTTTTGTGATTTCACTTACGAGACTGTTTCTAGTGGTCCAACTAGTCTAAGAATACACTGGTCATTCATGGCATGCCCTAGGACCCCCATGTGCGAAGAACCTTAAAATTATTATCTTATAGATATATATTTTTAGTGTGCTATAATACTATGTAAATAATTATTATTAAATTCAAAATTAATTTTTTTAAAATTAATGTGATATATTGACGTGTACAAATTTAAATACACATTTTTAATATTATAAGATCTACATTTACCTTTTTATTCAAGATAGGACTTAGCACTTAATCTAATAATCATAACAAAGTTTTTGTAAGGTGTCTCCTTTTCATGTTGTCGCCGTGCCTATTGAAAATGGTGTCATTTCTTTAAGGATAATGTTACATATAACCTCATTTTCAATTTTATAAAAAAACATTTGAAAATTCCACCACTAAAACCCTTTTATAAAGATAGTTCCATCTTGGTGAGTTGAAATAAACAGAACAGAAATCCTACAGGCCCCGTTAAGCCCAGCCCAAAAAGAAAATGCTACAGGCCTCAGATGACAACAACAAAGGAAAATGTGTCATTTATAATCCCTATTTTCAACCACAATTTCATATTTTCAGTTCACACGTGTTTTAATTATTTATATAAATAATATACTTTATCTTATGAGCTATATATTTTTATTAGTGAAATATATATTGTTGAAAAAAAAATTGGTTTCTCATATTTTGGTGGATTTTTTTTTTTTCAAAAACCATGTGAATTGGAAAATATATTATGAGATCCAAAAGATATGGAATGATGTGTTGTTATTTATTATCCCATTTTGATTTATTTAATTCATTAAGATCCTTTTTTCTATCCTTTATCTACATATGGAAATCCAAAAAATATATATCAATAGATAAGGCATACTATTTTTAAAATAATAAAGTTGGAGCTGAAAAAGGGATTGTACTTAACATTTTTTTTGCCCCAAAATATACTCCACACCCTTTTTTATTTTTCTAAAAATAATATACATCATCTAATGAGAGATATATACTTCTATGAAAATGAAATATAAACTCTGACGAATTATATTGACTCATTTATAAAATATGTAAAAAATTTAGAATGAGAAACATATATCTCGTTACAGTGAATGCATGTAGCTAACTATGTATATGAGGATGTAAAAAGGGCTGAATATTACACTCAGGCCTTTTTATAGCCCATTTTCAATTTCATATATGTCAGTTGATAACATGAACTCGCTGTAATAAAGGTACTTAACTCGTTAGAATTTTTTCACATTTTCTATACTAAAGTTAATATAATTCATTTATGTATACACTTTATCTTTAATAAAAGTGTACACACACACACACACACATCATTAGATGATATATGCTGATATATGTTGTAGGAGACAAAATATGTTTTACCGGAATAAGGAATAAGAATACGAAAGCTTATCAAAATAAAGGGAAAGTTACAATAGGAGCAGGCCCACCAAAGTGTTGAGGCCCACCCCAAATAAATGTCCAGCTCGACAAAGAGGGCCATTTCGGAGAAAGGTACGCCTCGGCCTAGAACATCACTTCGTAAACGGTTCTTCACTTCAGGTCAGGCCAAGTAGCGTCCTAGGTCGGATCTCTGATGAGACCCGAGCACCCGAGGAAGAGTTCTGACCTCTTCAGGTCTGATGTGATAAAACCATGAGGTCCGACCAGAGTGGAAGGATGCATGCATTTAACTAACTCTAGTTAATTTACGAATTTATCCACAAAAGATGCAATGACGCAACCACACGAACAAACCTGTCCTAAGACAATCACGCCCAGCTAGTAATAGAATCCTGCGAGTCACCCGGTCTTTAAGCCACGTGGAAGATTCTCTCGTGTTACCCTCACGTCAGCATAGCATAATTGGCACGCCACCTTTGCTTATATAAAGAGGGGTACCCCCCTCATCTCAAGGTAGACACTTCTTCTCTAAGAAATTTGAGTTGACTTAAGCGTTAGAGGAGCGTTAGCTGACATCTCACTAGTGTGAGTATAGGAAATCGAAGGAGGAGATCAGAAGAGCAATAATCAATTATCGATTCGAAGGTTCCACACACTCTTCTTCCCGGTTCTACAACAATCGAAACCCGGATCATCATTGAGTCCGACCTAATCAAAGAGAATCAGATTCACTCTCTCACATATGCTATCTTTAAAAAAAAATTCAAACGGGTGCGGATTACTAGAAAAAAGACTTCAAATAACATTATTCAATTGCTATTTTTTTTACCGGAAATGTCCGATACAACCCAATTTATAGTCCGCTTGCTTTCATAAATGTTTTGGTTTCCTTGAAAATAGTGCATCTCCTCACTAATGAGATATGTAATTCCATAAAAATAAATTATATACTTCAACGAGTTGTGTATGAACTCATTTATAAAATATATTAAGGTAACAAGATAAATAACTCGTTTATAAGAACTCATTTATACTTCATTTAAAAACATATATAACTTGTTGGACAATTATCGAAAAGTATGAAACTACAATAATTTGTAAACGAGATTATATGACGTTGCCTATGTTATTGCAAAATGTATTGCTCCATGAATTAATATACTCACTCCCAATTTTATATTATTGATATTCATTTATTTATCCTTTATATATTACTTTTATAGTTGGGCCTTGGGGTAATTATATACTTAAAAGGGCGCTGATACATTCAGTCCGTTTTGTTATATACTATGTTATCATAGTGTATAGGATTCTATCATAATATATGACAGCAAATTTTTTTATCATTTTTTTAATGTGATAAAAATACACTAATTTATTTTAATATATATTTTATTTTATATAACTGTATATAATTTAATGGAAGAGTACATGATTTTTTTTTAAATAAGTGAAAACTATAATTGGGACTCTAATTGAGTTGAACATATCAGTTTCCTTTAAAAAGAAGGGATGCTAAAGAACGATCTTCTAACGATAGGGCGATGATCCTATTTTTTTTTGTACTTTGTGGGATCATTAAAATTCATTCACATGAAATGCTGTCAGGTAAAAACATTAATTAAATGTGACATCATCAAATATTAATTCATGTAAATTAAAAATATGATTGTTTTGATTATTTTATTATTTAAATAATTACTTTAAATATAATTTTAAGGGTTTTTATCCTATAATCATAGATTTTATCAATGGAATTGAAATAAAAGTTTTTTTTACGGTTTTTGTTAAAGTCATATCATTTTTTTTTCTGTTTGTTCTATAAGTTTTTCTATTTAAGAAAATACAATAAACAATGTCTGAATTGGTGATGGAGAGATAAGAAGACGAGAGAAAACATAAGAGAAAAAAAAGAGAGAAACCCAAGAGAACCGTCGAGACACTCGGTGGAAAAGAATTCTATCAAGTTTCAGCCCAAAACAACCATCATACGATCACGCCTGTAAGTTGTCCACCTCTTCTCTATATCATTAATGCATCTAATGCCATATCCTAAAATTATTTTTTTCGCTTGGTATAAAATTAAATAGATTTGATATTATACTCATTAATATATATGTTAAATTCTATTTTTTTAGGAAACGTATAGAGAATGCTACATCAACTTCATCCTCCTGCGAACAAACACGCCCCGCTTCCCCCCAAACAATTCTTTTATAAAACTTTAGCTTTTTAAAGAAATCGTGCACAATATCTATTTCAATATGAAATCAAAACTGACAATGTATCAAACTTTAGTTTTCATCATTTCACCTATAAATCAAAAAAAAAAAAAATCAAACAAAATGAACCAGTACTGTCCAAACAAAACTTTCTCAACTTTGTGACCAATGTGGTCAAAAAAAAAAAGGGTGCCGCCATTTCATGCAAAGTGTTTACACAACATCTGCATCTGAAGAGTTTGATATCATGATAAGATATACTTAATTACCAAGTTTAATTTCTTCTACTTTTTTATAATAAGATGGATTGAATGGGAAGCATGAGAACCTCTTTGACTGGTCAAAACAAATGCCCTTTTCTCTTCACATGTATACATGCTTTGGTCAAAAGGAAGCCCAAGCGCTTTTAGGGTTAGAAGACATTTAGATTTGTTTAAGGTGACAAAGATTTTTGGATTATAATAATTAAGAGATGGACTTAAAAAACAAAAGCCCAAAAGGACGCGCACGAGTGCTGCTCCTGAGTTTCCACTCACGTGTGTCTGAATCAGAACCACCACCACCACCACCACCACATTAAAATAAATATGCATGTACAAATAATTAAATTAAAAAAATAGCATGATCATGTGTTTCTTGGACTAACTATTATATCTCTGAGTGATATCTGCCTACTTAGCAGTTATGTTTAGATCTAATGTATATATATCCACAGTGAATGGAACCAATGAAGTTGTATTGGGAGTGTAATTGACAAGAAATGAATGGTTGCTTAGTTGAATTGTATCACTTGAAGATTTAAAATGTTTATATACCAGCTAATGTAATTATAATGTAACTGACTTCTCTTGTTATTTTGTTATTTATGTTTCTCGATCTATAAGTAGATATAGGACGATTGGAATACAAAAATGGCTTTAGTTTGAGAGTGATAGCTTACACATAGAGAGATTTCAATACGTTTAGTATCTCACCTACGTTGGATTCTCTCTCTTTTTCTATTTTTTGGGGGGTAATACTATAGTTCTTGATTTGATCTTGGGTCCAATATTGAGTTTATCCTTCTTCCAAGTACACTCCATTTTGTCTCATAAGTGAAGCATCAATCAATCAACAACACCTTGAAAGAGATGATGTTGGACATGCTATTTATTGCATTATATTACCCATTTATTCTTTCCATGTTCTCTTACATGTTGCACATACAATAGTTATTTTTCCATGTATTAATTAGGTTTTGGATCCCTTGAGATATTGGCCTAGTCAAAATTCTAGTCCAACAGTGAAGATCTAGAGACAAATAACTAACATCAAATAAACAAAGAAAGAAAGACTTAATTATTTAAGAGAAGAAAAAAAGGAAAAAAAAGAAGGGATGCATGCATGCCCTTTGGGAAATGTACAATAAAACTTGGAATTGGGAATCACGTGATGCCATTAAGACAAACATAAAACCCACCACCGACTAGTTTAATCCAACAAATTTTAAAACCCAGTTTGAAAGAACAACCAAAATTTGAATAGTAGAGATTGAAGAACAAGTAGAAGAGATTATATGAACCATAGTCTCTTCCTCACTAACACATAGGAGATCTATGAGGAGTGCCTTTCCTTCTACTCATCATGTTCATGTTCTCCATATCTTCATTAGATGGTGTATTACTTGCAGACCTTCCACAAACAAAGAGGCTACTCCTCTTCTTTCGAACAAATTTCACTCCGGCTGGGCTCAAATTCTCCGAACTGGAAGACGAACCCATCGGATCATCCTCACCTTCGACAATGGTCGATCGAGTGGTCTCGTTCACCTCATCGTAATTGACGTCCATTCGCAATGTTTCACATGTTACTCTAAGGTAGGCAGAGAGGTCCTTCTTATGTTTCAACAAATAATTCACCTACAACACATGTAGAACTAACTTGATCAGATGTAAACACTACATTTTGTGTTTTAACCAAATGTGATCATGAGGTAGAACTAATTAAAAACACCTTGCATTCAAGTGAGCAATGGATGTAAGGTTCTTGAAGGGTCCTGTCACAAGAGCTGCATATGTTTCCTAAGCCTTTGAATTGCCTGCTCTGAGGGCGCTTCTTAATGAACACCACCTTGGAACTATTAATGGTGTAAGCCTAGAAAAATAATGGTTGCAGGCCATCAGATAATTTTATTTTTTTAAAGAAAAAGATAGACAATGTTACCACGATTCTTATGTCAAATTGTAGTTACAAATATGAAATGAAGAGTAATATAAAGCAGAAAGGCTATGCAACCTAGCTAGATCTTATGTTTTGTATATATATATAACCTAGTTAGCAAATGAACCTGAACATTGGAGCAGTCTATGAGCTTGTTGAGGTCCTCTAACCGAACGACATCGTGGTAGACGTATCGACGCACTTGAACGAGGCGGTGGAAACGATGACAAGGCACGCAGTGAGGGCAGATGCTGGTGCAACAGTCAAGGCAGCATATGTTCTTCTCGTTCTTCTTCGCGCTTTCATGCACCGAACACACCTCGAAGAATTTCTGTGTGCCTAGAGCTTCCAACCATGCTGGAATCTGGATTCCCTGAACAAATTTATTGTTTCTATATGGTTTCAAAAGAGAAACAATGGAGAAAGAAAATTTAAACTTACCATAATTACATTGATAGAGCACCAATATTGGAAGCTCTAGAGGTGTTCATGTGGTCCTCCTCAGCCTCAATGAGAACTGATAGTAAAGCAAGAGAGAGAGAGAGAGGGGTGGAGTGATTAGGGTTGGAGAGTATTTAAGGAGAGTCACAAGCAAACATGGGGAGGGGGGTATATATTTATTCCTTGGTGAGAGGGACACTACATTTTGTCAAGAGTTAAAGATATGAGGAGAACATGGGGAGCTGTTTCTTGTCTCCCATGCCCACTATTTTTTTTTTATTAGTGAAAAAATAAAAATTAATCTCTCATGACACAAACCTTTTTTTTTCAAACCAACCCCACAAAACACTCCTTGGCTTGAGAGCTTTCAAACCTATATATATACTAATGCAAGTGAAAGTTGGGGAGTGCCTCCCAAGAATTTGTTGATTCTCTCCTTCGGAAGAACAATATTATATGTTGGAGCTAGCATATGCATTTGCCTGTGGCTTAGGTAAAAAAAAAAACCTCTTCTTTAGCTCAGACATATCGCATCGGAGTTTGATATAATTAATTTGGCTATACAATTAAGGGTGACTTTCACAGACACATTTGTGATAATTATATTAATCTTATCTTTCTCCTTACTGTGGATGGTTTCAATTATCATGTTTGTTATTTTTTACTGCAACTTGATGAAGATGTTGTTACATGTGACTGTGAGCGCATATTCCATGCATTTCAGTGAATCATTACAGAGTCGAAGCGAAAAAAATTTGGTCTTCGATTCATATTGTATTGAAGAATTTTGTGGTAATGAATTGTGTTAGCTTCAGGAATTTATTGGAGTGTGGATCATATTTTAGCATATACAGAAAGATAATTTGACACCATGGGCATGTGCCATCTTTGATGATCAATTTTTCAACAACAAAAAAATGTTGCACTGTTAAGCATTAATGATAGAGTTCGAAAGATTAAGGGAAAAAATTAAACATGTTTTCGCCTTTTCAAATTGGCAAAATGCGAAGGCTAATCTATTAGTTTAGATGCTCTAAGCACATATGCAAAAGGCCAATTAGTGTAGCATCCAATCAAATTTGATGGATCAAAACAAAAAAAGCTCAACTAATTAGTGTGGTTAATATAGTGGAAATTTTATCCTCGTTGGTCATGCCAGCTATATATACAATCTTGAAGACCATCAAGATTCGCATTAGCGAATCAAGAAAGTTATTTTTGTTTTCTCGAGATCTTGCTCACACAGACCAAAATACGAATTCTACGAACCAATGTATGTTTGTGAAGTAAATGGATACATACTCCATCAAATTGTACATATATCTGTAAAAAAAAAAAAGAATATTACATGTTTTGCCTAACAAAGCATGCATATATATCTCGTTAGTTAAATGAGATCACGTGAGAGACTGTATACAAGGACCTGCTTTTAATAGCATCCTTGGTATTATTCTACTTAACTAGCTTGGAGCCTATAACTATATTTGCATAGGCTAGGCATGCACACTCATCAATCTATATAGAGTACTTTCTTGAGGTTACTCAGAAGGGAGCATGAACTGTAATATTGGATTCCATGCTTGTTTTTGAAAGGTTAGGGGATAAATTAATAGAATGAATGGATGATAATATTACAAATGTACATTCAGAATGAAGCAACAAAAAGATATGAAGGCTGGTGACTTGTTTATCATCATAAAAACTGATATTTGTGACATCTGTCTAAAGGAGTCCTAGCCTATAAATTTGTCTCAAGCCCCATAAGCATTGCCAGTCATGGTTATGTGATAATATAGGGTGAATGAAAAAATCAGGGTAGACTGCATACTCATATGTCTATAATTAGAATTTTTTTTATTGGTAATCAAAATGTGTATTGCTACAAAAAGTATCCCGAACTATACAAAACAGAGTGAATCAGAATGATCCTTGCTGCCAAAGGAGGGAAGGAAGAGCAGAGCCAACCTGCATTGTTCTTTCATGATTAATTGTAAAGGAATTTATGTCACAGTCATTTTTTAAGGAATATTGATATATAGAAAAATTAACAGATGGTATATATAGTGAATTATGTACTCCAAAGTAAACTCGGGAAATCTACCACATAGACTTTTTCTCCTCTTGATGATCAACTTTGTACTAGATATCATTTTCATAATTCTCCAAAGCAAAAGAAGTATTCTTGGATCAAACTTTCTTCTTAAAAATTATTAATTTCCTTTGGAAAATTAGCAAATGTAGAACAATAACAAAATAAGCAAACAAACAAACTACACAATAAAATATATATTCTTAGGTGATTTAGCTAATTGCCTATATAGACAGAAGAGAAAAGGAATTGATTCACTATAATAAATTAATCAAGATACAAGATATCTCCACCTCTCCTGATCACAGCCATTCCCTTTTTTGAAAAACCTCTCTTCAACCCTAAGAAGGAAGAAGGAACTATACAAGGATATAAAAGACCCAACTACCAAATGAGATTACATGAGTGGCTGCATACAATTGCATGTAATAGCATATATTCTACTTAACTAGCCTGTATCCTATAACTATATATGCATAGGCTAGGCATGCACCCACCCACCCTCATCCATCTATGGAGTACTTAATTTATTGTGGTAATCAAAAGGGAGCATAAGCTGTAACAGATCTCATGCTTGTTTTAGAAAGGTTAGGGGATAAGTTAATAGAGTAAATGGATGATATATAAAAGTAAATTCATGATGAAGGGGAAAAAATGAAGGCTAGTGACTTGTTTTGCATAAAAACTGACATTTGGGACATCTATCTAAAAGAGTCCTAGTCTATATGTTTGTCTCGAGCCCACCTAAGCATTGCCAGTCATCTACCTGTGATTAGTTTTTTAAGATTCATTGAAAATGAATTTATGTTACTGTAATTTTTTTAAGGATTAATTGTTGATAGGAAGTATAGAGAAATTAATATATGGTGAATTATGTACTCGAAAGTAAACTCTGGAAATATAACTATCCAGAGTACTACTTTCCCCTCTTGAAAATCAACTTTGGACTGCATCACCTCAACGCAAATGAAGTATTATTAGATCAAACATTCTTCTTAAAAAAAATACCAAGAATGTGGAAGGGATAACATACCCACCAGATTCTTGGTGAGTTTGCTAGCACTATGAGTATGCTTTCTATTGGCTCGTGTTTGACTCTCATCCTTGACTTAATTAATCAGGTTAGGTTCACAGGGAAACTTTCGAGCAAATCAGTCTGGATACCAGAGGATTATTTCTTCACTGGAAGGGTTTGAGAACTAAAAAACCTTCTTTCATTCAATATCAACACATGTAGAACAATAGTGAAAAAACAAGATATACTACATTATAGAATACATATTCTAACATCTCTTAGCAACTTGCTTATGTACATAGAAAAGAGAAATATTTGGTTCACTATAATATATCCGCCTCTCTACTCATTAACCCCTCTTTCTCAAAATTAAATTCTCTCTTTAACTTGAATAAGGAGGAGACATGACAGCCGCCTAAGGCCATTTTCTAAGGAGAACCCTAAATCTCAAAAAAAATTATTTTAAGCTTTTGATATTAAAATTAAATTTTTTTTTCAAACTTAAGAACATATCTTCTCATTTATGTTAAAGTTTAAATTTACACTTTATTTTCTTTGAAAATGTAATGATGGGTAACATCTTTATGTAAGGTAATTTTTTCTGATTTTAGAAATCTTGTTCCCATCTTTTTTTTTCTATTGATTTTATATGTTATATTTTTAGCTTATTCCTATTTTCTAAAAAATTATTTATTTTTTTCTATAGAAAAAAATGATCAGATCAAATTATCATAAAGTCAGGAATTCAACGGTCATATACGAGCATTCTAGAGTATTATTAGAATGCAAGATTTTCCATAACAAATAAAAAGTGAATCAAAACGTTAATTTTAAAGAACCCACAATATTAAATTATGTAATTCAATGCCCATCCCCTTATTCTTGTGACATTTTAATATATTTTTTTTATTTTTGATAAAAAAATTTCAAATTCTAAAATAAGAAAAAGAAGTAAAAAAAATAACTTCTTATCTCAATCATCTAGCTCTACCACCATAGAACAATCTTAATTTAACATACTCTATATGTCTCTTGGCCCCAACTGTTAACTGTTCAAATTTCTGGTTTCGGCCTTCTCTCGAGCAACTTGGGTCGTGTGGTAAGGGAAATCCTTTTTCAACGAGAATGTCCAGATTCAAAGATAAGTGCTGGTACACTAAGGTCCGTTTGGTTGTGCGATTGTAAATCTGATTTTATAGAAATCTGAGTTTTAAAATTGATATTGTAGAAAGCTCATCTCCCCTGGCTTTTGAAAATCGCAGCTTTTGAACACTATTTACCTGAAATCTGTGCGTAGGAAGCTGCTATAGTAAAACTGTTTGGTTGAACGAATGCAGAAGCAGCTTCCTACAATCACAAAAGCTACGCAATCACGTAACCAAACGCACTTAGTCTATTTTACAGTATCATGCATTATAATAACGTAGTATATACCGCGCTATCATTATGTATGGAATTCTATCATAATATATTTTTTCAAATATACTAATGTAACTCAGTATATACTTCATTTCATATAACAACATGCACTTCATTTGGATAGTGTATGATTTACAAAAAAAAAAAAAAAACCAGTATGAACTATAATTGGGGCTGCAATGGGTGATGCAAGTATCATTTTCCTTTTAAGCCTATGAGCCCGTACTAGCTGTAGTAGACTTGTCATTGTATATTAAGATTGTGGCGCCATTTCATACAAAAAAATATATATACATTAGACTGAGTCATTTTTATGGTGCAAAACTTAGACCACTCATATTTTTATTTTTTAAAAATAGTAAATATTATCTAATGAAATATATTTTGATAAAAAAATGTGTATCGCTCAATTTCAAGTTTTTTTAGTAAGTGTAAATTTTTTTTATTAAGTTATATACATCGTTTATATGTTTTACTGGATTTCTATTGAAGTATATAAGACTGCATTTTGGATTGTAAAAAAAAACTGAGCATAACAACGCCCCAAAAAATATAACAATAATAATAAATAAAAGGTTCAATTTAATATGGTTAATTTGGATTTAGTTGGAGGAGTTTAAAAGAAATTGTCATGAATTGAACCGTTATAAAGGATGGGGGCTTATGAACCAGGGGCCACAAGAAACTCTTGAAAGATAATCCAAAACCCAAACATACACACAGCGAGTCACAGATTTCACCAAAGCTTTCCCATTTTTGTGTGGGTTTTGTTTAATTTTCATGGCCACATCAAGTACATCAGCTCTATTTGCTAGTGCTCTTCCTTCTCCAAAGAGACTCCCCCCTCTCACACAACAGCAGAGTTTCAACCAATACTTCAAATCAATCTCTCTCTCTCATTTTCCTTTGAAAGGGGATTTCACCGCATCGGTTGCATTTAATCCATCAGGGAATTTCGATCTCACCTTCGCAGATGGAGGAGGAGGTAGAGGAAGATCTTTTATTTTCTTTGTGATTTTGTTTCAAAATTGTTTCTTTAATTCTTTCAACTCATTTTGCATGGTATATTGTGACACCCAATTGAATATTCAGTTCTTTTTATCTTGCGATAATATGAAAAAGACAATCTTTTTATTGGAAATTCTGAAAAAACATTGTTTCAGATCAACTGGTTTGAATAACCCTTTTATTGTTATGTGGAGAGATTCAAAAGACCCAATGTTCAAAATGTGTTGGATTGTGATTATTGTGACATTTGCATATCATGGTAATTGCCAATTGAATATTCAGTTCTCTATCATTGGATAATATGAAAAAGACAATCTTTTTATTGGAAATTCTGAAAAAACATTGCTTCAAACTAACTGGTTTGAATAACCAGATTAACTAGTTTGAAAAAGCCTTGGATATATGGAGAGCTCGCATTCCATATCTCGGAGTAGTAGAGCGTGCTTTGGCGGATTGGATTAGAAACCTCTTCTAGTCAATCTGCGGATCGCCTTTTTCCCTTCTTTCCTTGTTGTTCTTGGCTTGTTGTTTTTTTGTTTTATCTCTCTTCCTCTCATCTTATTTCGGCCATTGTCTATTTTGAACATTTTTGGAATAGATATGACTACAGTTTCTCAAAAAAAAAAACTACAAATTCAAAAGTCCCAATGTTCAAAATGTGTTGGATTGTTGATCATTGTGACATTTGCATACCATGGCAATTGTCAGTGTTGAGACCTTATAGCATGGGATGTTGCGTAGTGTTCATGTCAACTGAATTTCACATGCTCTGATTGATAGATGAATCACAAGTTGCACCACCACCACCACCACCGAAAGAGGGGCGCTTCGAAATCATTCTTGACAATGATGCGATACGCCATTTAGACCTATCACCCATTCATTGCATGGCAGGGAGAACATCTGTTGCATCAGGTAAGCACCAATTCATTTTGTTATCATTTTGAACACTGCTATTTTTTTTATATACAAAAACATTTTTTTTATTTATACAAAAACATTAGGATTATTTATAATATCAGAAGCCCCATTTTAATGGCTACAGATGGTCACCTACCTGAACCAAGAAAGCTACTTGAGCGTACGGTTGGTTTCACAATCAACTACGAGAGAGAAGACCCACTAGATCCTCGTGAACTGTCGGAGTTCCCTGATGTAAGACTATGGTTTGTGAGACTTGATGCTGCTTATCCATGGTTGCCTGTCGTGCTCGATTGGAGAGCTGGTGAACTTGCCCGATATGCAGCAATGCTGGTTCCACATCAGGTAGTAACGACTTACTCACACTTTTATAAATAAATGCTATATGATTTGAATGAAGATTCCGTGTTGCATGTTCTGAATTTCAGATTATCTTTATGTTTTTTGGCAGATGAGCATGAGATTAGGCGTTGTATTCAATCCAGAGGCCTTGGAGATCTTTGTTCTGAATAAGGTTTTTATTGTGTATTCTTGGTTGAAGCAACACAATGTTCCCAAGCCCAAATTGAAGACGAGTGACATGGCTAGGATGCTTGGTTTTGGCATCGGAGATGACCTGTTTGATTTGATTGATGCGCAGTCACTTCATCCATCATAAGCTAGTGCCAAGATTTTATTATCAAAAAACAAACTTCATCATTGTTCAGCTGTAACACTGAAAGTGATAAATTGGATGAAAGTCTGCATCGATCATGGAGAAAAGTGGCCAAGATCTTGTAAGAAGAAGATTATTCGATGAGTTTTCTTCAACAAGGAGAAGAAAGTTTGGGCAGTGGAACGATGTGATCCATTTTCTCAACATATTTCTCTGCACTTGCATGCATGACAAAGTAAGTCTATAAACTGGTTGGTTAAAGGTACCATCCATGCTCTTCATTGTATCTGTTGAATTGTACATTTATATCTGTGGCACACCTATTTTTTGGAATACACCTTTTTTTTCCTTGAGATAATACTTTTGTAGATGTCATCATGTGTGTTTCAGTAAATGGATGCTACTATTTTTTCAATCCACATTGAACCAAGATGATAAGTGACATAGATGCAAGATTGGAACATCACATGTATTGAATTGACAATCTGATATTTTGGGTATTATTTGGATCTACATTAATCATTTATTCAGAAAACGAAGAAGCATGATCGTCAGTGTCAAAAGTGGAGTTAATTAGCTGACGAACAATTAATGAAAAAAAATGCTGGTAGATGCTTGATATGTAATTCCTTGTTCAGATTATATATTGGTAGTCATGCAAATTGTTTAAACTTTAGCTGCAGATGATGGTTAATTTATTTTATGAAGGTTTTCTGTAAACAAGTCAGCCTACAGATGTATACTTCTAAAATTGTATATGATTGAAAGATGACTGTAGTCAAAAACCTTCTGAAGCTACTAGAAATTCAACAAAAATGAAAGCTTAAAGGGAATGCATCACTTTGTAACATAATACATGATTTGAGAACATAAATTATTGAAATACACATCCATTTCAGTATTTTAATTATTAAAAAACAATGCTATATTTGCGGATTGATCTTCTTAGAATTCTCATAAAGGATTGAATCCATAGCTCAATGGTTGACAACAAAATTTACAACCAAGAGGCCATTCATTCAAAATCCCTTAGCAGTCAAAAAAAAAAAAAAAGGAATTATCTTTCAATGAGTAAATTATGATCTCACATTCAGTGAATATAATCAAAATGGAGTACAATTTAAATGAAAGCGGGGAAATCTTTCTGATTTAGTGGTCACTCTGTCATAATATCCACTAAATTTTATGTTGCTGAAACATTTACTTCATCCAATCAATGGGAACGAATTTGGATCCTCTTGGGATGCATTTGTTCACTGAGTGGTCAAGTGGAAGTGACCTTTACAAGACACGGCTGCAGAAAAGATGATATCAGGATATCTTTGATAGTTGGATGGAATTCAAATGTTCAAAAGCGGGGAATAAAGTGACAAGAGAATATAAGTCGAGGAAAGAGAACATAAATCTAATTCTATGAACAGTTGTTCCTCTGTGTCAGTATGTTTCACAATATATTTTTTTGTTGTCTCTTGATTATTTTTTTGTTGTCTCTTGCATATACTCTTCTACGTCTTATAATAAAGTGTTCTATTTGTAGACTTGCTTTTTTAAAATTAGATTCGTGATATTCCAAATTATTTCAGATCTTGTATGTTTGGAGCCTCTCCAACTAGATTGTTGCATTAACTATAGGATTACACTGATAACACTCTTCCACGTCATTAGGAGTTTCATTGTTGCATGGCAAATTGAGTTTCTACTAACTGTGCTATTTAGTTAGTTTAGTTTTATCAATTTCAGGGTGATCTCTGTGCAGGGTCACCCATATCTGAACGAAACAGCCTTTAAGTGCAGATGATTCAATGAACAAGTATTTGAAACCTTCAAAAGATGTCGCATCATATTTTTCCATTGTTGAAACCTTAAAATGCTGAATAAGTTATATGTATGATCAAACTGACAAAAGCAGAGTTTAGGCTAAAAATCATCTATTGCAGTGGAGTAATATACTTTTTTTCTTAAGAAAATAAAGTAATATGGACTACATATATGATGTGCTTCTAGGTCATAACTAGTCCTCAACAATGTGATACCTAGCTAGAATAACTACGACTTAGATCTTGCTTAAAACACCTATGGAAGATTGAATGTGTATTTATTGATTCATGTGTCCTTGTATACATCCCTTATAGACAAAGCTAATTTTTTACTTGCAAATATAGTTGCTTGAAGCACTGAAGCAGGGAATCATTTAATTAAGCATTAGCAAAATCAAATGCATTATAAAAACAGATCACCCTTTCTTAGCCAAAACACCTTGGACATTTTAGCTCCCGCACATTAGCAGCTTCCAGAATCTGAGATACAACTGTGACCTATACCAAGTATGAAATGCAATGTAAATATGAATGTCATAATGCAATTATGCATAATATTTGTCGCGATGTGTGGTGTCTGGTAAATAAAAATTGTTTGAATAAATGAATTTTTCCACACCTGAGTACTTGAGCTGCACATGAGGTAAACTGTCAGCGCAACACAGGGATGATTAGAGGTGATGAGAAGAACATCCAAATGAATGCCACAATGGCATGCAAGGGATTCTAAATGTGTGTGAAACATCATGCATGTTATAATCTAACATTGCCTTTGGAACCGGATGATTAAACTAGACTTGGATATATCTTAATTGTAGCCTTTGTATGTGTAACTATGGAATTAGAGCGCTGATATACTCAATCCATTTTGCAAGTGATTGTTGAGTAGATTATAATGTTTTGGGAATGGTCTCACATTGGTTGTAGAGAATAGTTTTACTCACTTTATATAGTGGCTCACTCAATGAATGGAGTATTGAAAAGGTCAAAGCTAGAAAAAGATCCATGCATGCACTCACACTCACAGTGTGGATTGTAAGTGGCATTTTGGTGCATTATTAGGAGTGTTTAGCATCTAATAAAATATGATTTTTTTTTATTAGATTTCATTTTTGAAAATTGAACGTGGAATAGGCCAATAGTCTCTTCACAAAGACTAGTGGCTCTTCAGAATTTGCCAACAGTCATTCTTCCATACAGAATAATTGAAATTCTGAAAGGTTACAAATTTAAATTGGAATTGATCCAACCATTCAAGAAGGCAATCTTTCAGGCCCTGTATAACTCTGTTTATTGTATGGATTTTTATTATGAGTTTTAGCAGTTTCATATAGTTGTAGGAAATCCTCCGAGTTGTTATCTACATATATATATTTCTAGTAGAGTTTTGTTGTATCTTGGTATCTCTTGATCACCGTATGGGGCTGTGGTGGCGACGAAAATAGTCTCTTCACAAAGACTAGTATCTCTTCAGAATTCGCCAGTAGTCATTCTTCCATACAAAATAATAGAAATTCTGAAAGGTTACAAATTTAAATTGGAATGGATGCAACCATTCAAGAAAGCAATCTTTCAGGCCTGTATAACTCTGTTTATTGTATGGGTTTTTATTATGAGTTTTAACCGTTTCATATAGTTGTAGGAAATCCTCCAAGTTGTTATTTACATATATATTTCTAGTAGAATTTTGTTGTATCTTGGTATCTCTTGATCACCGTATGGGATATTTTATTTTCTTTTATGTATGTTATTTTTCTTCTATTTTCTCTTCATCACCATTCAAACATGGTCTATTTTATATAAATGGATATGCATACATTTTAGCTCAAAAAAAAAAAATGAAGAGGTGGGGGAGGAGACGGTCCAACCATAGAAACGCTTTTTGTAACAAGATCATGACATGCATTGGAAGAGATTCTGTTTGTTTTGAAATTTTGGGGAGGTGACATGCATGCCCACCCATGAATATGATCGATCCCTGTTGTTTTGCTTGTATACTGTTCGATCTCTCTCAATCCAAGTTGTCGTCGACAATGTTTGGTTTGTCAACTGTACTGGGCGAGCAGTGTCACCATCGCCCGAAGACAGGATATGTTATGGCTTTGGATCCTTCTTCATTAAATCTTTATGTCTGAATGTTGAAGAAGGTTTCCACCATGTGATCTATTACATGCATGTGCACAAGAAGAAGAACAACAACAACAACGGTTCAGGGCTTCTATCCCTAGTGGTTAGGTCCATCAGGATTTGGTGAGAGACACTTTTCCCGCTATAAAGATTCAGTGATCAAGTCTTATAAACTGATGTTATTATATAAGAATGAAAATAGGTGTTAAAAATTGATTGGACTGAATTTTGGGGGAAGTAGCTGAAATACTGACGTCCTAAATCTCAATAATATTGGTAGTGGTCTATTTTGATCCATTCGCTGTCAATGAATTTAATTATAGTTCATCATATGCATGTGCAAAAAACAAATTCCATAGATTGATGTTGGCCCTGCTACTGCAATATTTGATATTGATCATGTTCTAAAATCGCAATATAAAACTTTGTATCACAATATAATTTAAAACTATGATCTCTGACAGCGGATCTTTTACGACACTCTTTTATTACGGTTTACAAACTGATTATAAGTCAAAACTGTAATCAAATCTAAAATTAATGTGTGGTAGTAAAGCAAAAAAAAAAAAAAATCACAATTATAATATGAAATGTGATCTTGACCATGAGTCCGTACCACTACATCGCCCTAGAACCTACCATACCCCATCTTCTAGATTTCGATGAAAAACTAGTTATAATAATAGGATTGCATGTTATATCACTACGGACACCAAATCTTGGCCACCTATTGGTACCTTCTTATCATTGGAACTTGGAATATTTGCTGGTTTTTGGGCTTGGTGAGTGGTGATTTTATTTGGTGAATCTTTGCAAGTGACAGAACTTCTCCGTGAGAATTTTGACCAGAAAAAGTAATAATAAAGAATAACAAAGGAAACACAAACAGGGGTGAGTTTTGAAAACTAATTAGAGAGCTTGAATGATGAGTGGTGACTCTTGGAATTTGATGTGTTCCTTCCAACTTTTTATGTTTGTTTTTGTGGATGTGCCAATTCTTGAGCTTTGAGAAAGTCCACGGGGGTTGGTACTTGGTAGTGTATTTTTATTTTTATTTTGTTAAAAAAAGGGGTTGGTAGTGTAATTTTAAAAAAAAGGAAGAAAAAAAAAATTAAGAAAGATAATGTGATCTTTGAAAATTTTAAATGTGCTCAGTCTAGAGAAATTTCAGACAACTGGAAAAACATGATATAAAAAGTCCATATGCATTTGACTCATTCACTCGAGTAAAATTTCAATGAAGCATTGTGCTTTGACTAGGGTTTGTTTATTTATTCTGTAAACACATGATTATTAAGATAAAATATTTATCACTGTGTTACACACAAGTCTGGATCTAGTCAAGCCTGCACACAGTTCGATTCATAGGCTATGTAGTTCGATACTAATGCTACTGATGATATCAGGGCTGACTAAATCCGGACTCGTTACACAATTGCAATGTTTTATAAAATTCCTAAGCTACATAATGCATGAGTCAAGCATACACAAAGTATTATTAGAGCATTTTTTTCTTAATTTTGTTTAAAATAAAGAAGTTAATTAAATAAAAACTATAAAAGAAAAAATGGATTGGTCAGTTCATTAAAAAAAAAGTAGAAAAAAATAGATACACAAAATCACAAATAGATAAGTTTATTGAGGACATATCTTGGCAATCTCCAAAGAAGTGGCATAAAATATCAGATAGACAAAAGTTTGCCCTATCTATCTAATATTTAAATGAAATGTGGAAAATTTGCCCCAAGATTAGTTGAGTCATCCGGGCTTCGAGTGTTGCAACTAATTAATAATATAAAAATAGATCAATAAACAAGAGCATAGACTCCTCAACAAGAGGGTCCACATTGTACAGATCCCCTAGCTTCTAATATTGAATCTTCACTACCCAACAACAATAGATGCATCTATTGTATCTATTATATATGTATCATTTTAGGTTTTAATCTTGTCCAACTTAAGACAATGGAACAAACATTCCAACCGCATAATCCAACTTTTCCACTGATTGAGCTTTCAATTTTGGAGTCTAATAAATACGAGTTTGGATGGGAGAACAGGAAAGGAATAGAGAGAAATAAAAGAGAATAAGATAAAAATGTTGTTTGTTTGTGAGGAATAAAGGGGTACAACTATGTCAGAATAAGTAAGAATGAGTTGATATTGATATATTATTTCTCCCTCAGAATTAGATTATTTCATTCAATCTAATTCATTGGTATAAAAAGGGATTCATATATCAAATTATCTGTCATCACATCTATTAAATCAGTGAACCCACATGTCAAATCAATTTTTCATCTTTTATAAATCTTTTATTCATATCTTATGCATTTTTTATCCACAATCTATTCATTATTAATCAAACAACAACAATTTTATTATTACATTTTTCAATAAGTACAACTAAAAACACAATCAAACACCGAATCACCTCTTGACAGATTGGTAGAGGTACTCTCTCTTCACATAGGGTCTTGGGTTTGAGTCTTACCCTTCTTGATATGATAAGATAAGATTTAACTAGGAATATTAAAATTAAAAAAAAAACAAATAGAAAATAACTTAATTGTATTCTTTATCTATAGTGGAATATCTATCCTAAATTCGCTACCCAAACGAAAGGCTAAAGAATAAGAATGAACCATTATTCAAGTCTCACGGGAAATAATTCATTTTTGTAAACGGAAAAATTCATGGATAATCTCAAACCACATTATCAATTAGTGATTTTTTAATTCGATATTTTATTTTTCTTCACTTGTTATAATTTTTTTTTTTTTAAGTAATGATATGGTACATGATATATAGTTGATTACTTTTCAAGTTTAATCAATCCAGACAATAAATTGATGATCATTTGAGACGTTATATAGGTCGTGTAAACGCAAACATTATGTTTGGAGAGTAAAAAGGTCTTGTGCCCAGTTATTGTACTTGTCCCTAGTGAGCCTTATCACCAAAAAAAAAAAAAAAAATGTTTGGATTCACACAACATTATGTTAGATTCTTCATCGTAGAATCTGTTTCACCATGGATCTAAAAGAACTGAGATGGACTAAAATATGAAAGGCAATAAGTAAAACACGCGATCGAATAAATGTGATGTATAGTACTAATAAAAGCATGGGTTATATATATATGTGTGTGTGTGTATTAAAAGTGAATGTTTGTGGTGGTGGTGGTGGGGAGGACCGCCCGTCCGGCACAAGTCGCCACCCACAATGTCTGGTTGGCTGTCAAAAGTTGGGACAAACCGCGTGACAGGGTCGGTGATGACGTGGCACCACAAGACATGGACTGTCCACGTAGGCATCCCGACAAAGAACATACACTCCCCACGTCCAAACAAACACCCCAGACCATAAACCCTCTCTCTGCCACGTCACCTCTACCACGTGGCACTCTCACCACAGTATGATTGATTCAACGGCTCTGATTGTCCGTTCAGTTAAGATCTCTGATAGGACTCCCCACCAATCAAACCGGTACATCGACCAAATTTTTTTTTTTTTTTTTTTTTATACATAGGTCTAAACAGAACGACACAGTTTTAACACACGTACATTAACAATGTTATATATGCCTAATATACATGGGTCAAAAACATAGAATTTATCCTCCTTGACACCACTAAAGGATCAAACATTGATTTCATCACAACATATTCATTAGTTTGATGAATTGATGAAAGAAAATCTGATATGTTAATTAGATTTTGAGAGTTATAACCAACTTATTAATCTTTTATGACGTTATATGTAATCAATTCTTCTTCTAAAGTGATTGAATGTGATAGAATGAGACGTATCTTTATCACTAGTCCAAAATCAATCCAATCGAATTTCAGGTCAAACATGATCAGGACTCTTTAGTGATTCTAATTGGAGAAGAAAATGATAATTTAGATAATGATAATATAACATAATAACATATTATTACATTTTGGGTTGTGATGTTTTTTCTTTTTATCTTGATTTACTTTTAGATTTTCATTGAAAAATATGTCCGTATACCACCTAATTGGATGAAAATTTTGGGTTATGGTTGAAACAATGAATCCAGATATTTTAGTGAAAATATGAATGCATTAGGATTTGAACCATGTGGAAAGTTTATTTGAAACCTTATCATGTATAGGTGCATTTTAGGAATATAGAACTTCTTGGCTTCTTTCCATGACACACATTCATAAAGTATAAACTATAGGCTCCCCTGCATTTAAAAAAAAAAAAATTTCTACCTTTCAAGCTACCGTTGTACTTTAAATGAAGTAACTCTCTCTCTCTCTCTCTCTCTACACTGTACAGAGTGGCCCATGACCAATATATTAAATGAAGAAGTTGGGAGGGTTTCAAACCATTCTGATCAGTTCTCACATTCTGTTCACAATATTATTTTGAGCCAACTCGTACTCTTTGACATAAAAGGAGACACCCCCCCCCCCTCCCATCTTTTCAATCCCCCTTTAGAGAGCCACACGCACTTACTCTTCCTTTCATCCATTTATTCTTTCCTCTGCTTCTGTTATTGTTCCCTTCCTGCATTTTGTTTTCTCAAATCAGAAACTTCTGCAAATGAGGACTGTCATGTCAACAGCACTTCTGTTGCTTTGCCTTCTTTCAACTGTTCAAGGTAAGTAAAAAAACAAACACACCTCATGTTACTGTTGGTCTGGTATAAAATTTGTGTTTGGTTTTAAAACACTGTTTTGATATTGTATAGGTATACGTTTGGAGAGACATGTCTCAACTGCACCCACACAGCAAATCAATGTGAGTGTTGGCAACTTGACATTGTCTTTGAATGTTTTTTTTTCTTTCTATTTTTGGTTTTGAATTTTTTTTAAAGCTTTTTATTATTATATTGGATTGCAGGAGGATGAGAAGAGCTTTGTTGAAGAAACCAGTCAAGCTGTTGGAGGAGTTGTGCTATGCAAAGAAGGGCATTGTTCATCAGGTAATTTGGAGATGGTCCCATAGGAAAGTTTAGGAAGTTCACCACAAACTCCCAAGGTTTTACGAAGATTTTAATGGTACCATTAAAATCTTCGACAAACCTCAACATTATCCAGAAAAACCCTTGATGCACAGAATCACTCAAAGACCTTATGCATCACATAAGTCTAGGAAATTCATTTTCCCCCACTTCTCTCATCACATATATCAAATGTTAAAACAACCAAATTTCGCCCCCACGTGGATATATGTATTCTAACAAAGTAAATTTTTGTCCCATTTTTTTATATACATACATCTCCATCGTTTCCCTCCGTTACTTTATTTACTTTGTTTCCTTTAATTTTCTACATCACCAACTAAAGTTCAAATACTCATGTCCATGATAACAAATCCATTTAATGGAATGCGCATTAGGACTAATCTAATCAGAGCTACATAACATGTCTCAATAAGTTCTACTTGTGCTGGTGCAGGACATGCTAGAAAACTTGTAACCGACACGAAGGCGTCCAAATCGAAGATTAACAAAGCCATGGATGATGTCAAAGGCAAGGAAAGCCAGAAGAGTCATCAGAAAGGCGTCCAAGCGACTTCGTCGCCAGTGAAAGAGATGAAGCATGAGATCGGGGCGGAGCGATACCCGGACGCCATAGACATAGCAGGGATGGATTACTCTCCTGCAAGGAGAAGATCTCCAATCCACAACTGAAGAGATAGAAGTTACCCCAAACAATGAAAAAAACAGGTGATATATAGAGAGAGAGAGAGTAAAGTAGGGACAGCATTACTGGAAATGCTGCAATTTTCTAGGGTTAATGACCCAATTTTGTAAATACCCATAACATATATTATTCTATCTTTAATTCTTATATCACTTGATTCATGACCCACTTAATGTTTGAGATGATTAGAGAATTTAAGTATATATATCCATGTGTATCTCACACTGGGAGATGGAGATCTTTTGGAGGCATGCAATGTAATAGTTAGGTAGTCTACATTATGAGATGTTCTGTATTAGCCCGACATGGACAACTAAGCAATATTTAATATATATACCCCACTCTCATTGATTGTATGATTTGGAGCTCTCATATCCTGTGTGACTTGTGGGCTTCCATGTCTCAAATGTATCCATTACCTGTGGCGATGGTCACTGTGTCGGCTTGTTGTGTCCGATTCTCCCGACAATGGCTTCCCCCATGTATGTAGACTCGAGAATGATACGTGTTCCATCGCGCGCATCACTACGGTAGAAATATACAGGATTGGGCGTATCTTTTTTTTTTTTTTTTGAAAAAGGGAGATATATGTGACCATCATATTCATTGATGAAAGTGATATTACATATCTAATTAATAGGAGGCGAAATAGTAAGAAAAACAAAAATGCATGTAATAAGCAGAAAAGAAACGGGTGAAGGAGCCAAGTCGTCGTCGTACTCTTGGACACCACCGCTCAAACTGTGATCTCGATGGTCTTGTCGGACAGAAAAATCCGCGCCCCCGCAATGAAGTATCATCAATCACATATAAGGGAAGCAGTCGACTCACACGTATCCTCGACGTAGATTCTAGACCCACAAAAAATGGTCTCGATCGTTGTGGGTCTGCCAAATAATTTTTATTTTATTAAAGTATATAGTCGACCAATAAAATACAATATGATGGTTTTTCTTAGTGATGTGACCTCAGTTCGAAAATATTTTCCTTTGTTGATAGGAAATTGACTATGAAAAATATTTATCAATAAAAAAATGCATAATATTATGAAAAATGAAATTCATTCATAGATAATTCAGTATATTTTTTTATTTTTCTAAAAAATAATAATCAAGTTTACACTAGGATAATGTTCAAATTAATGTTTTCACAATGAAAAAAAATTAAAAATGAATGTTTTTTCTGTAACCTAAACAGCTAACAAATCCACCCAAAAAAATATATAACAGTCCAAGCAAGAACCAACTATGAAATTCAATAGCTTCTACAATTAATCACTGATTAACAAGAGATCGAGCCCTCCATGTTAAGATGTATTTTCATGTCCAAGCAACTTCTCCTTCGTAGAACACCTTAGAAGTTGACAATGGAGGGACACCTTAAAAGTTGTAAACACCTTAAAAGTCGACAGTGAATATTGAAGTATCCAATCTGTATCTATCCAATTGACATGCTTAGACGATGACTGGGGAGACTGGGTAAACTGGTAGCCCAAGACACAATGCCAAATGTAGCCTTTTAGAAGAAGGCCCATGGATTATGGTCTATTTGGATACTTGTAGCTTTTGGTTAGGTATAAAAAAAACATAAGAAAATGTTACACTCAGTCCATTATATACAGTTTAAAATACAAAAAACATATATTTTGATTTTTTTTTAAATCGTATACATCTAATGAGGTATGTACTTTTAAAAATGTGAAGTATATACTCATATTAATTGAATGATATCATTTATAGAAAATGTTAAAAATTTCTAAACAATGTATATATATCATTACAGTTAACAAAAGTGGCTAATGAGATATATAAGACTATATTAGATTATAAAAATGATTGAGTGTAAGAGCATTTTAAAACTTAAGGCACGGGTGGGTTGGGCCAAGAAATCAATAGATTTTTTAATAAGAGAGCCCATCGGGTCTATATGATAGGATCGGGAGGACCTGGACGCGATCCATTTTAATGATTGGGCCTTTTAGTCCATGTTTCATTCAGGAATTGGAATTAGAATAAATGATGATAAGGTGAAATGATGATAAAATGAGTGTTTGAGATGCTGTAATAAATAAGAATTTGTATGTCATAATTAACTAACATAAATATACTTTTTCCTACTATTCCCTGGTATTAAGTTATTTCATGTTATTCAACAAATTTTAATATGTGAGTCTCCCTGTCAAATCACTGTCATCATCTTTTACAAATCAAATTTTCACATTTTATAAATCATTATCCACATCTTATTCACATTTTATCTACAACTTATTCCTAATCAATCAAACAACACAAATTTTATTATTACATTTCTCAACAAGAATAATTAAAAAATACAACCAAATAAAAATTCACTTATTACTTATCTATACTAAAATACTCATAAACCTATAAATAACTTAATTATCTATCCAAAACGGGTCCACGTAGGATCTCAGACTCTTCAGATAAGGTGTTTTACCAACCCATTTTGCAGCCCGTACGCTATGATAAAGTAGTATATACTACACTATCATAGTGTATAGGATTCTATCATAGTATATGACTTAAATTGTTTTTTTATTTTTTCACTATGAAAAAAATATATTAATGTATTTTAATATATACAACATTTTATATAATAACATGTACTTCAAAGGATGAGTATATATAATTTTATAAAAAATAAAAAACAGACTGTACTGTAATTGGGGCTACGTATATCTTTTTCCTTAACGTTTTTTCGGATCGAAGAATGGTCAAGTCGATCCGGCCCACTGCCACGCTCATAATTCTAGCGAGCCTAATGAGAAAGGGCATTTTTGTCATTTGAACAGTACATGTTTCATCTACTTCAACCCCGGAAGGGTTAGGGTTTTGGGTGGGCGACTGACATTTAGCGATCCATATCCGCCGCTACTACGACTCTTCCCTCTTTCGTCCCCCGAAACCCTAACAATGGCGGAACAGGTTCTCCTTCTCTCTCTATCTCTAATAAAAACCCATTTTTTTTTATTACAGTCTTTGTTGCATGTTTTTGATCTCTGAACGACCGAGTAAAACATGATCTGAAGCTACTTCTATAAGATTTGCGTTATCTAGTCTTTGTGGGGGAAATGCGAGCTCTCGTTTTTTAAGATACTGTTATTGCTTCTTCAAATCGTTTGGTTTTTGATGAATTCACGGGAATATTTGTTTTTCTTTTTTTTTTGGAAAAATTGGGGTTAATATTGAAGATTACAAAGTTGAATGTGTAATCGTTTTGTGATTTTTAAAGTTTTTTAATGTGTGTTTTGATTCCATTGATTTCGATTCAGACCGAGAAAGCCTTCCTGAAGCAACCGAAGGTGTTTGCGAGGTAAGAGAAATTATGCATTTATTTTTTTCAAGAGAAACTGTTTTTCAATTAGATTGTAGTTTGGGTTATGATTATTGTGCTCATTGGGGGTATTGGACTGGTGGTGATAGCTCCAAGAAGTCAGGGAAGGGGAAAATGCCTGGTAAGGGTGGCAATCGCTTCTGGAAGAGCGTAGGTTTGGGATTCAAGACCCCCCGTGAAGCTATTGAAGGTATTGCGTTTTGAGCATCCTTTAAAATGTCTTTTGAGTGAGTCAATTTATGCAATTGGTTTGTCTGCTGCTTGGTTGGCTTGCGCTTTGGTTTTGCTGTATATTAAAAAATTAAAACATGTTTGTGTGTCATAAATTCAAATTGTCTCTTCCTTTTGCAGCTAACAGTAAGAAAATGAGATGCCCTCATGTTTTTAATTGCTCATGAATTCATGTCATTAACTCTGAGATTAACTGGGATAGTGGGATGATTTTCAAAAATGATTGCAAGCTAACTTAGTAGAATAATGTTTTGTACTGATGGTTGTGTGGGCCCCTTTGGCTTTCACAGTATCAAGTTATATATATATATATATATATATATATTGAAGGAATGGAATCAAGTTATATTTAAGAAAACAACCCTTTATGTGGAAAATATATGGGAGATGGTGATGCGTCTCTATTGGTTGGGGTCGTTTCTGCTTAGGGGCAAGTAGAGTTTTGTTTATTAGGGGTAATACCTCATTCTGGAGTAGTGTTTTGGGGCCTTAGGGGGGAACCAAGTTGAGGCCTCCTCTACTTTAGGGAAGAAAATACTTTTTGGCATTTTTATCTGTAACTTACATGATTTGTGAGAAGGTATATATTTCGAGGAAGGTCAATTTGCAAAGTATCTGGTGTAACAGTGATCTTTTGGGAAGAAAAATACTTTTTGATCAGTATAAGTTATCATAGGGGTTGAATTGCAATGAGCAATGGAGGGCCTTTTGATAAATATCAATTTATTTAGGGACTGCGTACGGTTTTACTATTAAAAGTTTCGAAGGGGGACCCTTTGTTAAATATTACTCTATAAGGATCAAAGTGCAAATGACCTAAGAGAAAAGTAGGTTAAATACGTATAGAAGAGAATCAATCACGGTTAAGTCTCAATTACGAGCCTATTGCATGTGCAATTTACGCCTCTTACAAATAGAAATGGTAATTACATAGGGACCTTGAGAAAAATGGTCATGATAATCATTTGTGTCAAATTGCAATTGGTATGAGATAAAAGAGTGTATGGGGATGAGGCATACGTGGAGTGCATAGTTGTCTAGACGACCGACTAGGCGGTCCAGATGGAATTAGGCGATCGCCCGCCTAATAGCATGTTAATTAAGCATGCACCTGGGCCCACCTACCCTCCTAAATCACGTCTAGCCCGCCCAATCCCTCGCCTATCTTCAAAAATAAAAGAAAAAAAAAACACGATCGAAAGATTGAAACATCATCTACCCTGCCAGCCAACGGTGCAGTGAATTCTCCCGGTTCCAAGTGAGTCTCTATTGATTTTTTGTGTCTCCCTCTTATCTCTCCTCAAAATTTCCAAACTCTTATCTCATTCTCCCTCAATCTCTTCCCCCTTTTCTCCTTCTTTGATGCCACTGGGGTTAGATTATATTAATTTTGTTGATATGGACATGCACTAATAAATTTCATCCATGTGTTCTTTATTTATAAATAGCATTCTTCATTTTAAGCAGTATTGTTGTAAAAATTAAAGAATGGATAAGCAGATAAATAACTTTAATATAATTATCAATTTAAATAATAAAATCTTAATTAAGCGTCGCCTAGCCTTCCAGATTGCCCAGACAACTATGGTGGAGTGTGATTTGCCAGGTACATGCATGCATGTGAAAATCTAATTATGATTTGAGTAAATTGAGATCAAAGAGTGTGAGTACTTGACCAGTATCATTTTCTGTAAGTTATTAGAACTTTTTTTGTTGGAAGAATTCAAGGATTTACCTTTGTTCTTCATCGACATATGTATCATTAAGATGGTTGATATTGTTGATGTATGAATATATATCATTGGTTCACCATTTTCCAGGTTAGTCAGCACTCTTTATTCAAACATCAAGGTCTGGGACATTGTATTATTCTGAACTGAACACTAGTATAGAGGTTATGAAGTAAACCAATATGTCATGTGTTCAGTTCATAGATCCAACTAATGTAACCTACTATGGTGAACTTGTTCAACATGTACAATCCTTTGTGGATATTATGTGTTGTGTTGCCTGTGATCCCCAGTAAAACTACAAGATTGGAGGGTTTATTTTATTTTATTTTATTTGAAGCACACAGTAGGTTCATTTCTTTCTTCATTAGTGGGCTGTGTTAGTGCTTCTTTTTTGGGAGAGGAATTAACTTCATTGCTCTTCATCTATGGAGTATTTTTAGGCTGTTGAGTTGGGGGACAACCATTTCTTTTTGTAATAATGTGAACATACCAATTTTCCTTTGTAGAAAATATATCTGCTATTATGGCTTCATTGTGAAGATTGCAATCATTTCACAATAGACTTGTGCATTGGCTATTTAAACATGGGGGTTTTGTGACTGCACATCCAATTATTTTATTTTTTTTTGAAGAAGAAACTGGTAGGAATGACAAATGCCTGGCTTTTATTCAAACCATAACAAATGCCCAAAGCATACAAATATAATTCATGGTAGAGGTGGTGTGGGACAAAACATCTTATCAAATTAATGGTTGACAAAACAAGTAGCATCCAACATTTTATCAAAGTAGAATCTTATTTTTAAAAAAAACAAGTAGCGTATAGATCTGCTTCGTGTTTGAGAATTTTTTTTTTCTTTCTGGAGTTACAACTCAATGTGAAAAGTCCTCTATTAATGGTTCGTTTCATATAGACTTTGGGGGCTCAGACATTCTGTTTTGGTCATCTTATTTATTCGATGTAGGAGCAAGTAATTGAATAATATGATTATCAAGCTTTGGACATAGTTAAGTTATGGCCAGCCCTGTTAATTTTTTAGAATTTCGCGTTTATATGATAATGAGAACACTGGTTGGGTTAATTTTAACTTGCTGTGCTCAAACCGACAGTACCCGTATGGCATTGGTTTCTTGGGTATTTGTTTTTCTTGTTCCCTTAAATGTCATATTTCTTTCACCCTTATTTGTTGCTAGAATTACTGTACCATAACACTTGTTTGAGATTCTGCTTGTGCTGATTAATTACTCAATGTTTTTCTACTGAGTGTTGTAGAATGACTGCTTGTTTATGTGAAGGAGAATGGAGGGTATGGAAATTGGTGTTGTTTCAGATCCCTGGCTGTTAATTTTTCTAATGTTAATGCATCTAATTATTTTCTTCTAAGGTTGCATTTGGATGTGAGGTTAAAACGCTAAGATTCTTAGAATCTTGTGTTTCAAACTCAGGTTTTGAAAAGCATTATTCTATTAGATTTTCAACCGCAAGATTTTTTTGCCTAAAAATGAAAGATTGTGGTTTGAAAAGCTAAACGTTGAAAATGTGTTTGGATATGAGTTTGAGGATTTTTGACTTTTTAAATGCAGAATCTACCTAAACTCATATCCAAATGAGGCCTAACATTAACTATTCTTGACATCATAGGCAAAATATATCACTGTCCTGTAAATTAAAAAAAAAAGTTTCACAAGTCCTCCCCCCCCCCCAAAAAAAAAAAAAAAAAGCCCACAACAAAACACTTTTTTTTCTATATATTTGTTTATCTATCGATTTGTAGCTGAAGATTGTTGTGGGCTATGTATTTGCCTACATACAACATGGCCAGGTAGGTAATGGTTGTCTGGTCTATAAAGTGGCTGAATGAATGGTTTGGTGCCCCATCCCATTGTTCAAGCAGGTCCTGCTAAATAGTGTCACAATAATTTGACCTAGGGGGCAGTTAACACCACTCCATCAGCTCTTCATCCCACCCCATATTAAATTGATTTTTTGTGTATTTCAAATAAACCGATCCCACCCCTTCACAACCCACCCCTTCACATCCTAACCCACTCCGACAGCACCTCACATACTCCCCCCAAAGATCGTCTTGGCCATCCCTCCTGCCAGCGGCGATCTCGCCCTCTTTCATCGTGCCACCCCCGGCGACCAATCCCATCAGGGTGGGGGGGGGGGGGGGGGGAGGTCAGAGGCCTCGGTGAGGTGGTCCATGGTTGACTGACTCATTGCACTGGAGGAGGTGGAGTCAGCGGGGGTTATGGAGAGGGATGGGTCGGTGGTGGTGGTGGGTCATCACTTGCAGACGGAGGAGGGAGGGGGAGGTCTGGTGGTACTTGGGTTCATGAAGGAGGAAGGGGTGGTGGGAAGAGGAGCTTGATGGGGGAGGGAAACAAAATCAGTGAGAGAGGGGAAGAAAAGGGAAATCGGTGGGGAGGGGGGGGAGGGGAGAGAAGAGAGGAAGAAATCTTTGAAAGGGGTGGGTTATAAAGGTACAAACCAAAGCATATGTACAAGGGTGGGTTAGCATTCTGTAAAAAACCAGTTGGGTGGGTTAAAAAACGGGGTGGGGTGAATAATTTAT
This sequence comes from Acorus gramineus, assembly GCA_030737835.1. NCBI lineage: Eukaryota > Viridiplantae > Streptophyta > Magnoliopsida > Acorales > Acoraceae > Acorus > Acorus gramineus. The sequence continues at coordinate 6,391,426 of CM060852.1, read as the reverse complement.
CCCCCCCCCCCCCATTCTTTTTTATTCATTGAAATTCTTCTTTACAAGAAATATTGAACTGTTATGTTTGGAACTTTATAGCTGTTCCAACTCAGAAATGGACAATATCCAACTGATTGTGGGAACACCCAAAAAAATTCATATGTATTTCATTAATACATGCTTCCACTTGCAGGGGCGTACATCGACAAAAAATGTCCATTCACTGGCAGTGTCTCCATCAGGGGTCGTATTCTGGCGGGAACTTGTCACAGCGCTAAAATGAACAGAACCATCATCGTCCGGAGGAACTACCTTCACTATGTGAAGAAGTACCAGAGGCAAGTGAAACTTCGATACAGCTCTGTATTCTACCAATAAAATATTTTTCTTCAAGAGATGTTATCACTTAATGGTATATGAAATTCAGGTACGAAAAGCGGCATTCAAACATCCCTGCACATGTATCACCGTGCTTCCGTGTGAAGGAAGGTGACCATGTCATCATTGGCCAGTGCAGGTAAATCCCAAATGATCATTCATCACATTCACATCTTGGAGGAAATGAGTTCACAAGCTAAGAACCCACACTGAAATGTGTTGTATACCATGTGCAGGCCATTGTCAAAGACAGTTAGGTTCAATGTGCTCAAGGTTATCCCAGCTGGGTCCACCGGCGGTGGGGGAAAGAAGGGATTCACGGCGGCTTAAGCTCAATTTCTTTTTTGAGGGAATGCTTTTATTATGTGTTTTAGGTTTTAAGAATTTTGACATTTTTGAGTCACCCCTTTCTTTTCCAAGAACTTGAAAACCCTTGTTTAGAACCAGTTTTTTTAAAAGACTATTGGATTATGTTGTGGATCATCAGATCCAAAATGCAATCAGGATGTTGTAATCACATGGGATTTGCTTCAGCACAGCTGTGTGGTTTTTCAAAAATTGGAGACAACTAGGGCCTGTTTGGTTGACAAGTGGGATTGAGATTCTTTGAATCCTGTGTTTTAAATCCAGGTAGATTGGGATTGAGAATTTTGTCAACTTGTTTGATAAAGAACATGATTCAGAAAAATAGGATTGAAATTTTTTATCTTAATCATGTGTTTGATAATGCTTGAATTACAATATAAATGATATATATATATATAAGTATTTAGTGGTAGAATAACAACAAATCCTATCTAATTATCTTATATTTTCATTAACAAATTGTGGTTTGAAAAAAAAATGGATTACAAACGGTGTTAATTTAGTTTAAATTGTCATTCATTTGTTTTCATCCATATGAATTACAACCGCTTTAAAATTTGGTTTTATTTATCCAAATGAATAACATTTAAAAGAAATTAAAATGTATATTTACATATATTTATATATATGTTAAGGGAGATGAAAATGTATATTTACATATATTTATTTATTTAGATTGGGATTAAGGGAATGCCACCTCTTGAGTGGAATTCTTAATTTCTCTAATCAAGGATTTTCAATCCCAGTCTCTTAATCTCCCTTTTAAAATTTATCCAAGTAAAGATTATGATTCTCAATCCCAATCCAGACACTCAATACTTTTATCCAGACACTCAATACTTTTATCCAAACAGGGCCCTAAAGGATTAGGTGAAATGCCACTCGAACCCAGAGCTAGCTGGTTCTCCCCGAAATGCGTTGAGGCGCAGCAGTTGACTGGACATCTAGGGGTAAAGCACTGTTTCGGTGCGGGCCGCGAGAGCGGTACCAAATCGAGGCAAACTCTGAATACTAGATATGACCCAAAAATCACAGGGTCAAGGTCGGCCAGTGAGACGATGGGGGATAAGCTTCATCGTCGAGAGGGAAACAGCCCGGATCACCAGCTAAGGCCCCTAAATGACCGCTCAGTGATAAAGGAGGTAGGGGTGCAGAGACAGCCAGGAGGTTTGCCTAGAAGCCGCCACCCTTGAAAGAGTGCGTAATAGCTCACTGATCGAGCGCTCTTGCGCCGAAGATGAACGGGGCTAAGCGATCTGCCGTGGCTGAATTTTGTGCTGAGTGGAGGTGTTGATTTCTCATTTTGGAGAGGTGTTTTAAGTTTACAATTATTTATTGAAATTAGGATTGTTCATCATAATTATTTTAATTTTAATCAAATTTAACGCGATATGAATATATTCATAGTTAGATTGATTTATTTAACACTTCATTGTGATTTTGATTTGAATCAATTGATGAAGTTAGATGGTCATGGACATTCAAATTGATGAAGTTATTTAACAGGGGCTTAAATAACATCTCCAACATCCTCTCTAATAAGATCTAGATCCGCTGGGAATACTCTCACCAATCAGAATAACTTATTCTGTCAGGTAATTCTCCTTATGACACTGAAAATTGTAATATGGTTTCATCACTGATTTATGTGTAAACTGTTGAACACATGGAAAAATGTGGCTCTAACAAACATTTTAGTTTAATCAATTAATGATGAGCACATGAGTTCCACGTGGTTGACAATTTTGTGAGGCTGGCATGAATTTTGGAGAGGCTTAACAAGAAACTTCAATGTCTGATGGAGTGTCCCTTTCTCTACCTGCCACAGCTATGGTTGGTCTGTGGTGAGTGCATGAAAATGTGTCACATGATTGTATCAATGATGGGTTTCTTGGAAAGAACACATGCATTTCTCCATCTCTGGCTTTATGGATTTTTTATGTACTAATAAAATCATGTTTGAATGAGATGGGTGAAGGGACAGAAAGAGGAGCTGATGTGTAACATTTCTCACCATGGATTCAATTTTTAAAAGGAACTTTTATTTTTTACTTTTGTATGTAATTAATCCACCAAATCCTAGTTTGAGTAACGAGTGCCGAAATAGGATAGGAATAGATAATTATTTTAATAAAAAAAACAAGTTACTTTATATTATTTATGTTCTTTTTTTTTATTCTGATTGAAAAACATAATAATAAAATTATTTTATTTAATTAAATAAAGATAAAGTGTGAATAAAAAGTAAATAAAATGTATAAAAAATACAAAAAAATGATTTCATATGTGAATCTTCTGATTTATGAGAGATGATGATTGATTACTTGACATGTGGATCACCTATATATTGAGTGAAAGAATATAAATTTATGAGAGATTTGAAAAACCAATATCGACTTATCTTCATCTATTTTGATCAGTGACGGCTTCAGAAATTTTATAGATGGGGTCATTTAGAAACTAACATTAATAAAAATAAACTATCAATGAAAGGAGATCAAGGATTAAATCGACACAAGACTCCACCAATATCTCTTTGAGGGAATTTATGTTCAAAAGGTTGACAATGACCCTTTTTTATGTAAGCTTTTCTTATTTCATCATGATCATTAGGATGATAAGTTGAAATTTTTTTCCTAGCCCTAGATCTGAATGAAGATTGTTCATATCAACACGACTTTACTTAGCACCACAATTTCTTTGGTAGAAAAAAATCTTGCTCTATAATTGATTTTCTCTTTGAAAATTTATTTATTAAGCAAATAGCAAAATCTGTAAAATAAATTTTTTATAAACATAAATATATAAAAAATCAAACAACTATCAACTACATATCCAAACCAAATCCATGATCATCCAAACAGACTGGTGAAAGCCATGAAGAGGCTTTTGAAACACCGACATGTGAAGGAAAAATGGGTGTTAATGTTGAAGGGTTTTGTTCATTATTCATATACAATTATACAATGATGGGAGAGTTTCATATTAACATACAAAAATAGGAAAGAAATATAAAACAAAAAGAAAAAAATAAAAATAAATCAAAACTAAATTCATGACTAGATACCTGAAGCAAAGTAAAAAGAGAAGATCGGCAACGTGACCAGCGGCGATGAGCGACGACATCGGTGATCCACGCGTCCATCCATTAGTGATTAACAAGTCCGCCGTCTTTATGAAAGGCAAGGGGTCCCAACAATTTCTTTTAGGGTTTTTTATTTTTAAGTCCCCATAAACTATATGATTTAGTGATTGATCCATCACTTCTTCATATTTCAGTTTAAGTCCCCAGATTTAAAGGATATGTTCCTTTTAGTCCCTCTCAGGGACTAAAAAGAAAACCAATAATTAAGAATAGGTCCCTCTCAGGGATTAATAAGAAATATACCCTTTAAATCTAGGTACTTAAAATGAAATATGAAGAAGTGGAAGATCGATCACTAAATCATGTAGTTTACATGGACTAAAAAATAAAAAACCCTTTTTAATTAAAATAGGATAGGGTTTCAGATGAATGCAGGAGTAGGATTTAATTGTTTAAAAAAGAGTGCTAATACACGCTCATTTTGCAGTTCATACGCTATGATAATGTAGTATATATTGCATTATCATAGTATATATTCATAGTATATATTGTAGTCCATTTTTTTTCATTTTTTCACCATAAAAAAAATGCATTAATATATCTTAGTATATACTTCATTTCATATAATAACATGCACTTCAAAGGGTGAGTATATAATTTTATATATAAAAAAAAAACACAACAGAATAGACTGTAATTGAGGCTGCAATAAAAGTTATGTGTTTTTTTTATCCTTTAAAAAAGTTGATAGACCCACAACCCCCCACAACAAATGCCCACCCATGCAATCCCACGGTTTTTTTTTTTTTTAAATGGGGTTTGGGTTTATGTGTTACTTTGGAGTAGGATAGGGTTTAATTTTATTAAAAAGTTTGATGGGGTCAAATGACCCTGACACTGATACACGTACCGCCGCCCCTGATTCTGATATGATTATACTGACTTGTTCTTCGCAAATAAATAGGTTTTGGACTTATTCACACCTATTCCATTCAATTTCCACTTATTCCACAATCTAAACAGATGCTAAAGAATTTCTTTTATGCCAAGAAAAAATGATAATATTCTAACTATTCGCACTTTTAATATAACAAGTAACAACATTATACAGCTTCATTTAAAAAATACATGCATTTATATGATATTTAATATTCAAAAAATTTTATCATCAAAACAGGATTTGGGTGTTTTAGGGGGTTCATGCCTACTCTAATTCTCTCATATAAAAAATAAATAATCTCTCATCACACTATTTATTAGACTAAAATTTTTTACCATTTGAGAAAGATCTTTGGGTTTGGTATTTTTGCATATGCCTGATTGTGTGAATTATGATTATGTCAATGAATCGAGTTGGAATCAGTTTTAAGTTAAACTAAAATCTAACCAGTTCCACAGTATTTGACTCTGTATTCGTGTCTCTTGGTCTCGTTGTTGTACTCAATTTTTTTTGCAATTCGAAATACAGTCTTATATACCTTATTAGAAACCCAGTGAAATATACATCGTTATATATTTTCTTACATTAACTAAAAAATGGATTCATTAAATTCAAAATGGAGTGATATACACTTTTTATTAAAGCATATATCTCATTAGATAATGCTTATTATTTGAAAAAAAAAAGAGAAAATGTGTGGTCTGAGTTTTAGTTGGTAAAAAAAACTGAGTCTAATATTTTCCTTTATAAAAATATAAATTATTTTATAATAAACAAATTAAACATCTCAAAATACATAAAACATCTATCAAATAGAACACTTGAAGGTTCATCAAAACATTTCAAATACATTACATAAAACACTTGATCAAATGAAATTAATACAAGAAAATTAAAATGGTTTTGGTTGAAAAATGAGAGATGAAATAATAAGAAAGATCATAATTCTTTGTATTTGTTTAATGTAAATCAAGTTGAGTTCCAATGTCAAAACCCAAACCTGCTCCCTATGGGTTAGGGTAGATATGTGACTGTGAGTAGGGTTACCAATAAAACTCACCATATTGTGATTTCTAATTATATAATGTTAGATTATAATATATGCTCAATTGATGACAACTTTCCATCAATCCTCATTAATATGTTGCATGTTTTACAACTCACCATTTGTCATCATCCACCATCCATCTATTTAACACTTGAAATTTGTAAAATATAATAAATTTAAGAAAAATAACATGTTAAATAATAATGTACTGCACATATTTTTATGTACATAATGTGCATTAATTGTCACAGTTACTTCGGCGGGTCTTAATAAACACTTCAAGGTAGTAATATTTGCACAAGCTAAAAGAGAATATTAATTATACAATTTTAGATGACATGGTGGAGAAGGAAGACTTTTTTGGATAAATATTTAAATATTTAAAAATGATCAGATATTAAGTATTTTCTATCTTTAATCTTTTTGGATATTTTTTCTTTTAAAAATCAATGCCCTTATTTAGTAAAAAAATAGAAAAATGTCTAATTAGCAGGCACAATAATACCATTGCATATAGAATATGAAATATCCAGAAAAAAGAAACTATGATGGTTAGGTAAGATGCCATGATAGAAGATATTGTGAAACTAAAATAAAACCGTGTTTTTCTTTTTGTATTTGTAAATAAAATAAAAACACGAATTATATAAAAAAGGTAATTATAATATTTACAAATCAAATTAATTTTTTTTTACGATGATAAAATTTACATGTTTGAATATAGAATTAAGTTATTATGAACATTATAATATAAATAAGCATAAATTGATTTTTTGTGTGGTTGCGTTTTGAATTATTTTTGTTGGAAAATGTAATAATAAATTTTTTGTTGTTTGAATAAAATGTGAATAATGATTTTTAAAAGGTGAAAAAATGACTACAGTTGATTTTATAAGAAGTGATGATAATTGATTTGATAATGGTCCTCCATATTCTTTTGGTTTGATTAACCTGAAATAACTTAATTTAAAGGGTTGGCTAGAATCCATATACCACTTTATATCAGCTTGTATCAGTTAATTCTGCATACAGATTCTTATTTATTCCATCTACCCAAACATCCATTTTGAGGCTATTCCAACTAATGCTCACTTAATCCGGGCCTATTCTCAAACCTAATGAGTATAAGATAGTGTTTGGTAATGGAATTGCAAAATTGATTTTTCACAAATAAAACTGATTCTGCAGGAAGCCGCCTTTTTCAAATTTTCTCCATTCACAACTTTTAGGCACTATTTACCTAAAACCTATGTACAAAAAGCTGCAATTACAAAACTAGTCGGTTACACGATTGCAGAATCAGCTTTCTTGAGTAATTCATTTCTATCTATTGGTCAGGGCTTTGTCATGCATAAATAATTTAACAGGGGTTTATATAAAAAGGGCCCAAAAAAAAAAATCCAAAAAGCAGTAACAAAAAAGATCCGCACTTCCAAACATGATTATAAAAAAAAATATCTCAATATGCGGTACAGTTAAGATTTTTTATTTTTATTTTTGCTTTCCCATCAAAATCAAGGGCAATTCAGTAATTCACCGACCTCTCTGTGTGAAAAAAAACACCGTCGCTTCTTCAACACCACAACAAATAAATAATAATCGACGGAAACTCTCCTGAAAAAAAAAAAAACAGTTTTGAATAGGTGGATTGTTCAACTAAAACTTCGAGAAGTCTCTGAAGGACCTCTCTCTCTCTCTCTCTGGATGCAAATTTTCAAAACAAAAAGATGTGCGTGAAAGACAGTGATAAAGCAGCGCAGAGTATGGAACAATTGGGTCTCAGAGCCGATTCTGATATCGGAATCTCGTCTCCTGTGAGTGGGTTTTCTTTTGTTGTTGGGTTTCTGTTGAAATTTTGAGTCTTGGGTTGTTCTTTGTTTCTGGGTTTGTGGTCTCTATGTTTAATGGGTTATGTTTTGGTAAAGTTTTGATTATTTTTTTTTGTGTGTTTTGTTTTCAATGTATTGCTGATTTGATGATTTTTAATGGAAGTTTTAATCTTTAGGTCCTTTCTTTGGAATTTCGTTTCCTCTGATGGGTTTTTTTTTCTTTTTTTTTAAATTGGGTTTGCATTGGTGTTTCTGGGTTTGAATTATATTGTTATGTCTATAATGGGTTTCGAATTTTCAATCTTTGTGTGGTCAGTTGGGTTGTTGTTTTAGTAAAGTGTTGATTTTTATTGCAATTATTGCTAATTTGATCATTTTTTGTGGGAGTTATTCAATCCTCAGGTCCTTTCTTCAGAATTTTCACTTATTTTTTCTCTTTTTTATTTTACTTTTTCCCAAATTATTATTATTATCTCCTTTGTTTATTCAGAAAAATTTAATAGTATCATGATGTTTGGTTAAACTGTTCATTATTTCATTATGAATTTATTATATTATGCATTTTTTTTAATTTTTATTATTATTAAAATTATTTATAATCTATCAAATTCTTCAGAATGGAATGCATCTGACTGTGCCACAGTAAAATTTTGTATTATTTGCCCTTTTTTTTTCCATTTTTTTATTTATGAATCATAACTGTCCCTCAAAAAGGCCACAGTAATTATATACTCAGATGGCATGACTATTTAGGCTTTGACAAAACTACTCTGATTAAGCTAATGATCCACTTTTAGAGTGTAAATGCACCTATTGTATATGATTCATTGTGGAATTGGATTGTTTTTAATTTTGAAGGGAGTCGCACATGCAGTAGGGGGGGGGGGGTGGATCAGTAATGTGGCAATGGTGCAATGCAATGACTACTCAATGGCATGACTATTTGAGGCTTTGATAAAAAATTATCTGATTAAGCTAATCATCCACTTCTAGAATTTAGATGCAACAATTTTATATGACTCATGGTGCAATTAGATTGTTTTTTATTTGAAGGAAGTAGCACACGCAGTTGTGTGGGGCTGTGTGGATCAGTAATGTGGCAGTGGTGCAATGCAAAGACCATCAAATGCATCTTAACTTAAAAATTGGTTGTGATCCTTTTTTTTAGTTACCTGCAAGAGATGGTTGATAATCTTGTGAGCTACAAATGCTGAATGTGGAGAAGGGGCAAATTTGATTTTAGAGTATAATCAGATTGGTGATAGATGTTATTTATTAAACAATATGGTGATTTTTCTGCAGCACTGTATATGGAACATTACTGCAGTGCCTTTTCATATAGTAGAGTATGGTGCACCGTGCTTAAACATAATCCATTGGAGTGCATCATCATTATACATTCTTTTTTATTGGAAGCTTTTGTTGCCAATTCATGTTGGTAGATGATATTGAGGTTCTAGGGAGGAAAGAAATGAAGACTGCAATGCTTGAGATTTTTTTAGTTATGGATATGACCATCCAGTATCATCTTTCTTGCACATCATCTTTTGTTCGACTGATCCACACTTGTCTTAAATATTGTTGACACGGAGATAATAACTGTTCATCCCACCCCCTTGAAGATGTACTGGAAGGTTAGGGTGGCATCAGAAAGTCCGAACTCAATGTTCGATTTGTCTCAGGGTGTTATGTGACTGTATTAGTGATAACATTCACATGCTGGCTAAGATGGTGGTGCTGCAGAAATTAAAGCTTATTTTCAATGAGTGATGGGATGACTACTAGCTTATGGGTCTATCTCTTATATTTTCGTGGACTTTTTATTGCCTAGTTCAGGGTATCTAAAATTTGATCTTGGTGTCCAAGACCCACACTATTGGAGAGATTGTATAGATGTTACACTAGATATCTGAATAATTTTTTTTTTTTTACCGCTATACTAGATTGTAAAGCTGCTACACTAGACTTTTCTTAGTTGAAACAGCTAGGAAAGATGGAGCCTAGGCATTAATTTTGTACTTTTTTTTAGAGATTTTCATTAGGTAAACATGATCTCTTTCTATCAAATTGTATCTAGGAATAAGCAAAAAATAAAGTTCTGGAAGGCCAGGGGTCACCTTCAGTTGTGCATGCCAGATTTTTGGTATTGCTTGATGCTTGTTCCCAAAATTAGTCTGTGTTTTACTGAGTAAGCCTTTGGTTACCATCATTAGACCAATTGGGTATGAAAAATATTTATGTTATCAAATATCTCATATACTGTTGAGGGATTCATTTATGATAAAAATTCACATAAAATAGCCTGGCCAATTAAGGCTATGATTTAAAATTATTAAATTAAGTGATGACCAAAGCAATTCTTTTGCTCAGACTGTTTTAACTTCTTCTAAGGGCATAAGGTTTACATCGACTCATATTGAGAGGAGTGTGTTGCCTGTTTATGTGAATTACATCATTTGTCTAAAAGTCCATGCTTTCTGTTTTAAACAGTAGAGATGTATATACAACTTTACAGATTGTCAATGTTGTTCCTTCTTTGTCTCTCAATGCATGTACATATATACATAACGGTTTTGTTCAACCTTTTATCTCTTCATTTTCCCTCACCTTTTTTCAGTAAATATGACTACATGTTTGCCTGTTTTGACAGCTTGAGAGCATTTGTGAGAATACAGTCTCAAAGGATTGCAAGCAAAACCAGGTTGTAAACTTTGTCTCAACAATTAGGTCAGGGGAATGGTCTCATATCGGTGGCCGTGAATACATGGAAGATACTCATGTATGCATTGCTGATCTAGCAAAGAAGTTTGGTTCGCATTCCATGGAAGGGGAGGCAGTTTCTTTTTATGGTGTAAGTTAAATTCTCACTTATTTTGTTGTATTATATTTTATGTCTTCTGGTTATTACATTGGATGGGTCTGTTGTGATTGTTTTTCGGTTAGCTTGAACTAAAGTCAATTGGAACATCAATTTTTTTTAACTATGAGAAATATTTGAAACAGTTATGATTTTATCTACAATTTATTAGCCATACATACTATTTTTGGACATACTGCTATAATCATCTTTCCATGGAAGATTAGAGTTCACTTTAAATTACCTACAGGAAGCCATAATTGTTCTTAGGAGTTTCTAGTTTCTCACTGACAACTGAGTTTTAGTGGTACTGATTTTTTATTTTTTATTATTTTTTGGTGACAAGTACTGATTTGTTTTTTTATTGATATTGAACTCAATTTGAGCATTTAGATTCACCAAAGGTTGTAGCTATCATGCCTCTTTTTGCATGTTCTTATAGCAGTTTATTTACTTTTGGTTAAAATTATGAACCTTGGCCTGTGGATTAGTAAATGCTTCACTTGTATTGTCCCCATAAGATTTCCATATAACTGAACCAATTTCATTTTATAATCATAATAAATAAGTGCACATCTGAGAATCCTGACTAGAGCTCTGTAATAATGTATATGGCAATCCTGCCATCGACCAGGGAGGTCGATAGAGAGCTTCTTCTGCTGTAAATAGTGACTTTGTTTGGTCCAGTTGTAAAAAAGTCTTGTCACGGTAGGATACACCACAAACTACAGTTGGAATGGCGTATTGGTGTTCCAAGAATCATGCAAGTCCATGAACGTTCTAAAAGCCAGTCGAAATGCCAATGATGATTGTTTAATTCTCTCAGTGTCAGGTGACTTCTGATGTCATTTGGAGCACTCTGAATCCACATAAGATTAATTTAAAAAGCCATTAAAATGTGTGCACGACCTTTACCCCTTCTACCAGTGTGAGATGACAGACATAATCATATATGGGACACACTGTGTGCTTCAAATCACTAAACACAATACTTAGGCTCAACACAGACATGTCAATGTTAGAAATGCTATCAGTTTTTGCTCTGTTTAACCTCAATTTATGATATATTATGAATATCTGAAAGTGAGAGATGGAGAATCATTGTTTATGATGTAGACAAAACTAGAAATCCATTGGGAGCCTTTCCTTATTCATGAAAATCATGCATGGATTTTTTTACGTTTGGATTGGCTTGACCCAATTTCTGACTCCAGGTATTTGATGGTCATGGAGGAAAAGGTGCTGCACACTTTGTGTGCGACAATCTACCACGGGTCATTGCGGAGGATGCTGATTTCCCTTTGGCATTAGAGAAGGTAGTCACAAGGTCATTTATGCAGACAGACGTTCAATTTGCGCAGAAATGCTCTCTGCAATCCTCCCTATCTTCTGGTACTACAGCCCTCACTGCAATGATTTTTGGGAGGTATGTTTCATCACTTGAAAACTTTCTCTTCTATGAAAGATTCACCTCCCACTACCATAAAGAATTCAAAGCCAGGACATTCTCAAGAAAAAGATCTACTCCTTTAACCAAATTTATTCCTTTAACCAACTTATATACCATATAATAAACATATGGAAGCTCTCAGGATTCTATTCCGGGACTTTGTCCTGTTAGAACGAACACTTAAGGCCCTCTTTGATAGCGAGTTAAAAAAATTTAGTTGAATATACCACAATGTAGACATTGTGATACTTATGAACTTAACCCACTTTTACCTTGGAAAAATTAGTATTATTATATCAAGAACACTCATCTTTAGCTGTCTATCTATCCGTTTTTTTGTATCACTTTTACCTAAGTGAAACGTGTTGTAATATAAAAGAGAAAAACACATGATTGATGCACATATTTTTTATAAATACTTGATATATAGACATTTAAATGGTATAAATCTTAATCCATCTCTGATTTTCTTATGATAAAAAAATTGTATCACAATAACAGAGATATCCTCAACATCTTTATTATCAAATGATATTAGAATAATAATTCAAATTTATGCCATGATTATACCAATAACAAAATGTGATTGATGATAACAGGTCTCTATTGGTTGCAAACGCCGGAGACTGCCGAGCGGTGCTATCCCGGCTCGGGGTGGTGATCGAGATGTCCAAGGATCACAGGCCCTGCTGCATAAAAGAACGCAAGCGCGTGGAGTCCCTCGGGGCCTACATCGACGGTGACAACTACCTCAACGGCCAACTCGGCGTCACCCGTGCCCTCGGCGACTGGCACATCGAAGGCATGAAAGAGTTCGGCGACCGCGGGGGCCCGCTGAGCGCCGAGCCCGAGCTGAAGATGATCACACTGTCAAAAGACGACGAGTTCTTGATCATCGGCAGCGACGGGATCTGGGATGTGTTCTCCAGCCAGAACGCGGTGGACTTCGTGCGGCGACGCCTGCAAGAGCACAACGACGTGAAGGCGTGCTGCAGGGAGCTTGTGGAGGAGGCGATCAGGCGGGACGCGATAGACAACCTGACGGCACTGATCGTGTGCTTCCAGGCCGACCCGCCGGCGCAGATCACGGTGCACCGGTCACGGGTGAGGCGGAGCATATCCGCGGAGGGGCTGCAGAGCCTTAGGTGTCTGTTGGAAGGGCAGTGAAAATTTAAATTTGGCGCGAAAAAAAAACAAACTTACTTTGTTTAACTGAAATAACTGCATCATTTGAATGTCTCCCTTGTTTATAATTCTTGACACCTGTGATTGTTGTATCATAAAAAGGCAAAAATAGACATGGGTGCCTCTGGAGGTTTTTGAAACATTTATTGTTCTTGTATAAAGTGGTAGAATGTTTTATAATTGAAACATTTATTCATCTCCATAATTATTGGTAATGCTCGGTGTAGTTGAATGATTAAGCATTGTTTTGTTTGTTTTTTTCCGTCCCCAATTATAGGTTTTTTTTATAAATAGTATATCTCATCTAAATAAGATATGTTATTTTATAAAAATATTAAATTTATATTTTAATAAATTTTATTGATTTTATTCAGTAGTGATATATATATATCTTATTACAGTAAGTGTAGATGGTTAAAAAAAAAGGTATATAAAAAATAGTACTGTCATCATTCTCTATATGGTGATTATAAGATGAGCCTATTAAAAAGAGGTCCAATATCTATACTATATCACCCCTCAAATGCGATCCATTTTTTTAATGTGATTTTCAAAATATATAATTTTTTTATAAAAATATAATTTGGATAAAAAATTAAGTTTTTGTTAATTCGTTAAAGCATCTCAATCCTATATACCAAACAGAAATGCGAATTTAAATTTATATCAAAATCATTAAAAATCTCTCTAATCATTTTCTTGTATTAATATCAAATCAAGTCTTTACTTAAATTTTTACGTAAGATATGAAAATTTTAAAAAATTTAAATAAAATATAAATTGATGGTTGAAATTACACCATATTAAAATATTACTCAAATTTTTTAATAAAATTTGGTATAGATGGTGGGAGAGATTCTTGGGTAAACTTTATTTTTAATTTAAATTAGAGTAAACTTTGATTATAAAATCGGAGATTAGCTAATAAGATTTACGTATAGCAAGTCTGCAACGGTATTTAATCCGCCCACTTCTTCTGCTCTTTCGGTTCGTCCGTCATGTCCGCCACTTCCACTAGCATCGCTTCCGCCTCCGCCACCGCCGATTTGGCGGAGGCCTCCGCCTCCTATGCTACTCCTCCGATCGACATCTCCGACGACCTCACCCAGGCTTCCACCTCGGGCCTCACCCAGGCTGTCCCCTTCTCATCCGGAAACCCTAGAATCGAAGAAACCAGGGGGATCATGCATCTCTTCAGCGACATCTCCGATTCCTCTTCAAATTCCGATCTCCCTGTAAGTATATCTCTCTCTCTCTCTACCTCTCTCTCTCTTTGATTTCAGTTTCCATTCAAGATCGTGAGCATCATCTGCTGCTTCCGTCTCTAGACGGGGCGTACATCACGCGTTTGCGTTCTCGCCGTGCCGAACCACATGACGTACGCCGATTTCTTCCAGTTCTGTGGTTCGTTCATCCCGCACGTGCAGGAGATGCGTATTGTCAGGTGAATTCGATCGAATATCATTTCTTTCTTTCTTTTCTTGCACTTCTCGATTCGTTGTTGTTGGTTAGTGATTGATTGTTCGTGTTTGCTTTGTCAATTAGGAGTGACGGAGTTGAAGATAGGTATAGTATCTTGATAAATTTTGATACCCTGGAGTCCGCTGATAACTTCTATCGGCATTTCAATGGGAAACCTTTCTCCTCACTAGAGGTCTGCTTTTTTTTATTATTTTTTTATCCCCTTTTGTGAATGATTCTTGGTTTGAAATGTATGTGGTGTTTTTATTTAGGATTATGTAACTTTGTGCTGGGTACAGGTGGATGTATGCCGTGTCCTTTTTACAGTGCGTGTAGATTATACAGTATCCATTGAACATGCGCAGAGCTCTTTTGCAAGCTCGGTTGAACAACCCACATGTCCAGTTTGTCTTGGTAAGTTTGTTTTGGCTGTGGGTTCTCAGGTAGGGGCTATACCGCTGATGTGTTTCAGTTGTGAAGTTCCGTAATTGCGCTAGAATTTGATCTTCTGTTTATTTTGTTTTATGTTTTATTTTTCAGTCTAACCTTACAATATTAAATGGGTGCAGCTAACTCTAGAAGTAATATCCATTGCGTTGATTTATCTTTTAGTAAAAAAATCAAGACATGTGAAAAGACAGTTGACGTAGGGGTTTTAAGGGTTTGAGACGAACCGGTCAAATGGAAAACTTACATATTTCAACACCTGTGTGGCTGTGCCTATGTAATGGATTTTTACTAACATGTTGGAATGATTTAATATATGGTCAACCTTCTTCTGTGGGTATGATGAATTTTATCAATTGATCGATGTGTCAAAAGATTGTCATTTTCGAAGCATGCGATGAAGTGGTAGAATGATAAAACGAGGGTTTTTTTTTTTGTTTCATTTGTAGGATTTTTTGTCACTTATGTATGGTATCGTTTGAAATGCCTCTCTTGCCTATGCAGTTTATTGATCATTGTGCTCTTGTTTGTTATTTGTGGATCAAATCAATGGCTGTA
The DNA here is from genome assembly GCA_030737835.1 of Acorus gramineus. Taxonomy (NCBI): domain Eukaryota; kingdom Viridiplantae; phylum Streptophyta; class Magnoliopsida; order Acorales; family Acoraceae; genus Acorus; species Acorus gramineus. Next base: position 6,375,840 of record CM060852.1, on the reverse strand, counting down.
CTTGACTTTATTGCATGAAGTTCAAATTTTCACAAATCTTTTTAAAATTTTCACTAATCTTTCTTTCCCTGGTTGATATGTGATCTCGAAAAGATGCCAGTAAGTTGTTTATGTCAGCTTGTTGTATGCTTATGTGGATGTTTCCTGGCAATGCTGATCCCCATCTCCTTGCAGAGAAATTAGACCAAGAAGCTAGTGGAATTCTTACAACAATTTGCAATCATTCTTTTCACTGTTCCTGTATATCAAAATGGACGGATTCTTCTTGCCCGGTATCTATTTCCTATAATATGTTTTATTTTTTACATTCATGATTTGCCATTCTTTCAACCTGTAGTATGCACAACATTCATTTGTACATAATTGGAATTTTAATAAGCAGTTGGTTGTCTTTACAAATGTCCTTGGAATCCAGACAAAAAATATGAAAACATACAAATTGCGTTTAATATGACCATTTAGATATGCATTGTGATTGGTCAGACTTCTTATCAAGTAAAAAAATAAAATAAAAATCTCTTATCAAATATATATTTTATTACAAGTTCAAGACCACCCCAAATCTGATTCTTTAATCTTTACTTTATACAGTATTGCTTGAGGACCAAGCCGTGCCAACATGTTAGTTGAACAAACAGAAGCACTCTAAAACCCAAAAAACAACTGCAGATTTCTCTTTCTACCATTTCCCTCCTCCCTCCCTTCATTCATCAGTCATCTTTTCATGTTTCCTCTTAGTTTTCTTATTTTTGCATCTTGCAAACTCGAAAAACATCTGCCTATGCATCAGTGTCTTATTGTCCTTTATGGAAGAGGGATAGTCACAATTGTGAATGATCCAATCAGACAGTATGTGGAAATGGTTGATCTATATGGATTGCAGAAGCAAGACTCGCCGCCATTCAGTTTGGCTGATTCTAGAAATAATCACTTTTTTTAGCATCATTGTGTTTGATTAACAAGATCCATATATTTGAAAAATATTTGTCACTTGACATGTCTTTATATCTTTTCAGGTTTGCAGGTATTGCCAGCAACAGCCTGAAAAATCAAGGTGTTCTGTTTGTGATACCTCTGAAAATCTGTGGATTTGTGTTATCTGTGGTTTCGTGGGATGTGGAAGGTGAGACCAAAATGATCCTATTCTGAATAGTCATCGATGGTAGATTTAGTTTATGAAAAACTCATTCGTATAAATTTGTAAAAGTTCATCAGCTTCACTTATTTTCTGCTTTATCTTACAGTCACTTCATTTGAATTTTTGCTTCACAGGTACAAGGAAGGCCATGCAATCAGACATTGGAAAGAAACACAGCACTGCTACTCACTCGAATTGGAAACTCAACGAGTCTGGGATTATGTTGGAGATAATTATGTTCACCGGCTCATACAATCAAAAACTGATGGGATGTTGGTTGAGTTAAATGCCCGTTGTGCTCACGGTGATGATACATGTGAAGGTTGTGGATGCAGTGAAGATTCTGGAATCAATGATGTTCTTTACAGTAGTAAAGTTGAAGCTGTAATTTTTTTATTGTTACCTGCCAGCTTTTTATTATTTATGTGGCACTTCTATTCACTAATATTCTTCCTTGATTTTATTTACTAATATTCTTCCTTGTATTCATGGCAGGTTGTTCAGGAGTATAATGATCTCCTTACTTCCCAACTTGATAACCAAAGAAAAGTACGTGCATCTAGTCCATCTACTATTTCTTTCATAAAGTATTTGGAAGCCTTTATTTGCAATAATTATTCACTTGTTTTATTTATGTCTCATCATATAGAAATGTGCTATCTCTATATACCTCTGGATGAATATATTTTGAAAAAAATAATTCAAAAGTTTGTTTATTTCTGCTTTTAAAATATTTCCATGCTAAGTATCAATATCCAATACTCGTGTGATTTGAAAAGCATTTAAGCTTGATTTTTGTTGTTTGTTTTTAGTAATGGATGTTAATGACTGCCTCTATTTCAATTGCAGTATTATGAGTCTCTTTTGTCGGAGATGGAGGAGGAAACCGAGAAGGAGATTTCCAAAGCTGTTGAGAAGGGTGTTTATTTAAAATTGCAGAAGATGCAATCCAAGCTTGATAAATATGTCAAGGAGAAGAAATTTCTTGATGAGGTGTGTACCATTTGTGTTTAGAAGGGCATGTCAAATACCTTCCTCCCTCTTCTTCATGGTAATATATTAATGAAAATATAAGCTATCATCTCTTGTGCTTGTAGATCAACGAGAATCTTATGAAGAACCAAAACACGTGGAAAAAAAAGTTTCAGGAGATTGAAGAAAGGTCTGTTTTCCTTTTCTCCAATATGCTTTAAAGAGATGCCATCCATTCTACTTTAGAATATTCCTATTTTTATGGGCAGAGGTGTTCCTCAAGGTAGATGACCCAGTCACCTCACACAATTTTTTGTCTAACAATGTTACCCGTCTCTTTGACTCTTTAATTGATCCACATTTCTTAAACACGTATGCTTGACTCACCTGAACCTGTTCATCAATTCCCTTCCTAATCAACATATGATTCTCAAATTTAGAGATTAGGTACTCTAACCCCCCGTCTGGTTTGCCGTGTGCGAATAACTTGTCAGTGCATAATATAGTTATACAAGGATGGAGGAGAATTTAGATGGATTTTTTTTGTTTGGTTGTTATTCCTTTCTTGGTTTCTATAATTTTTGTCTTTTGTGTTTATATTATTAGAGTGTAGTTATGGTTTTGGATCGATGAGTATGAACCTACGAATAAACTATATCACGCTCCCCCAAGTATAGTTATTAGGATTTATTCTAACTTATCAAACCATAACCATAGTTCGAAGTGTGGCTGCACTTGCGGTGTGTGCCCAGGGTGCACATCCGGGTGTGTGTGCGGTGCACATGTTGCCAAAGTGTGGCACGTGGCAGGTGCCGCATATGCGCGCCACATGCGCCTCACATGGCTCCAACAGCTAATTAAAAAAACTAGCCGTTGGAACGTTTTTGGGGGTTTCCATTATAAAATAGGGTCCATTTGAACCCCAAATGCACCTAAAACAACTCAAACATCTTTGTAAACTCTCAAATTTTGTTTATCCTACTAAACAATAGTTTTTTTTTGAGGATTAAGCCTATTCGGCTATTCTTCATTTATCCATCCTCTTGTTCCTGAAACAAACAGGGGCTAAAGGTTTTGATGGTTAAAATATACCATTGAATTTTGGATGCAACTTCTGGCAATTTAAGGACAGCACAAAATGAAAAGGATCTGCTTGTATGAATGTAATTTATATAAGATAATACTATTTTACCAACTGTCATTAGTAGCCTTTTTCTATCCATTTTTTTGAAGCAGCTGGAGTTTCTTTTTTGTTCTAGATTTGCTGACTTCTGGTTTTCAATGATAGATGTCTTACCAACTATGCTTACTATAGACATGTCTGCTGTCTGTTGGACAGATGTGTGTGTCTTCATGTAAATATCCCGAAAGTTGGTAGCATATTTTATGTCGTCTTGAGTTCCAGAATGGAGAGATTGTCTAATCTTGTTTTCAAGCATCAAATTCGAATGCCTCCATCCTGTGATAAATCAATAAAAATGAATGATTAATTCTATCATGTATTCCCTTTCATGTGATCTTTGAATGTAATACTCATTCTTTCTATAGTATGTACTTTGTATTAACAATAGGCAATCTCTTGTGAACTTCTAGGAATGAAGGCCTTCTATCCATTTTTTTGAAGCAGCTGGAGTTTCTTTTTTGTTCTAGATTTGCTGACTTCTGGTTTTCAATGATAGATGTCTTACCAACTATGCTTACTATAGACATGTCTGCTGTCTGTTGGACAGATGTGTGTGTCTTCATGTAAATATCCCGAAAGTTGGTAGCATATTTTATGTCGTCTTGAGTTCCAGAATGGAGAGATTGTCTAATCTTGTTTTCAAGCATCAAATTCGAATGCCTCCATCCTGTGATAAATCAATAAAAATGAATGATTAATTCTATCATGTATTCCCTTTCATGTGATCTTTGAATGTAGTACTCATTCTTTCTATAGTTTGTACTTTGTATTAACAATAGGCAATCTCTTGTGAACTTCTAGGAATGAAGGCCTTGGCCTGAGACAAATACAGGAGCCCTCTTATGGTTTGTTATAGCCAACAGTATATATTGTTATTGTATGAAATGTGCTCAATGCAAAATAAGAAAAGAAGGATCGTCATTTTAACATTAATTCTTTATCGTCATTTTAACATTAATTCTTTATAGATCTGGGTGTCTTAGGAAGTCCACAAACCCCCCTTTATAATGGAGATATTTCTCCATGTGTTTTGCCCAGTCTGTCGTCACATAGAAGGAAAATAAATTGTATACCTCCCATCACAGCACAGACAATGAACAATTTGGTTTCATCATACTTCATCGTCTCATGATCTGTAAAGTTATATATATCTGACAGTAATGTATATTTGTTTGTTGTTTTTTTTATTGAAGGGAGAGAAAGGCCATGAAATTGAAAGATGAGAAGATAAATCACTTAGAGAAACAGGTAAGCATGCCATATGTTACATAGAAACCAAGCATGTTTTCATAATTTCATGTCCTTGTTTACTTTCATGATTTTTCCCTTAACTTTGCTCTTCCTTGACCTTAATGACAGCTTAGAGATCTATATGTGCACATTGAAGCACTAAATCAAGAGCCCGCCTCAAACTCCGATGGAACCAGTGATGCTACTGCTTCACCAGCACTGGCAGATTCCTCTATAAGGATCAATGAAAAACACTAGGAGGAGAAATTGAACCCCTAACAAGCTTCATGTGAAGAACAAAATAAAACAAGCTTCATGTGGTGGCTAACCATATGGTGCTAGATAATGAACCAGACCTGGAAATATAAACGACTGAGAGACTGTATAGCCTATATTGTAAGTAAGAGTCCCATTGATTAGTTTTGCCTCTTCAACGAGTTGCATAGTCAGATGTTCCTAGTTCTGTAATCCGTGGTGCATGCCATCTTATACAATCGTCCATGGTATCAGGGGTCATAACAAGTGTCTGTGTGTAAAAGAAAAATCCATGTAACCCCTTGTAAATTGTACAAAATTCATATACTCTTCTGATTTTTCTTGAAGCCCATATAACATTTATCATGGACCGAGGACATACGCTTGCTGGCGTTCCAAAAGATTGAGATGATGGGAGGTACTCTATACATTTGGGAATGTGTTATGACCCTTGAGGGGGGGTGTCCTCGGCGTACAAATCAGTGGCATCGCGTATGCACTGTTTCGGGGTCGTGGTGTGCCTCCGGTTTGTATGTGTTTCTCATGTTTTTCTCCCCTTGATCTCACCTTTTCCCTTGAGCCCCTTATATTTTGGTTATTGCTCCTCTAACCTTTTGTAGTTCGAAAGGATGAATATAAAGGGATTGAATTTATCTTAAAAAAAAATATAACCCTTTGAAAATACATGTAAATTCAAATATCCTCATGAGTTAAATTTTAGTTGACAGATGGAAAAAATTCTGTTTGGTTAATCCTGAAAACATATTAAACCAAAACTGTCATACAGTATGTTAAAAATGTGAGTTTCTTTTGTAAATGACAATTTTGGAGAGATAAAATCGTCATTTATAAATGGTTTATTGCATTTTTAATACATTGTAAAAGATATTTGATATATTATATTTTCAGTCAACGTTAACTAAACATAATATTTGTATAATATTCATCATCTGTTAATGAAAGTTTAATTCAAGAGGGTTATTTAAATTTATATAAATATTTTCAGAGGGTTACATGGATTTCATGAAGTTTATAGCCAGTTATTTAGATTTTTTTCAATATATAAATCAATATGGAGGTAGTTGGACTGTTTTTTGGATTGTATTGTGATTATTGCCTCATTCATATGAGAAAAATGTGCTTAAAAACTCTTATATAAAGCGTGGAAGCTTATGGACATTGCATACTAGAAGTTACTAAACAAATGAATACTTGGATTTTGAAAATACAGGTTAATTATCTAATTTTGTAAAATAGAAGAGTGAATTTTTTTATTTTTATTTTTTGTGTCTTGAGAGCAAACGTTATTTACATGGGTAAGTATATAGTTTGATGAACAAAAACACGGTAGACTGTTAGATCATTTGTGCAGAAGATAATTGTCAATTTTTTTCCCAAACATTCTAAAATAATCTAGAGTATTTTATGCTTTGGGTGACTTTGGGTCAATAAGAGCAAATCATTTTTTTTGTTTAGGGAAAAATCATATAAACCCTTCTTAAACTGTTCGATATTCATATAACCTTTGATTTTTCATGAAATATATATAATTTTTTAAAAATATTCATATAAATTCAAATAATTATCTGAATTAAATTTTTATTGATAGATTATGATTATTTAACTATTGTATTCTTTGATAGACTATGATTATTCATTCAAAGTTAATCAATTAAAATATTTCTAGAATATTTTCATATGTAAATTATAGTCTGACTTAATGGCTTATTTGGATTTTGATAAGAGTTGAACTCATTTGGTTTTTGGTAATGACTTGTCCTCTCCCTTCACATATTTTGCAGACAAAATGACCACTGACTGAACAACAGCAGCTTGACCCGGATACACGAGTCATAAGACTTCAGAGACGCAGTAAGAACAGAAACACGTGGCGATGGGTCCCATTTCTGACACGTGTCCTAATCGAAACCCAGAGGCCGCACCTGGGGCACGAACCACCCCCCCTTCCTTTCCTTTACGTTTACCTTTACAGACAAAAGTCGCTGATCATCTGACACATCCGCTCGAGACATCCAACGGTCACGATTTCTCCTCACCCTTCCCCAAAAACCCTAAGAGTCAGAGACCGGTCACTCCGCCACCCCTCCCTCCCTCGCCTCGAACAACTACATCGACCTCTCTCAAGAACCGATTGAAACGAAGCTCTCTCTCTCTCGAATTCCTTCTTTGTTTCGGTGTCTGTCTCTCTCTTGCTTTTTCTGTCAAATGTAGTAGCTTTGGAAGTCTGGGTGGGTCGATCGATGATGGATAACCCGTGGAGGTCCAAATGCAGCTCCCCCTGGACCCCGCCGCCACAGTTCCAGGCCGAGGAGACGGCGCCGGTCCCGGTACCTGGTACTTCCGGGAATCAGGTGACTTTTCAATGTTCCTCGATTTAGGGTTTTTCTTTGTTATTAAATTTTTTGATGGGTTGGGTTGAAGTTGCCTTCTTTAATGAAACTTGGCCTGACAATGGATATTATTCTCTGGTTTTTGCTTGCTAGTTTTTTTTTTTTTTTTAGGGTCATGTGTTACTGTAGCTTGTGCATTGATTTGATGGAGTTGTTGCTCTATTTGGTTGTTCAGTGGGTTTTAAAGATGTGATCTTGAAGAGTATATGTGAACCGCTGCCCCTTTGTTTGAAGTGTTTTCTGTCTTGTTGACATCTGTACTGAGAGTGGTGAGAAATTTCTGTGAACATGTAAATGTCGATATAGAGATGTCTTGTACTGGCCAGTTTTGTTGAATCCGTTAATATTTTCTTATTGATGTCATATTTCTTACTCAATTGACTTTGTGGTTCCTACAATGTTTTTTTTATTTATTTTTAAATGGTAGGCATCCTACCCAAATTTTATTAATGAGAAAAAAATGCCCAAGAACAAGAAAATACAAAACCCAACCACAGAAAAACACTGGTGTGGGAGACTGGGACAAAGTAGAAGAGTTATCTACCATCACACCCGAGACCCACAATCTCCTCAATCACTAAATGGACCGCTGTATACATCAGGGAAGAAGTGCCCACACAAAATCTTCCCAATTTTTGATAAATTGAATCACTAATTCCCACACATTTTCCATGTTTAAGATTGACCCCTTGAAGATGACTTCAATGCACGCAAGCCAAATAGCCCACACTGCAGCTGACACAAAGAACTGAGTCATCTTTGCTTTCGCACTTTTGTCCCCCCTCTGCCTCAACCCCCTTCCCATGAGCCACATCCCCTCCAAAAAGGAGAAGTTAACTGCCAGCCCCATCGCCACCGACAACCACGCCCAAATCTGTCTAGCCACCGTACACTGAATAAAGAGGTTCTCTGTGGTTCTGCTTCCTTGCACAAACTGCATGACTTGCCTTCATTGGGCTCCATTTAGCTCTGTAGGACTTCGTAAGCAACTTATTCTGGTACATCAACCACAAGAAAGCCTTCACCTCAAGCGAGAATTTGAACCGCCACACCTTCTCTGTGGTTCCTACAGTTAAGTGGGTTTTATGAATTAAGTTCCCTTAATGTTGTTGGTCAACATCATTCAAACTGGGATACTGTGGGCACATGGATTTCAACCACTGATTTACATACATACCGATTACTCATGAGAATCAAGGTTCCAAATTAGTGGGTGTTATAAGGGAGAGGTGCATCTGAATAGGAAGATTGTTCTCCTCCTTTTACATGTCAAAGTTCCTTTAAAAAAGAGCTGAACTACTCTTCTCCATTATCATCATCAGAGAAAGTATATGTCACTGGAAAACATAATTTTATTGCTGTGATTCTCTTGAACATCAACACTTTTTAACTTTTCTCGCTCTTGCTTGGCAGCTGCTTTGCTATAGATAAATTGTAATTGTAGTTTATTAACCATTCAATATATTATCTGCTTGATGTTCTATTTCATTTTGTCAATTCCATAGTTCTAATAGATGCCCCATTGTACAATTGTTTTTTTTTGGTCCTTCCTACTGTTTCTATATTCTCTCAAAATGCATCATTTTGTGGATTTTTTAACGGTTGAGTTAGATCAATTGGGCCTTCTTTTTATCCACAGATGGAAATAAATCGGCGTCATAATTTTCTTCCATTTGCTTTCCATGAAGCTGGCTTGGAGGAGCATATGCTCATTGGCAAACCAGTGGTATCTTGCAACACAGGAAACATGGAACTTGGAAAATCATTTCTTGCTCTTCTATCTGGCGGGCATTCTTTCTCTTTACCATCTGACTTCCAGGGCGTTTCGAATTTTGAATCTCCGGGAGCTTCTAGAAGGGTGTCTGCCAATGCTAGCACTACTGCAGTTAATAGCATGAACTCTGGATTTTCACTCGCACATATGGCATCTTTTTCTGGGTATGATACCAATAAAACTACAGGAAACAGAGTTGAACATTCTTATGTTACATCAGAGCCACTGTCCACCTTTAGTGGCAGCCAAGTTCCTACTTTTCAAGTGAATCTCCAGTCTGCCGATGCTCCTTTACACAATTTAAGCTCCAGTAAGGAGGTTGTCCAACAAGATCTTGGTGAGGGGACTGACGAGGCAGTTTTATCTCTAAAAAAGGGTTGGCCTGTTGATACAGTTCCGGTAAATTTCAAGAAAAACCATAATTCAACTGTTCGGCCTTCTCGTGTGATACTATCAGAAGCTAAATATGGACACCAGGAACGTGTATCTGCCTTGTCAGGAAAACGTCCACGCGTCTTTTGCATGGGTACAAGTAAGTGTGAGCATGTTACTGATTTTTCCCTGTTTAATTACTTCTTCTTTTCATTGTCTTTTGTAAGGTGATTCCTGTACTTATATTACTATTCCAGGTGGACAGCTGCTCCTTAGTGATACAGGCCTTCTTGGAATTGTGTGCTTTTGTCATAATTTGCACATGTCTGTGGTTAAATTTTGTGAGGTAGACATCTTATTGACCGAACTTTGTGAACATCTTGACTTTTGTATATTGCTGGATTCCTTGCTGATGTGTTCTACTCATACATTCCATTGCCTAAAACATTTTAGCAACAACTTCATTGCAGCATTCAGGGGCTCGTGCAGCTAACCCTGGTGATGCTGTCCAGTTGGAGAGTGGTGAAACTATTGTTCAATGGCGCAAGATGTTTTTCATTATGATTGGGGTAAGCTGCATTTGGGGCTAATTGCCCTTTTGTTGTGCATGATAAAAAAAAAGTAATTAAATTTTATTTTATTTTTGGGTGGGGGGGTTGGCATTTTATATAACATTTTTTTTTTTGAATGTAACTTTTTATATAACAGGTTCATATTTATAATTACTGCCATTTGATTTTAACTTGAATATTTAACAAAATATATATGCACTTTTCCTGTAGAATATGGGTTCGGTGGAATTAAGCCTTACTAAAAGTCCTTGTTTGCTAGAGATTTGGAATCCGTCTTTCCCCTTTGTCCTATTTCAATTTCTGTTGAATGACAAGTTAGGGATTTTGAGAACTAAGGAGAAAAGTGAGTTTTTTTTTTCTTTTTCTTTTCTTCTGATGGTAGTTGGACTGCTTGATTTATAGTAATGTCCTGAACACTCTTTCAACAAATCCATTTTACTTGAGAAACCTGCTTCGTTGCCTTCCAAATGTCTTTATTCAGGAATCCTTTATGGCTTGAGTATCCATCAGAATTTCTGCATTGCTGGATTGTTATCTGTGCTCTGATTTGTGGGTTATGCTTCTATTAGTTTGTTATAACTAGCTCTATTTGACATTGCCAAGCATCAAAATGCATGCTTACACATGTCCAATTTTGATTGAGGTTGGATTTTTTATTTTTATATATTTTTTTTATAGGGAACAGTGAGAACTTTCCACCCGAAATTTTATTTCGATGTAGGATGAGGTGTCGCCTTGATAAAACAAAAGCAAATGAAAATCAACAAGCATAGCCTTGTCACCTGACACCGGGCACATCCGATTTTTTCATTAACGTTAAAAACCTTCAAAATTATTGGTAGTGACCCCAAATTTGAGTGTTATTGAAATGCGAATGAAGTTTATGTATAGTAAAATGAATATACTAAATATAAAGTGAGGGTAAAATGAATCCTGGCAGCTTAATTCTGTTCTAAACATGCTACCTTATAACAATATTTCTTTCAGAAAATTTGAGGTTATCAGTTTATTTATTTATTTTTATTTTTCGCCTTATGTCTTGTTTGATGTGGAATTCAACTTGATTTTTTTTATTGTGTGCCTGCTTGAGTGTGTCTTTCTTGGAGATGCACCTGTTTCTTTTTCTTTTCTTTTTTTCTTTTTTTGGGTGGTGTCACTGATTCATCAAGGAAAACCGGTCCGTGATTTGTTTTTTTTCCCTTGATATAGACGGATTATGGTTGTTGATAATAGGAGTTATATGATACATCAAAACAAAATGGAAAAAAAAAATGCTGCTCAAAATCTCCCTTTTTATGCATGTCCTTCTAAATGCAAAAGGCATTAAACGGTGACTTTTTTCTGGTCCTAGATCAGGGTTCCAGATGATGGCAATGGATGGGACTGGCCTGAAGGCATTTCTGTGTTTGGTGGTGGTATGGATAGATCCCATGCTAATATTTTGCCAAACTTGACCAAGAATACCAACACATTTCAATCGGCATGCATAAATGGATTTTCGAGATTTGACGAGTCTTTGAAAAATCTTGTGTCTGATAATCGCCCACATAAGGAACGAACTGCCATGGAAAAACTGTGTAACGTGATTCCAAATGGACAGCAGAGGAATCCTTCAGAAGGATCCAAGCCTTCAATCAAGAGTTTCATGGGTTATACTCATGGTGCCTGTTCTTTTGCCAGTAATTTCATATCACATACAATGGAGGAATGTCCTGACCGTGACAGCATGCCTATTATGAACATTGCAGCTAAGGGGGAACGGAATAGTGGGAATTGTTTTGTTGCTGAACACATTGATTTATCTGCCAGTGATGGAAATCAGTTCTCCTCAAATCCATGCTCAAAGACCATGGAGTCTTTTGGGGTTGCTCCAATTATTAACAGGTGTAGTATTTCAGGTGATAACTTTATGGACAAGAATGCCACTTCTTCAAACATTGAGTTAAGACTTGGGCAGCCATCTCAGTGCTCTCCTGCACTGGGCAGCTCTGTGTCTGTAGCTATGCGATCTCAACTTCTTCAGGCACCATTTGATTTGAAGAAGCCACATTTATGTGAGTCACCTATAATTTGGATGTAAATCTGATAAATTATTATTATTTTTTTAGCGAATTCATTTGCAGATATGTCAATACCTTGTTTAACATGCATGCTTCCTTGATTTCTTTCTTTTATTGGTCTTTTGTTTCTTATTATTACGGGAATAAAGTCAAGTTATATGATGCAGCCATCAGTCCAAGAATGACAGAGGAAGCAATGCAGAATCTTTGGCACAATTCTTCATCATCATCATCTTTGAATAGAAGAGAATGGTGCCATGCACCTGGGAGTTTTAATGCCACTGATCCATCTGACCATGCACAGCTTAAGGGCGATGCTACTAAGAGTGCATTGATTTCTCAGTTTCATTCAAATTATAAGGTCTCTGAAGGGAATCTACCATCGCTGGCTACCAGTCGTATAGGTAACAAAAGTGAGGGAATCATACCTAAGGTGCTTAATGGTGAATCAGTTCCTCCAAATTGCAGCTTCACTGATTTTTCTGGAAATATGTTGAATGGAATGAAAGAGAAATCAAGTGGAAATGTACCTGATCCTTGCAATAGACCGGGTGTTGAAATAGATTCTAGAAATGTTGCAGATAGCTATTCATATGCCATTGTCAACCCCAATGGGATGATGTTCCACAACAGGCAGATGGTTGAGCCTAGACTTTGTTCTGCATCTTTTGGTGGGCAATGCTCTTTGAGAAGTTCAAATTTGAATGATAGGAAAATTCATTCTCCTTCACAGTGGCCATATGCCATGATGACAAGTGTCTCTGAGATGAGGGAATTCAGCCAGTGTAGGAGTGGTTCCTGCCATGGAAATGGTATCCATGATATTGTTTCACAAAGATCAGTTAATGCCATGCCAACTGTTGGATCTCGTTTGCTTTCATCAACAACCCCAGCCAATCAATCCTTACCAAATTCCAACCTTGCATCTGATTCGCTATCAGCATTGAAGAACAAGGAACCTATTGATGTTAGCCAGCATTTAGTGGATGAAAAGATGAGATCATTTGCATTGAAGAATAAAGTTATATCATCTAAGCGGGACCATGACACTTCTCTTGCAATGGACTTTGAGCAAGGGAGACACTGTTGCATTTCTATGGAAACACAGAGAAAAGGTATTTCAACACCCCTCCATGAAGCAAATCAAGTGCCCTACCAGTCCATTGAATGTGATGCATCTGCAGTCCCTTTGCAGTCACTCCATTCGTGTTCTAACTGTTACTCAAATAGCATTTTAGAGAAGTTGGGTTTCTTCATGGGTAAGGCTTTTAAGTCTCTCTCTCTCTTTGGATGTCTGCACTGCTATGTCCCCCTTCTCCTTTCTTTTTGTCTATACCATATCCTTTTCATGAATTGTGTGTGGTAGCAACACCCATACTCTTGCCTAGAGGAAATGGCTAAATATTAATGTTGATGTTTGAACTTTGAAGAAAGAATCTAGCATGACATGCTAAATGCGTTGACTTCTTGAGTTTGTACTTATGCCACACTATTCATGTATCCAGGTCGAAACAACTGCAACTGCACAACATCTGTGCAAGGGATTTCATCACATTTTAAAGAACGTGAGGTCCTTTGTCAACCTATTCATGTATATGGCATTGAGGAGCAGAGTTCCTTGAGGTGACCATAACTTGACTTAAGATGTTTTTATTTATTTTCTTGTATTCCATGAGAAATGTTTTTATTTTTATTATTTTATTTTATTTTTTGTGAAAAAAAGGTAGGAACCCTACCACCTCAATTTATTAGATATGCTGGGTACAGTTCTAAGTAATAGAAAAGCCAATAATAAATGAGCCTCTCAGTAGATGAGTCATCTACTTACAGACCACTGAAGAAAAAAGAGAACATGTAAACAGAGCACCAGAATTACACTCTGATCCCGAAATTGTATGCCCCCACTTAATCACTTTGTAATCACTAATTCCAATTGTCAGTCCCATGGATTGGACCGCAGCACAATGTTTTCCCAAACACTATCAAAATAAGGAGTTGTGCCTTTGAACACCACTTCATTATGTGAGAGCCATATTTCCCAACAAACCGCGGGAATTAAGATTTTCTTGACTTTGCTTTATTGGGTCCTGTCCCCCTGCCTCTTCAACTCTTTCCCAGCTGTTCTCAGACCATTGAGATTACTAAAATCAGACTTCATACTTGCTGTTGCTCCAGACAGTTCCACAGACTCCTCCCGATAGAACAGCATCAAATAGGTGCCCTACAGTCTTGTTATCAATGCCACAAATGGGAAGTTTCTTTATCAATTTCAAGATATATGTTAAGTTCGTAATTTTTTTTCCGTTGTTTTGGATGAGATTTTTTTTTTTTGGTAAAATTGGTGCCTCCCTGGGATTTGATCCCCTGACCTCCTTTATGGAGAGGGAGGGTGCTAGCCGACTTACCAAAGTTCGGTTTGCTATTTTGAATGAGATGTTAGAGCATTCATATAATATAAATGATGCCCCGAACAAAGACAAGGAGACAAGGGATCTCCGTATAAAAGGTTCAGGAGGGCGGCGAGGAAACATAAGTAGAACCCTCCCGAAACAGGGTTCCCTTACAATAGATCCCAAGTATCCCAAGTTCATAAATTTTTTTTAACAGTTCAACCCGATGAATGTAGAGTTTTTTCTGGTTCATGTTTCAAGGACTACCACAGTCTTTTGGTTGTTATCAATTATATATTGTTATATTTTAGTAGGTTGATTATGGATTGGTCTCTCAATTTACACATTCTACACTTAATAAAGCCTACGTAGTTTTATAATATGTAGACTCCCTCTGAACATGTACTATTCAGATAGCTTGATTCTATTACTTTCTCATTAAGAGGCCGATGTTAATGGCATGAGTGAAATGTTAAACTTTGAGCATTTTATATTTTAGAATTGGTCTGGAGACAAATTGATTCCCATAGAAGAAATATATATTACAAACAGAAGACGAGTTGAAGGAGAATCGGTTGAGGTGGAGCATGTCACACAGAGCAAGGACAGCTCCAGTAAAAACAGAGGAGGGAATCCTGAGCCCAAGTGGAGAGACCAAAAATAGAAGGAAGATGAAAGTGAAAAGAAGGGAATTGGAGGATTGTCTATTACATTAGAGATGACATAAAATCGGTAACTATGGTATTATAAGACGTAAATTGCTGATCTTGGGATCAATAGAATTTGATAGGATAGGTTCATTACTTATATGTTAGTGCAGCTATCTGTGTTTTACCTTTTTATAATTGTGTTATTTGTTTTGCCTGCACATTTAGATCTTATGTTTGTGCCTGTCCCTCCTGCTTGGGTTTATGTATGATTCACTCGTTTATGTTTGTCCAGTTCATAAAATTGCAGTAGGTTTCCTACCATCATCTGGTCTTAGGAAATAGGGTTCCCTATTTTTTTTTGAGTTTATCAAATCATGACAGTGCCACCGCCTATCTGTCCACTGGTTCTGGCCAGTCACTTTGACAAAATCTAAGGGAATGGATTGATATAAGGTTAGCAGCTTTCTGTAAAATTTTCTCTATTCTACTCTGTTGCCATCTCCTTTTTTTAAGATCCGCTACATAGTCAACCTCATGTTGACGGAATATTGGTTGTTGTAATGATGATGATGTATTTATAATGCATGCATCAAACGTACCATAACTTGGATTTCAAATCCAATCTCTCTCTCACACGCCCATACATATAAGCAACTCATTCTGAAAAGTGTGGTATTGCTATGACAACATGCACTTGGTTTATCATTACTATTTTAAGGAAAGGTAGGGAGTACATCATCTTTATTGGAATAACAGTGATGAAACTTATAATATAGAGGGAATAAAGGCTAAACTCTAAAAAAAGAACAAATGAAGATATAAGGCTTCTCCAAAACTAGATATAAACAATTTGAAAAGGAGCTGATGCAAGGACAAGCAAAAAGAAACTCCATGTAATAAAACCTCCCCTTCTTGAGCCACCTAGGCTGATAGAGTCTGCGCCCAAGTTTAACTTCTCGATAGTTTTCTACAAGACCAGATCCCTAATCTATTTTCTTTTTCAATATAAACTTGTTTTTGGTGAAAAATAAGCTCATTCTTTATAAGCCATAATGACCAGCAGACAGCATGTGGTATACTCTGAATAAATTTTGCAAATTTGCGTCCATTCCCCTCTTTCTTTTGAAGAACCCCCTACATTTGGTTTTATAATTTTAAATTTAAACCTCTACTCTTTTTTTTTTTTTTTGAAAAAAATGATAGGCATTCATCTTCTATTCAGCATAGGGATAAGTGCCCAAAATTGGGAAATACACCTCTACTGCTGGTCTAGTTTTCATTATGATATTGGGTTTGCATGACCAATAAAAAGTATGCAATTGTTTTGAAATTTCGATGTTGTTTACAAGTATTAATACGTTTTGTATGATTCTTGTTTCTCCATTTGTGTCATTCTTAATCTTGTCGATCACAAGTTTGCATGGAGATTGGAGAGAAGTTATTAACAATCTGATGCATGGTGAAAAGAGAGCCATAGTTCAAAACTTTAATACAAAAAAATCATGACACTGAATATTTTACATCTGAGTGATAGTCTGAATGGATGCATGTAATTAAAACAACTCAAATTGTCAACACTAAAAAGAATCACGTGATTTAAAATCCGGATGATACAAATCTTATGGTTATAGAAGTGGACAGTGAGTGACGGAGATTTTTGTAAAATACATGTAAGCAAATTTAGTTCCCTTATAGAGAGCATATCCATTCTCCAAGTATGCATTTTTTTTTCTCCTGTATTTGAAGAATGATCTATGTTTTTTTTCTGAAGAAGGTTTAAATATCTGTTTTCGGGCATATGCTCATAGAAATAATTTAATGGTCTGTGTAAGTTTTTTGTTCAATAAATGGGCTTTGGTATGTGCCTGTAATAATCATTGTACTTGGATTTTGTTGCTCTGTTTGGAAATTCTATTAGTCTATCTTCTATAAAACTTTTTTTTTTTTTTTAAATACTGCATTGACCCACACTTCTTTCATTTGTTTACTAACATATTCTTGATGGACGTTCATTTAGTTCCTACTGAATTTTGTTATTTATAAATTTTTAAATAAACATGAAAGAGGTATGAATTAGTGTTCTTCTACAAGTTAATTCAGATACTAGGTTAGATTTTGTGTTTACATTTAAATCTTCTTTTCTTTTTTGTTAATAAGGTAATTGATTAATTTATAAATTTTGGAAAGCCGCATAAATGATTTAAGATGGATCTTCTTTTCAGATTGGTAAAAATGATATTTTTTGTGTAATTCTGAAACTCAAAATGGATGGGTATGAGTTCAGATTTAACACATGTTATATTGATCAGATCCATTCCATGATTCGTTATCGTAGTCACTAACTCTTTAATAGCTTAGAGTATAGTAGATGTTAACTCTCCAACAATGGATCTTAATCAAATGTAACCCCTGCTATCTTTATAAGGACAATCTATCTTAAAAATATCCTAGATTAGGTGGTAGATGGCCTACCTTTTATCCAAAAAAAAAAAAATCTGGAGTATCACCGATCATTTTAGAGGTTTTTAAAAATTGTTTTTAAATGGTATTTAACATAAAAACCATCTTAATAAATGGTGTTTTTATGGTTTTTATTGCATGCTTTTCCTATTTCATAAACTTAGAAAGACTTCAGTACCCAAGAGTTTTTTTTTCTTCAAAATTTGAAGAACCAGTTCAAATTGGTTAAGAATTTGTTCCAAATCATACAAACTGGATTAGTGTTGACAATTTATTGATCCATCACGATTCCTGTTTCTTTAGACCTATTTTGAATAACTGTTATATGGATCAGTTAAATATAAATTGTCCTTTTATTTTTTCTCAAAAAATGGCGTTTAAATATAAAATATTGCTCATAGTAGTATGGCACAAACTTCGTTATAATGTCCAACGTGTCTTAGTTATTTCATTGGGTATATTTGCTTCTGTGGTATTAACTGGCTTGAATGTAATAAATAGGTGGGGAAAACCATTGCTCCCATCTGTTTGTTACACATTCCATGCAATTTGTTGGTGCTTATTTGATATTATTCTTAAACATTCTAGTGATGCAGTTCTGTTCTTTATGCATGTCTCAGAACTGGGAGAATCAACAATGATGCTCGTGATCAAGTTGACCGTAGAAGTTGTTACCAGAAAGAAAGAAATATATGCCCCTCTGCCATGTGCAGTCATGCTGCTACATCAAAATTGTCACCTGGGAACTGTATACATAGGGCAGAAAGGCCCTTTATTTCCTGTGTGGAACATATAGAAAATGCGATTGGCAAGTCCCCATTACTTTTTACATCAACTTGCGATCAAAATCACTTGTCTCAGGGTGGCAGAATAAGTTCATTGGGTCAATATGATGGTAATAGATGTATTCTTGCAAATAATGATTTTCATTCTGCTCAATGGAAAGATGTACCAAGGAGATTGATTGGAAATGCTGATGATAATTCTGTTGGGAGCCCATTGGTGGCATTGGAGGACAAAGAAACCATCAAGAGTCAACTGATAGAAGGCAATGCCAAAGCAAATGATGCAACTTCTCGAGTAGCTGGGTGCTTGAGGGAACAACAAACATCTGATTTTTGTTCTGGAATGTCTGCTCCTGCTCCCACTGATGTTTCAGTTGAAGTTGACAATATGGAATCCATTGGAGATGCTGTTGCAGAGACCAAATCAATGGATATAATAGATGAAGGTTCTAGAATAGAGAAATGTGGCTCATCTGATGAAGCACCTGTCAGTAGAATGTGGGAAGAAGACTTAGCTCTCACTAATAAGGTTGATTCGATCAGACTATCCTCAGAAAACTTACCAAATGATTCAAGTCATCCAACTCATGATGTTAAGTTAATGAAAATTTCCAAAATGAAGAAAGTTAAAAAACAGGATCGTATTCCAGAAATGGTTAAACATGCACAGGAGTATAGAAAACTCAGGAAAATAGAAAAAAGAAAGAGAGCAACAAAGTGGAAGAGGTTAGATGCTTCATTTTCTGCAGCGGGATGTTCTACAGTGTATCATGACTCTATGGACTTCCATACTGAGTCACATGGTGCTATGTCTGAAGGGATGGAATTGATTCTTCAACCTGATAATTTGGAGAAAAGGGGACTTACCTCTTTTACTGGAAATTCAGGTGTCAAGAGAAAACGCTCATTGTTATCTTTGGCTAAATCTATCTCTTGGAAGGGATGTGAAGAGCTCCACAGGAAAGATGATGATGCCCAGACACAACCAAACAGCAATGGACTTTCCATTGGGAAGCATAAATCTCCAGTTGGTAAGAATAATAAATCAACTGCGGATGGCGCAAGCCTCATATGGAAGGATGAGGTTTGTGAGATTTCAGGGAAAATCCCTAAATGCAGTGCACTTGATTGTTTGAAAAGCCTCTCCAACACTGGAGGGGAGACGTTTAACAAAAAGATGAAACCTATAGTCTGTGGAACTATGGGCATCATTACCAATGGAAATTTGGGTGGAAAACAGAAACCACCAAAGATTGTTTCTCTCCGTTCAATTCTTAAAACTGCTAAAAGATGTACGATTGTTGAAGGAGAGCATGTGCAGCCCACTATTCTGGAGATAAAAGAAACTTGCTTTTGCAAAAATGAAAAATTCTGCAATGAGTGTTCCAATTCAAAAGAAAAAAAGGACAGTATTGTCCTAAAAAATGTGGGTGAGACTGGATATCTTTCCATGTCAATGAGAAGTAAGGCATGCTTCAATCAAAATAAAGGAGTTGATGAACAATTTGCACAGAAAGAGATGCATGATGTTAGTCATGAAATTGGAGGCCCCAACAATCATCATTATGCCAAGAAGCCAAAACAGAAGGAAACACGCAAGCGCAGTCTCGGTGAGCTAACAGGCAAGAGTAAACATGCTAAAAATATGAGTTGTCTACCGCATCTTGGGGAAAGAAAACATCCTCAATTAAGGGAAGCAGATTTTCCACTGAAGCAGTCAACTAGAAAATGTTCAGATGATGACAATAATGGTGAGTTATTTTTGGGAAGCTATTCTTTTTATACTTTCTTTGCCAAATAGGTTTTTTAGATGCTTTGCTGCAAAATATATCTATTGGAATTTGATCTTTGATATTACATGTGCAGTCTTCACTGTGATTATTGCATACATTAGAATAGCGTCATCTGAAAAGCTTTTATTCTACTACTATAGGTACTCTAATTCTCCTGCAATGTGGATGTGTGTTAGTATTGATTGCTATCATGCAATACATGTGCAGATAACAATTCTAATTCTATAAGATTTCGAGCAAGGAAGTTTCTAAAATCTGTACTCCAACGTGATTCCATGGTTTGTGAAAAGTCATTTAAGAGTGCCAAGGATATCCAAGAACGTATGACTGATTTACATCAACTTTATTTAAAAAGGTACTCCAGTTCCCTGGTCTTGTATTTTATGCAAATATTATACTTGTTTTGTGATTTGTCTCTGTAAAGCCTGGATTTTCTCACCGTTTCCATTTTTCCATGATGTTCTGAAACCGTACATAATCTATTTGAATGAATAAATTGTGCAGAAATTCTATGGAAGTGCGTAGGCTTGAGCCTGTTCCTTTGGATTCTGATGCATTCTGCTGTGTCTGTGGAGGCTCTAGCAATGATGAAGTCAATCAGTTACTAAAATGCAATCACTGCTTAATTAAAGTGTGTAGCCATAGCTTCTTCTTCTTCTTATTTTTTTCTGAATTTCTTTTTTTGGTTACGTGTCTTATGAATTTGCATAACCCCCCCATGCAGGTGCATCAGGCTTGTTATGGTGTTTCTAAAATGCCCAAAGGTCACTGGTATTGCAGACCATGCAAGTCCAATTCTAAAAATATAGTGAGTGACTAAGTATCTATCATCTATCACAATTTTTTCTGGTTTATTATCTGCTCTTTTGTCAACTTGACCAATACTATTAATTTTAAATCCATTTTAGCATCTGCTAAGACTGGTTTTTCTTGGTGAGATTCATTCTGCATGTATGAGATTTACCCAAAAAAAAGGCCTCAATGCCTCGTGAATTTTGACAATGATTACCTTATCAACTTCATGATTCCAACCCTTTGGTATACATGGTATACCCTTGAACTTTTAATTGCTCTTTTTTTTTTATTTGGCACAATATCTTTAACATGGAGCTTTTGTCTCTTGTTCTCTATCACATATTAATTATGATACGTATTAGTTATATGTTATTTATGGTACATGTTTTAGATTTTGTTTCCTTCCATAACTGGGCCTTGTTGCTAAGCACCTAGGTGCTTCTTGGGTAAACAATCTACTATCTGTATGCATTAATACATAATTCTGTTCCATTATCATTTTAGTTTGTTAATGTAAATAAATTAGGGGTTATTATTTGGAGTAATGATTACGGGGTTTGGACCTGTAGCTTAGTTGTTGACAAGAGAATTTGCAACCAAGAGGTCATGGGTTTGATTCCCAGCATTTACCTACCAAAAAAAAAAGTGCCCTGGTAACAAAACAGTGCTGGGTGGGTTTGAGTTATGAGAGCGGAAACTTTGTGCAAAAATGCCGATGCTAGGATCATATCTAGGCTCTCCCTTCGCAGAATATTGCTATATATGAGACCGCTTTGGGTGATGACCTTTTTAAGTATTCTTTTGGTTTCTGAAACAGTCATTACTTGCTAAGTATGAAACAATCATTTGCTAAGTATGAATCTTGCTCTACTGATCTTGTGCTTCTATCATTAACTCTGATAATCTGATTTCTTCACAATTCACAGGAAGAAAAATTCAGAAACTTTTTAAACAAAATTAATTTTATATGTTTATGATACAGTTAATTGTCCCTAGTTTCGTGGATTTTGAAAATTGTGTATGTTGACATGTGTTGTATTTGTAATTTTTTAATAATATATTTATGGGAAAAATCCAAATTACCCCCTACAAACTGCCCTATATCCATATAACACCCTGTATTTTTATGAAATCCATATAACACCATGTAAACACATAGGTATATCCAAATAAACCCCTGAGTTAAAAATCTGTTATCAAAATTGGAATATTCTAAGAATATTCCGTTATGTTAACCCATATTTCAAAAAATTTCCCAATTAAACCCATGTATTCAATGAAAATTTTAAATAAACCCATTTGAATGACATTTTTACCCTTCATCTTCTTCCCCAAATTTTCCACATCTCCATCACCACCAAACCCCTTCTAGCACCATTGCCCCTCCCTCCATCCCTGCCAACACCACTGCTGCCCACCACCATCCACCCCTCCTCCATCACTGTCCCATCCCCCCTCCCTACCACCACCCATTCTCCACCGCCGTTCCCTCCCTCATCCCCATCATCACCATTTTTTTCTTTATTACACTAACCACTTCTATGAGATTCACAACCTCCAATCTATTTTTTTGTTGTTGGTGTGTGTGATTAATGTGTAATGCGAAGGAGAGGAATAACATTCAAGGTTTCAACAATGGTGAAAGGGGGTGATGGGGAAGGTGGAGAGGAAAGCTTTTTATGTGGGGGGTAAAAAAATAATTTAACATATAGAGTTAAATGGAACTAACCCAATGGTTAATTTAACTGACAGAAGGGTTGATTTTGGATTTACCTAGTGTTTATAGGGGGTTATATGGATTTTAGGAAAACGCAGGGTGTTATGTGGATATCAAGCAGTTTGTAGGGGGTTATATGGATTTTTCCCTATATTTATTCATCTGAATCCATTGTGTTCATTTCTCTCATTATTGTAATGAAGATTCTTGCGTGTCTATGTTCTTAGTCATAGAAATCTTAACTTTTATTTTGACGTCCAGGTCTGTGTTCTTTGTGGTTATGAAGGTGGTGCCATGACAAAAGCACTGAGGAGCCATAACATTGTTAAAAGTCTGTTGAAGGCTTGGAAAGTTGAAACTGGATCAACACCTATGGGGCCCATTTCTCTTTGTGAATCTGTATGTGATGAGTTGCACACCTTGGATTTTGTAAGGGGATCAACTGAAATAAAGGAATCCAGTTCAAGCTCTATTGTGAAACCAACAAATGTCGATAAACTTCCTGATGATGTTATGAAGCTGCATCCATTGCCTCATACTGAAGGCCTAAGGATCTGTGACAGCATGTCAAACAAATTTCAGGTTTATAACACCATAACTGCTGGAGTATTTGACCCCAGTGTTATGCAGTGGGTGCATATGGTTTGTGGTCTCTGGACGCCTGGGACAAGATGCCCAAATGTCGACACTATGAATGCTTTTGATGTATCTGGTGCTTCACCTACTAGAAAGAATATGGTAAGTGTGAATGTTGAACAACATTTAGTACCTATTCTGACAGAGTTTTGATGGTTTTTTTTATTTAGTATGACTTTCTTTTAGTCCTGTTCTCATAAATAATGATCTGTAGTTTATTATGTATGTGATTTGTAGTTTGCCTTTTTGGGAGATGTGCATTGTTTGTTTTAGTGCAGATCTAGGTTATTAAGGTGTTTTCTACCACATTGAGCTGATTTTGATTGCCAAATTGTCAGGTGTGCTCGATGTGTAATAGACCTGGCGGTTCATGCATACGATGCAGGGTTGTGAACTGCTCTATCCACTTTCACCCGTGGTGTGCTCACCAGAAGGTTACTATCATTCAAATTCTTTAAACTTTGCATGCTGAAAGTTTAATAGTTATGCAAAAAATTAATAATATCTGCATAATACGTGACATTTTTATTTTCCAATGGAGAATAATGCTCATTCCATAGCTAGAACTGGAAGTTGTAACTTTCTGCTCCCTGTCTTTGGACATGATAAATTTGTGTTACTTTTTTGAGTATAGGATATGTGGACTGGTATGTGTGTGAGTTGTAATAAAGTGGAAAATCATCCTATTATTTTCTCATTTTTCTATTTGTTTGCATAATATTCCTACTTCTAGTTTTCTAATCAGTTTATAGTATGATGACAAATACATTGGATGACTTAGAGATTATATGTAGAATTTCTCGTACAAGATATATTCCATAATCTCATACAATAACCGGGGATCGCATATTAGAGATGGAATTCAAGGGAGACAGGTGAGGATCATACATTAGAGAAATAGACAAGTAAACAGGCAAAACAGGTATGCAGAATGGGAAGAGACTGCCAGGGATTTTATGCATGCACAGTTGGATTAAGAAAAAGGTGAATTTGCATATGAAGTTCCAATGAGAATGTGTGATTGAATGAGGCACAATAAGAATATTGTAGTTTATTATGTTCTGAACTGACTTGAAGTATTACACGCTGCATGCATCTCTCTCCCCTCAATTTCACAATGATTCCGTGTGATTGTCGCTAATGCCTTAAACTGACTTAATTAGTTTATAATTTACTTTGTGAAGCATAATGTACATTGTGAAGCGACATGGTTAAAATTGTAAAAACAATGGATTTGGATGAATCTGATTGGGCGTTTTAAATCATTAAACCTGGATCCGACCCAAACCAGCAGCAGGTTTTCAAATTCGAGATCACCCCCAACCTTATTAAAGGAAACCTATACGGCTATACCCATCCCCATAAGGCCAAGTCTGAAAATAAATTGATCTATTGCTATCCTTAAACAAAAAAGTAAACACGGTCCCCAGTGATCATAGCACAACGATTCAGGGCTTAGCAGTGTTACCGATAGGTCCTGGGTTCTGTCTTGGCGCTGACTTACCCACATGTTTGTTGGCGATTATTCGAAAAAATTTTCCGTGGGATCAGGGCAAACAGGCGGAGGTAGCATTCCCAGCTCGACCGTAAGATTAGCCACGGGTGGTCCCTTCGATATAAAAAAAAA
The DNA here is from genome assembly GCA_030737835.1 of Acorus gramineus. Lineage (NCBI taxonomy): Eukaryota > Viridiplantae > Streptophyta > Magnoliopsida > Acorales > Acoraceae > Acorus > Acorus gramineus. The sequence goes on along the minus strand of CM060852.1, from coordinate 6,351,020 downwards.
AAAATGTAAACATGGTTGATTTTGGACTGCATCAACACACTGACCTGAGTTAACGGGTAGCTATATCAATACTCCTGTGTAACATGTTTATTGTCTTGTCTACAATGAGGATAAAAAAGTGTGTCTTCCCCAATGCAGCTTTAACCTAAGAAATTTTGGGTTTGTGAGTTGCAACCATCGTCCATGAAATAATACGTGACATTTCTATAGGTAACATGCTTCCATTTCCAGAAGAAAATTTATTTACCATACTCAGAATGATCATGACTAATAACATTTGCACGCATTTGAGAAGGATAATATGACTATCACAACATTGGCACAACAATATTGCAAGGATCAATACATGTACAACAATGTGATCAATGACCAATCAATCCAAAATTTCACTTCACATGCACACATGCAACATTAGTACATTACAACAAACAATTATTGAGGTAAAAGCAATCCAAAATCCTTAATCCCATATTGTAACATGTTCACTGAACAAATTGATTTGGCAATGTCTTGAACAGTGAAAATTGAATACATCCCGTCTTCATTAAGTCTGTGACTGTAGATAACCATAGTTCTGTAGCATCCCAGTGGATCTAATCTGAAGGTATTCTGCTTCAATTTCTGAAGAAGTATTTTTGTTTTATCTGTATAGAATGAAGGGTGTTCCTGTGTTTTTTCCTGACAGTCTGTTGACATTTATTGTTCAGTTTTCTGCTATTGCCTGTTTGACAGTTATGTTCAAATCAAACTTAATATTCTTGTGAATTGCTATTTTTGCTCTTCGGCTCCATCACACTTTTAGAGTTGATGAGTTGGCTGTTTTGCAGGGCTTATTGCAAAGCGAGAATGAAGGACCTGATGATGAGAGTGTCGGTTTTTATGGAAGATGTATGCTTCATGCAAATAGTGTTATCCCTACAGAAAGTTGTTTTACGGACAATGACTTAGGGAGCTCCCAACGTGAGGAATTCACCTGTGCTCGCACAGAGGTATTTGACATGGACCATTGATTATTAATCTTGAATATTCATTGCACTGCAAGTCATTATTTTTTAACTTTCCCAAACAGGGTTACAAAGGCCGCAAAAGTGAAGATGGATTCAGCAACACTCATTGTGGACGTTCTGGTGATGGCGGTGGATGCCTTGTTCCCCAAGAACAGATAAATGCATGGCTTCACATTAATGGACAGAAGTCGTGCTCGCGACCCATAAAGTCACTGGATTTAGATGTTGAGCATGATTGTCGGGTATTATACCGTCTCCTTAAAATTTTCTCTGTCTTCCTCTGTCACCCTAGGCTGCTACACAAGTTTTATAGAAGCTACATAATAGAAAGTTTGGATGTGAGTAGTAGATCATCTTTGCCATTGAAAGAAAAAGTAGACCATTTTTTCTGCTTACACATCTAATAGTAGAGTCTGATTTTACAAATCAGTAAGTATTTATCTCTCATGGACAATCAGCAAAAATTCTTTTAACTTCATGACCAATCCATTCTTCTATAGAATGCCAGTATCAAAAAAGATCATGTCAGTTAGATATTATGCATGTTTTCCTTAATTAAAAAGCATATTGGAATCTTCTGACATCATTAATTTTACCACAGCAATATTTTTTCTCTTAATCTATAGAAAATCTCTTTGATTTTATGCTATGTTTTGCCTGAAAATAACACAGGATCATCAAATCCAATTCTGTACCATTAATTTAGTAGTTTGGAATACATTGTTTTACGAAATGGGGAAAGGGAATCATGATGTCAAATTGTTGCACTGATCACAATTTTGTCATCTGGACTTTTAAGGGCTGGTTTGGCAATGGGATAAGTGGTGAGATAAGGAGTATTTATGAGGATAAGTGAATGGGGAGGATATCTTATCCCCGTTTGGTATAAAAAATAATCCGGATAAACTGCGGACAGTTGTCTTAATTGTGAAATGAAAATGAGGATATTTTGTTTCACCTAAAGGCTGGGATAGCATTTATCTCAACTTTTTGTCTCAATTTTGACAAATGTAAATGTGAACAAATTTGATGGATTTTTTATCCTTAAAATCTTAACCCATTGCCAGGCTAGCCCTAAAGTTTTATACAAGTCTGCTCATTCTCTTTCACAAACTTAGGATCCAGGCACTGTAATTTAGACTATATCAAACTTCTATGGAGGGAATATGATTTCCAGTTCTTTGATATATGAGTTATGTGCCTCCTGAAGTGTTCTAATGTTGATAATTTGTAATATGATGCCCATTTATCTCACAATAGTTTCTTGGGCATGAGCATCCAACATGTGAGTATGCACACAAACTTTTCAGGAATAGATATACAGTCAGCCAAAATATAGTTTGTGTTGCTGTTTATGTTTCAAAACATTTTCCTACTTGATACCCAACAGTAGTTGCGGAAGTTTCCTTTCTGGATTCTTTCACTCCTTTTCATGTCTTCTCTGAGTACTCTGAACAAATCAATATTATGATTTACTTTCATTGCAACTATGCATTGACCACCGCATAAAGAACACTTGGTGTCTAGTTGATCTAATGGCGCATGATCCTATCGCATTTGCTTTGCCATCATGCTCATGCAATTTTCTTTCATTTGCCTTATTTTCAATGTGTAAATTATTGCCTTGAGTGCTACCAAGGCTTCATATTTTTCTTTTCAAATTTTTTTTGTTCCACTGTTACTGTGTATTGGAATCCTACAATACTCCATCTGAAATAAGGCCATAATGTTAACATCAAAGTACACAGCCTGATTTACAGTGGGCTTGTCAGTGTCTGGATCGTTAGATTCAATTAAGTTTGTAATTGTTGGATTGATAGTGAACTCATCCTGTGAGAAAATCAAGAGATGCAGGAACCATTTGGTGTCTCTGTCCATTGGCAATGAAATTTTTTTGACAATGTTTGTTTGGTCTTGCAGAAAGAATATTCCCGTTACAAACAGGCAAAAGGTTGGAAGAAGTTAGTCGTCTACAAATCTGGCATCCATGCTCTTGGTCTTTACACTTCTCAGTTCATTTCTCGTGGAGCAATGGTATGTTTTTTATTTATTACACATTTTTACCTGGACAAATTTCTTTCTTATTTTATCATGAATATGGTGATATGAGTATCTATTATGGCATTAATGGATGTGGATGTATTGATAGGTTGTTGAATATGTCGGTGAAATTGTGGGCCCCCGCGTGGCTGATAAACGAGAAATTGAGTACCAGTCAGGAAGTAAGCTACAGTACAAAAGTGCTTGCTACTTTTTTAGGATTGATAAGGAGCATATTATTGATGCCACTCGCAAAGGTGGAATTGCGCGGTTTGTCAACCACTCATGCTTGGTACTCTCCCTCTTCTCTCCTCCTATTTTAATTGATTCTTTCCATTTTTCTTTTTCCTTCATCAAAAGCCTTTATTTTTTTGAAGCAACTCATCAAAAGCCTTTATTTGCACACAATTTTTTTTAACCTTTAATTTTTGTTTTGTCTTCATGATGATCAGCCAAACTGCGTTGCCAAAGTTGTGACAGTGAGGAATGAGAAAAAGGTATGCCACCTTTCTTACAGAGATGGGTGTTTACTATCTTCATAACCTAAGTAAAATTGAATAGTGACATTGTGAATTGTGATTGATATCCTTTTTGAAAGTTACAGTCATTGGTAGAAGACCCTGAACATACCCTTTTCCATAATTAAACTAATGAAAAGGTGTCAGGCCATTCACCTAATTTTATACATGGATTATGACCCAAATTATTGAATCCAGAATAATACACAAGTCTAGAAGGAACTACGGAGACAAAATAAAATTTGTCATGCCGTTCACCTAATTTCATGTTTTCCTTTTGTTGTTTTAAAATTTTCTCCATTTAATCAGACAGGGATAACTGTTTCAGCTTCATCTTGAATTATTTGTTTCACGTTTTTTTTTTTTTTTTTGATGTGCAAAGGCATTATCTTCCATCAGAACAATAATCGGTTGAATGTTTTTTAAAGACACTCTGTAGCTGAATCATGCTTTAATTGGTGATCCCAATCCATGAATTAAAAACCATGAAGCCCTGATGCTAATATATTTAAGCAATTCCGAGTGATGAATTTCCACTTCCACATATTGATCCTGCATCACATAGTGCCAAATCCATTATAGGATGTCTCTTTCGGTCTCCAAATTTATTTTCTAAACCCACAATTCTATGTGCGTCTCTTATCTGTGTGTTCATCATTGGCAATTTTTTTTTTGTTTTGATAGGTAGGTCGGGTTGAAACCCAAAACCTCTTGGTCACAAGCTTCATTAACAACACTTATTTATAGTTTCCCAGTGAGCTTTCACATGAGTATTTATCGCATATTCTTTCAAGGGCAGTACTTCGCTGTAGATGCTGATAACTTGCATTTCTTGGGGCTTTGATAGGTTGTCTTCTTCGCCGAGAGGGACATCAACCCTGGCGAAGAGATCACTTACGATTATCATTTTAATCACGAGGACGAAGGGAAGAAGATACCATGTTTCTGCAGATCGAGAAATTGCAGGCGTTATCTGAACTAGCCCCAATTTCCTAAGTGAAGATGAGGTAATAATGAGGAAAGCAAGCATGCACATAAAAGCATATATATATATTTTTTTTTCTGTGCCTTTTTGCATACATAATGTGATCTGTTGTAAAGTAAACAAGCACTATTAGTTGGTGCCAATCCATTTTAATTTTTTGAACGCCTCCCATCTCCCATTTACTGGTGAAACTGCCCCAGGTGATCATTTGTTGTAGAGCAATGATTTTTTTTTTTTTCCTTCTAAATTTGGGTGCAATCCACCCTGCAATTGTTGTGGAGGGGGAGGTTTTTTTTGTTGTTGTTGTATCATACTCTGGTAGTTATATATAAACCGGGCTGTGATAATTCCAATGAGGAAGTCCAACCCAAAATGTTGATGGAGAACATTGATTCCAAGTCTTTGACATGATTTTATCCAATGAGCTATTAGATCATTACTTGGATTTGTTCATGGTTTAATACCATAATCAATTTTTAAAGTTTTCTTGGTTTTGAAATTTATTCATTATAATTCTGAAAATGGGTAAATACTAGTACATGCTGTGCACATTGTTAGTTTATTGCTGTGTCTTGCACTGCTCACTATGTTGTCATTCTTCTTCGGATCATAAGTTATCTTCATGGGTTCTACGAATCATTAATTATCTTTGTGGCACTACTTATGCTTTGTTGTGCCTTCTTCTTCCACTATTAGCCTTTACCATGTGTTTGTTGATGCGGATTAAGGAGGTGATATTATAGATTGTTTTTCTATGACTATTATTTGTGTTTTTCTTAGTGATTATCTTATCTCTAATTTTTTTTTATAAAAATGCATTGTTTATGGTCTTAATAGAGGCAAAGTATTGTGTAGTGGTTTTTACATCGGCTGAAGTTGTTTGGCTTTGCTGTCTTTTAAATAATATGAGTGCCTTTTAAATAACATGATTATCATCAAGTCTGCACCTACTTCTCTATACCGCGACAACAAGAAATTCATTCAAATTGTTAGTGATCCAATCTTTCCTTAGCGAACAAAACACATCGAGATTGATTGTTATTTTGCGGGCATGATATCTTTAACCCATATTTTCTTTGCGTGCCAATTGTATGACTCTCGTGAAATCACGTTCTCTCTATGTTATATATTTTTATTGAGTAAACTCTTAGTGAATGATACACCTTAAATTTGAGTAGGGGTGTTAGATATTATACATATCTCATGGATGCCTTTGTGGTTGTCTTAAGATTTGGTTAGGAAAAGTCGCTGTTAGGATCCTCTTAGGGGCTTTTTGGCTGGCTGAACTCCATCTCCTTCTTCCTCCATTCTTCTCTCTTTCTTTTTCATTTTGTTTTGTCCAAACACTTCTATCATTTTTCTTGGTCCTTCATTCTTCTTTTTCTTCTTCATTTTTTGTTTCTTCATTATTCGGCCAAACCCTAATTTTATTTTACCTCTTTTTCATTGGAGAGAGAGATGCATGCAAGGTGGGGTTGGTAGTTTAAGTGGGGGTAAACGGGTAGGGTTAAAAAACTTACAATGGTTCTCGGCGTCTTAAGGAGAGACATGTTTCTACAACTTCTAAATATTACATGAGTGTTTCCATTAGGGAGAAAAAAAAGATTGGGTCAAAAGAAAATGCCATTTTGGAATTTTATCGACAATTTGCTTGTGTAGGTGGGGATCCGGTATTTTCTGAATCCTTATGTAAAGAATTACAAAAGAAATTTTTTCAACAAAGATGTGAATTAGGAAGGATTGGACGACGAAATATGAACCGGAGATTAAATCTTGATATACCTCAGAGCAAAGGATATAAGATGGACAATTCTACAAAAATGGGTTTTAAGAGGGGTATATATGCAAAAAAAACCCTTGTATATATTTAAGTTAAATCCCTAATAAGAAGACCGATCCATTCTTTCCAATTCCTACATCTAACATGAAATTGGGTTATAATTCTTAAATATCTTTGAACACATTAGGATTAACCCAACACAAAAGATAAAAGGTAATTAATGACTCCTTAACCAAGCAAGAAGGGAGAAATGGATTCACAAGAAATATGGGATGTAAGGGTATATTTACTCGTATATACAGAGGCCTCAACAATTGAGAAATTGACTTTATTTATTTATTTATTGGGAACTGGTAATCCCCAATAATGAACAAGAAAACTTACAACCAAAAAAGAAGTCCTTTTTTTTTTTATATGACAGTACCAAGAATAAACTAAAGTTAGACAAGAAACATATCATGTTGTGGTACAACAAGGGCCTCGTGTGTGTGTGTGTGAAAACAAGTCTCATAATAGTCATTGTATTTGAAATGCTTGTTACAAGAAAAACCAAGATCCATTAGAGTCAGAATTTTTTTTTTTTTAAAGGTAGACAAATGCCACCACGATTTATTGATTTATCAAAGTTACATCATCTGAGTAGGGGTGAGGAGAAATAGAAAAACAAAAGCAAAGTATAAGCGAACCTTGTTAGAGGTAGTCGAGGCATTAGAGTCAGAAGTTGCATCTGAAGTATCATGTTTACTACCATAAGGGATCAATTTTTCAGTCAAGAAGTTATCCTCCTATGCTTCCCAGTCAGGGATATTCGCAGTCGCTTCGTTGACCATTTTAACAAGAGTAACCTGTAGATGGTTCAAAATTTGAAAACATGTAAAAGAGACTGGTCTGTGACATTAATTATAGGAAGATGTTCAGGTCTAAGGAATATCAGACATCACAGAATGGAAAATTGGTCTAGTTCTTATGTTGAGAATAGTAATATATACACCACACACTTGCACACGTGCACACAAAGCTTTAATGAGATATGCTCAGAAGTTTTAATATCAAATAATATGAATCGAGCAAAATGAACTAAACTTGCATGATAGCATAATATGGATTTGTTTTTGACCAACAACTTCTTGGAAAATTAGATGAGAATTTGAACAGTATGTGCCCGGATATTTCTTAAGCATAAAGAGGGAAATTCTATAGAGTACCAGCTAAAATGATCTCACAAGATACCAATGCCATTCATCTTCACTTGAATCAGCTGATAATATTTGTAACTCTCCTCTTGGGGCATTGTAGCATTACATACATTAAATTCCATTAACAATAAAGCTCAAAATCGACAACATAGATCGAGACCTCAAAATGGCTAATCATCAAAGGATTACCAAAGTATGTCAAAGATTTGGCAACAATCTAGGTATGATCAGTTGCAACTTCCAGAAGCCATTGAATTGATTTTGGAAGACGGACGGTTTTCCATGAAAGAACTTACCAAGTTGAGGGCTTTTAGATTAGAGAGCAACAAGAAAGATGTAAGATTTTTCTTCTAATCTCTTTCTTTTATTATTTTTTTATTACTATCGTTGCAGTCATACAAATATAAATTTGATTCTGATTTGTTGCAATTCTGTTATTCTGATTGACTTCATTTTATTTATTGCACAAATTTACAGTGGTTCGATCTCACCATCAATCAAACCTTAATGTGTTTTTGATGCCTGATATATGCTGTTAGCCATACAAGAATTGCAAATCTACATGCATTGGTTGACTTAGGGAACTAATGTCAAAATTTTCTCAAACAAAAATAATTCATTAAGGCGCTAGATGTACTATAACTCATAATGATATTGCAAGTGAATTTCAATCCTCATAACCATATCCCAGCATTCCAGTATAATTCGAGTTATGAGAACATACCACACTCTCAGGGACTCCAGGTGGAGGCAATGTAAGGTTTCTTGGAGGAGGTTTAACCGTATATGATCTTTTATCAAACCTCCACTCTCCAATCTTCCCAGGAGTTCCTCTGCCCTGCAAAAAGCATAAGATGATGAAACCGCATTTGGAGGCACCTAATGTCCATGGAAATTTGGCCATCTACATAGCTTGGATATTATTGTACCTTCATATCATAGTCACATCCATAGGTATAGTGGATAATAAACTTTTTGCCAACTTCTAGATCCCATGGAGGCTGAAAATCACAGTAGAATTTCATATATTTATTAAGCATGCATCATAATGTAAATAATTCCAATTAAATTATACCTGAATCATGAAATCCTTGAACAAGATGTTACCAATGTTATGTAGAGCTGATGCAATGGCATAACCATACCTGGACATTGTATGTCAGAAAAATAAATATTTAAAGTGAAGGCAAGATAAAAAAACTGGCATGCAACTTAGTTTCTCTCAACATAACTTATGTGAAACCTTACATTTCAAGCACCCATCCAAAAGCTTTATCTGCTTCAGGATCCTTCTTCATTTCTAAAGAGACATTCATCCATGTAGGGGCAATCTTCTTAAGCTTAGCCTGTGTTTATTATGACAGGAACATAAAAAAAACAGTATGCCAAAAAGAATCAAATAACAGACTTTGAAATGAATCACCTTTTCTATGATAACAGGAGAATTCCCTATGGGATCAATGTCACTAATCGGGCCTCTCTCAACGGGGAAGAATTTCCGAAGAATGGTCTCGAACCTTTTGGGATCAATGTAAAAGAAAGGGAACGCGGCTGCAAGGCCGTCTTTCGATAAGTTTGGAATAGGCTTAACAATGATATGATCTGGTTCAGCCATGAAGATATAACTATAGAAAAAAATATATATCAGAAACACCCACAACACCACAAGGCAGAATCAATACCATTGAAAATCATGCAATTCTTACTCTTCTGGGATGTCTGCCTTCTCCAGCCATTGAACAAAAGCATAAGGTCTATTGAGCACGATGAAACCCTGATTAAGGGGTCTTATTCAGAAATCCTTAATGTACATTACAAAACTCAAACCAACACCACTTAAAGCCAATTCCAGAATGCAGTGGGAATCAAAATTACCAACACAAAATAGTTCTACAAATTCTATATCAGAATAATGGAACTCAACCATAGAAAATCATGTTGGCACAAGTTCTGCCTTGAGAAATTGCAAAAAAATCATTTTATTCTATGAAAACATAACTAGCCTTCTAAAGAAAAAAAAACTAATCAAAGTCCATTCTTTTTCCCAAAATTCATACTCTATAATGTAAATATATGATTAGTGCCGATACATTCAATCTGTTTTGCAGCTCCATCTGCAATTCAAAAATTAAACTATCACAGTGTATGAAAATTAAATTTTTTTACATTTTTTCAAAGGAAAAAATACACTTGTGTATCTCAATACACTTCACCTTTTATAACAGTACATACATTAATGGGCGAGTGTATTTCTAATATAAAAAAAAAAAACCAGTGAGGGCAATGGACGGATCTGCACACAAGGGAGCTGGAAATCATTTTCCATATATGATAAAAGACAACAAAAAAAAACCATCTTACCCCACATCTGCTACCTCATTTGCAGTCCACACTTTTTTTTTTATTATTATTATACAATCTCTCATTCAAGTGCATATTATTATATGAACACTGAGATACAATAGTATATTTTTCTTTGAAAAAAAAATTATTCCATACACATGAGGGCTACAAACGGACTGCAAAACAGATTGACTGTATCAACGTTCATTAAATTAGGACTACAAAATACGTACGGCTAAAGAAAACAGAGACAACCCATCAAAGTAGAGCTGAAAGGGTACCCGATCCATCCCGGCGGGGAGAGGCTTGGCGACGAAGGTGGGAATCTCCTCCATGTGGCGATCAGGTTTCCCGGAGTGGAGAATCCTAGTGAACCCACCCATATCTGACCCGGGCAAGTCCTTGAACCTTTTGAACCAGTAGTACATCACCCTCGTCTGCCAAGTGCTGTACACGGAGTCCATCGCCGTCACCGCCGTGTGGAAGAGCCTCCTCTCCTTACTGTCCTCCTTCGACGATCGGCGGCGATGATCGGTGGGCTTTTGGATGATTGGGTCCATGTGAAGGTGGTGGGTGGGGAATTCGGTGCGGAGTGGGGCGTTGGAAGAGATGAGGAGGTTGTAGGTGATGAAGGTGACCGAGAGGGTTATGGAGAGGGTGTAGATTAAGCTCTGGTACCCCATCTCTGGCTCTCTCTCTCTCTCTCTCTCTCTCTCGTTCTGCTTCTTTAGTTCCTCTGTTTATTCTGGTATTGTCTACTCTGTTTTGTGTCTGAAGTCCTCCAGGTCATCATAGACTTTGCAGTTCGATCCTCCAAGTCATCATTTATTATTTTTGGGTCCCTGACATTTTTTTTCCTTTAGATCTCTGAGTTAGTGAAAATATTTTGGGCACCTGTATTCCCACCCACATAGTTATTCAATCCACCCCTCTCAAAAAATCAGAATGTAATTTTTTTAAAGAGTGACCCCACCCCGATCCATTCGACTTTGTGAAGTCGTCCATTATGTGACAGGTTGACATCACAGAGTCGAATTGATCACATAGATTTAAAACCCTTTTTGTAGCCCATTTGCTTTTGTAAAGTCCTTCATTATTTCACAGGTGGACATCACATAATTGAATTAGTTACAAAGATTTAAAGCCCTCTCTACGGCATATTCGACTTTGTGTTTTGAACAATGTGTTCGCGTGTTATAGTATTCTCAATGAAATGATATCTTCAAACGATGGTGCGTTGTTCAATATCATGAAGGACATATTACATGATGTAGTGTTTGAATATCTCTTTGTGATGTCGTCCATTATGTCATATGTCGAATGGGCCGTAGAGAGTGCCTTAGGTCTCTGGGATCAATTCGACTATGTGATGTCAACCTATGACATAATGACAATGTTTTAAAAATCGAACCGTTCAATGAACAAAAAAATATGAATGAGTCAAGAGTCATTGGTTCAACTGTTGGGTCAACCAGATTTGAACCATGACATAATTATAATATAATAATATTTTTAATCATCATTACTAAATAAAAATATAAAATATTTTAGAAAATCTTTGCATAAATGTTTTACTTAACATCATACTTGACGATTTCACAAAGTTGAATGGGTCACATGAGAGCGTTAGATTTTTGTGACCTGTTCGACTCTACGATGTCGAACGGAGTATATAACTGACGATTACACAAAGTCAAATGGGTCGCAGAGATGGCTTAAGTCTCTGTGACCAGTTCGACTACGTGATGTCGACCGGTGACATAATAGATGATTTTACAAAGTTAAATGGATCGGGTGGATTCACCTCTTAAAAAAATCACATTTTTATTTTTTTGAGAGGGGTGGGTTGAAGAACCCTGTGGGTGGAAATATCGGTGCTCAAATATTTTTGGGTTTTTTGGTTTCCAACCCTTGTAAAATAAGTGAATTATTGAAAACCCCTTACAAAAAATGATTTTATTATTAACTCCATACAAAATTATTACACCTTATTAAAAAAAAAACCTAAATATTTATGATTATTTAGTCTTCACTCCTTTTAAATAGATAAATTATTTAAAACCCCATCTAAATACGCATTATTATTTTGGGACCTTAGGCCTCAAATAAAAATTATTATATAGTTTCTGCCCCTTTAAAATTGACCAATTATTTAAAGCCCCCGCCATTCCATTTCTTAAAATTCTTACGAATTTCCGTGCATCTCCGTATGATGTAACATCATTCACATCATTTGGTATTAACTAATCGTACTATTATATACCATATTACACCAATCGTGTTATTTCATTCAATTTTAGACCATTTCTTACCATTATATACCAACCTTATTATTTTTTTTATCAATTATACCATGTCATATATATATGTATTTATATATATATTTATGTATTCGTGTTTAATAAATGCCAAAATAAACTATAAATAAATGATATTTAGTAAGTGGGTCATTTGAATTAAAGAGTTGTATTGGAATAGAACCCCACATTTAATGATGTAGTATTATCTACGCATTATTTTTTAATGGTTTCAATAAGAAAAGAGACATCTAGGTTTTTATGAATGCAATCCAAAAATTTAAGGGATTTTATAATAATAATAATTATTATTTTGAGGGTTTTTTAATAATTTATCTATTTAGAAGGGGCATAAACTAAATAAACTTAAATTATTGGGTTTTTTAATAAGATGTAATAATTTTGTAATAGGTTAATAATAAAATCATTTTTTGTATGGGGTTTTCAATAATTCACTTGTTTTACTGAGGGTAGAACTTAAATAACCCAATATTTTTATTTCTCAAGACAAAATATAGTAGCAGACTCTCTGGTTAGATTTAACTTCATGGAGGCAAAAATTAGCAAACAAAAAATGAGTCCATGCTACTTTAATTACAAGGGCAAAAAAGAAGACAAAAAAGCATCCACAAATGGGGGATACAGAGAGACACCATGTAAATAAAAGCATCTATATAATTCATATCAATAAGTAGTCTTACATATAATTAAAGAAAGAAAGAAAGAAAGAAAGGGGAAAATAAAAGTACTACATCCACTCCAATATGTTACATATGCTAGTCATGTACTGGGGATTTCATAGAATCAATCATACTGAATATAGGGTGTGCTATCAAGGGTGAGGGGGACCCTGCGGTGGACGAGGACCACCATGATGAGGCGCATGGACCGCTGGACCCTGCGGAGGACCATGTGAACCGGGTGGTGGCGGACCGTGGTGGCTCGGTGGAGGCGGACCGGGTGGACCGGGCGGGGGAGGATTCGGTGGACCGGGTGGACCAGGTGGGGGAGGATTCGGTGGACCGTGAGGCTGGTCATGAGGTTGTGGACCTAATGGAGGTGGCATATTTGTTGTATGATATGATGATGGTTTGTTTGTTGTTAGAAGGGATTGATTTGAAGAGTTGTGTATTGAAAATAGGCTGTTTATAGTTTGTATATATAGAGGGTTGTAGAGAGAATGGTAGGGGGTGACTTTTGCATGAGTTATTTGTTGTAACAACTAGTCAAGAAGTGTAGGTCATGGTTTCTAAGGATAGCCGGTTTGATTTTCTTAGCTTAGCTTATAAGGATTTGAATTATTGGTGTATATCATGGAGAGACTTCATGAGCTGCAATGCAAGGTCGGTTCATCTTCTGGCAGATTCTCATTATTGTGAGTCGGCACTTAGACAAAACAGATGTCCGATCCGGATCTGGTTATACGTTTAATTTACCCGATCCGATTTGAACCTGATCCGGTGGACCTGAACATATCACCCTGACCCGATCTTATGAATCTGAGACCCGACTGTTTTATATGTAAACTCATATATTATTAGACTATTAATTGACCCATTTGTTTAATTTGATTGGTTTGTTTTATGATTTATTTTGGGTATTGCTATAATTTGTAAGACTTTAAAAACTAGATTTGATTTTTATGTGTTAGTGTTAATTTATTTTGAATCTTTTTAGTGTTCTGGTTAATGAATGTTTAGTAAAGATGTTCTTTTATTAGCCATCTCGGGTCCGGGTCCAATTTTCAAGGACCCGCTGGATCTTGGGTTGGACCCGGATCTGACAGGTCCTGTCACAGGTTGGGTCTGGGTCCACCATGACACAGCTCGAACCCTACTGATTGACACATGTTTATTTGTAAGTGATTATCTAGAGTTTTTTCAATTGATATGCTGGTTAGATGTCCTACAGAAAGTTCATATATCTCAATATTTTTTTAGGAAGGTGTATAACTCGCTGCCTCGTTAATTTTTTTTTCAAACCGGTTATTTAATTCGTCATGAAACTATAAAGTTGTTTATTTAAATATATATTTCATTTAAACATGTTTACTATTTTTAAAAAATTACAAAATGTGCGGATTACAAACGCGTCCCTAATACTATTCTTAATTAAAATGATAAAGAGTCAATTACCCAAAAAATTAAGAGTTAGCGTGCCAAAATTCATGGTTTCTTTTTTTATAATTTTTATTTTTAGGCTGCAACCTGGTTGTGTTCTTGTATGTTGACTTTGTTTCCTTTCATTGCATTTATTTGATTAGTTATTCCACTCTGTTCTTCCCCTTTTTTCAGATGTTTGTAACTTTGATTTTTAATATAAAATTGGGGTAGCATTGGTTTAAATTGCAAATAAAAAATTCAAAATATCTCCAATTTGATTACATTCCTTACATAGATATGCAATCAATTTTTAAATTTTGATTTCAAAATCTAATAAATCTTTCCAAATCATATATGCAAAAAATCTTTTCATACATTATTGTCAATTTTTTCTTAACATCCAATCATCAATAAAAATTTCAAATGAGGATATCATCTTACCAGTTTTAAATTTAAAAAGATCATATCATAAAAAAAAAAAAAAAATCACAATCAAATCTTCCGTTTCAAAAAATAGATGATCATTAATTCTTAGGAACTTTTAGTTTTAAGTCCCTGTAAACATGCCTATCTAGAGATCGATCCCTCCTTTCTTCATATTTTTTTAAGTCTCCATATTCAACTGCCTATTTAGTTTTTAGTCCCTCCATCAAACATCCGTCCATACACCGTTAATTTACGAAGTGTGATTTTATTTTTAAGTTTTTGTAAACTATGTTATTTAGTAATCAGTGCCCTTCTTCATATTTCATTTTAAGTCTCTAATTTCAAACGCTTTTCATGGACAAAAATGAAAACATATGTAGTCTAAGTTTAAAACTATAAAAATGACGGAGTCTAACATTTTTCTAAGGAAAATGATATGTCCAGCCTCTCGTGCAGCCTCAATTGCAGTGCATACCATTTAAAAAAAAAATTATGCACTCTTCCATTGAAGTTCATGCTGTTATATGAATTGAAATATATATTGAGATACACTAGTGTATTTTTTTTAATTAAAAAAATGATATAAAAAAATTTTTACTCTATAAACTATGATAGAACCTTATACGCTATGAATCATTTTAAAACGACTCGTGTTTTGTTTGCTCTATACACTATGATAAAACTTTATACGCTATGGATCACATAGATATATAAAAAACTTTAGTGAATACGCTATTAGGTTCCTAATGTTAGGTTTCAAACCCGTGACCTCCCACGAGGGAGGGTGCATCTCGACCACTTCGCCAAGCGAGGGGTGGTGCAATATATCTTGGTTGTTGTATCCAAAATTTTACGCCTTAGTTCTAACCAGCATAAGCTCATATATGTTGTGTTCTTATGTGATTCACTGCTGAAGCTTGAAGCTCCTCTTTGTGTGTGCGAGTGATATATTCAATGGAGGATTTACCATACCCATTAGTAGTAGACATACTTGGGAGACTCCACAAGGCCTCTGATCGCAACTCTGTGTCTCTAACGTGCAAGCGCATCCTCGCGATCGACAAACAATCTGTCCGAGTTGGATGTCGTCTACAGCCCGCATATGAATCCTTGACATCACTGTGTGTTCGTTTCCCGAACATGAAAACAGTGGAGATAGACTACTCTGGTTGGACATCAGTTCTAGGAAAGCAATTGGATGACCAGGGCCTCAGCATCCTCGCATGCCACTGCCCTTCACTGACTAATCTCACACTAAGTTTCTGTGCCTACATTACTGATGTGGGTCTTGCTCATTTGGCCTCTTGTTCGAACCTGCGATCTCTGAAGTTGAATTTCATCCCTGGCATCAGTGGTTGTGGAATACTTTCTTTAGACCTCTTAAATGTCTCCCTTGTGAGTTGTGAGGTGCTTGAATGTGAGAAGTTTTGAGTGGCTTGAATACCTTGGTAAGTTTGGAAATTTAGAGGAGCTTTTTATTAAGAACTGCATCGCTATTGGGGAGGGTGTGACCTGATCAAATTGGGACCTGGTTGGATTAAGCTTAAAAGACTGGAGTTCGAGATGGATTGTGATTTTCGATATGCAAAAGCCTATGATAAGTTGGTGGCATTGCGGTGTGAGTCACTGAGGGAGCTTAGCTTGGTGAATTGCATCATCTCCCCAGGTCGAGGTCTCTCATGCATGTTGGGGATGTGCGAAGCATTGGAGAAGGTACATTTGGAGATGTGCAATGGAATTGCAGATGGTGATATAGCGGGATTAGCGAGCAAGTCTAGGAGGCTCAAATCTTTCTCGCTTCATCTTTCTCCTGGATTCTTTGGGCTCACTAATGATTCATATCGGCTGACCAATGAGTGTTTGAAGGCAGTTGCTTGCGGGTGTCCAAATCTTGAAGAGTTTAGATTGTTTACTCCAAAGCGAACTTCCCGTTTTTCTTTTACCTCAGTTTGGATGGCCTTCTCACATTGATCCAAAGTTGTCCGATCTGTGTGCTGGCACTTGAAGCTGTTTACTTCTTCGATGACTTGGGAATGGAGGCTCTTTGTTCTGCTAATCTTTTAAGTACTCTGGAGCTTGCTCAATGTCCAAAAATCAGTGATGAAGGGATCCAGTTCATTAATAGATATCCTCTCTTGACTACACTGAACCTATCCAAGTGTGTGGGCGTAACAGATACGGGTTTGAAGCTGCTCATCGGTTCAAAGAAACTGGAGCGGTTGATGGTGGAGGACTGCCCCCGGATCTCTCTAGAGGGAATTAAAGGTATTTCAAGATCTGTGTCTTATAAGCAAGATATAAAGTGGATGTATTAAAGTAGTTATCTGTTTCTTCTTATATTGAGATCCACATTTTCAGCCATTTCTGTCCTTGAAGCATTCCAGATTAATGCACACTTGTTTGAGCTTCAATTTGTTATTATTTGAAATTGGTCTCTACTGTAATTTTTGCACTAAAACATTGAGAGAACTAAATAGATAGGCACAGATTGCTATATGCAGGCTGAAAGTAATTTGAGTAGCCTGTCAGAAATTAATTTTATGACAAACCAAACAATGAAACTTTCACACATAATTAGCTAGCAAATATTATGAAACAACCTGCATCGATACAATTTAAAAATACTCTTCAGAAAGAAAAAAAAAAATTGTATGGAAGAGTGCAAGATTCATTTGTACGAGGTTCGGACATTCACGAGGCCACAAGCATCTGAGATAAGTTAAAACTTGGGAGACTATCAACCTGTAGAACATCGAAGCTGTTCAATGAATATGCAAGCATTGACTACAACTTTGGCCAATCTTTCTGCTGCGCAAAAGTATGATTTTTGCTGACTCAGACGATTCCAGTCCTTCCATGAACTTTTTGATTCTCTCTTTGGTTACCAACTCTTCTTCCTCTTGTCAGCTCCTTCACATTCTCATATGGTTCTGGTATTCCATGCTCCTAAATGGGCATCCACATATAACTTCTTTGATTTCTCCAAGAAGAGCCTTATCATCACTTGAAATAAACTGCAAGTGAGTTTATATATGTTTGCCAAACTTATTGTTTCTCATCTCAAAACCTATATATGAATGCATATGCTTAATCAAAAACTCGATTTGGGCTAGTGGAACCGATTGATTGTATCTCTTTGGCGATTTTAAATTAAACAAAGAGTCAATTTTTTTTTTTTTTTTTTTTGTGCATGGAAAATCAATATTTATTTACCTTCACGAGTAGCCCAAGATGAAAGCAGTCAGGAATTTTCATGAATAAGTTCATCACAAATTTTCCACTTTACTAGTATCTTGTCTTACTAGTAGAACCATTGATAGAGGAAATATGTGATGTTTAACTGGTTTCTGTTATTCATGAAGAATTATGCCCTTTGGTTGAAATGGCTTCTTACTAAGCACTTGTATCTGAAAGAAGGGGGAAAAAGCATCATCACACATTATAGATAGCATCTTCTAATTCTATTCAAATATTTGAGGAATGAATTGTAAAATTATAGATAAGGGTAATTGATCATAATCCTGGTAAAAGTTCTAATGATGTGGTATCCTAAATCTTGCCCTTTTTTTCCAGATATCAAGTGCTATGTTTTTGGTAGTGCCCTGTTTTATTCTGCTCTTCCAATTCATCTTCACATTAATGCGTATTCTGGCGAAACCAAAACTTTATTTGACTAACAGTGAAATATAATCATAAATTTAAAAGCATAAACCAAATGCAAATGCCTATATGCTTGGTGAGAATATAGGCATTGATCCATGTCAAACTGTGAAAAATTATAAAGCTCATGTCAAGAAATTTAATTAATAATTAGAAACAAATTACAATGATACAGCTGCATAGTAGCACCATCATGTTGTATCAGTTCCTTTCAGATCCTCAGCTATGCTCATTGCACTATAGGTTTAGGCCATGCAAACTAAATTTCACTTTGGTAAAATATTATATAATTGGGAACCTTTTGTTTTGAACAATAATACTTTCATAGTGACATGGAATCTGAAAATCACTAATGACCACTGCAGAGAGACTGTTTTTTTTTATATTTATTTTCTGCACAAGACAAGATCATCTACTCTGCACAAATGGATTTCAAGCATTCACAAATGGATTTTTTTCAACCATGGTATAGCGTTTGTATATGGAAAAAAAAAATCCAATGA
This sequence comes from Acorus gramineus, assembly GCA_030737835.1. Lineage (NCBI taxonomy): Eukaryota > Viridiplantae > Streptophyta > Magnoliopsida > Acorales > Acoraceae > Acorus > Acorus gramineus. The sequence continues at coordinate 6,332,163 of CM060852.1, read as the reverse complement.
GTTGTATTCTCATAGCATAACCTGGGATGCAGATGATGAAAGGGAGTTGATAACATGGATGAGATGATGAATTATCGGACCAAGATTTGCATAATTATTAAATAGAGATGTAGAGATGGAACATTTGTTTATAACTACTGAGAATTTTGGATTTTAGTTATTACATTTGTGGAGTAGATGATGCTTGCCTTGTACAGACAAAATTGCCAGCATCCTATGATAATGAAGATGGAATTTAGAGTCAAAAGAACTTTATTATAAATCTCACTCTAAGGCGCCACAAAAATTATCATAAACATCAACTACAAAGATGAAAGTGTCCTTATCCTGCTCCCACCTAAAGCAAAGATACCATGAGACTATATTAGACACTTAGGCGATCATTCCAGCGAACTTCATGTCATCTAACGCAATATATAAATCACCTAAAATAAAATATACTATATTATAAAAAATATAAAATATATGCTTTCAATTCATTAAAACATATATTTCATTTTTTTTTATAGTGTGCAAATATGTATATTTAATAAAACTGACAACTTCGGTGTGCAATGGCTAAGTACAACATTTTCCCTTTCACAAATTGTCAAGCAAAAGCAAGTGAATTTGTTCAACTCACAACTAGTCTTTGCTAGAAGACGAACCAACCTAGTATTGCAGCTAATGAAGTCTCCATCTACTAATGGTATAATATATCACACATCAACATATACCAAAAATTCAGAACCTTATAAGCTAAGAAATCAAGCCTGCTATCTTTAGACACCATGACCTTTCACACTTCCCGACCAGTTGTTACAACAATAACTAATGCAAAAGTCACATCCTACCATTCTCTCCACAACCCTCTATATAAACAGCCCATTTTTCAATACATTTCTCTTCAAATCCATCCCTTCTAAGTTCTAACAACAAATATGTCTCCTCCATTTGGTCCACCCCCCCATGACCGGTTTCACGGTCCACCCGGTCCTCCACCACCCGGTCCACCAATGCCTCACCCACCGAGTCATCCTGGTCCACCCCCACCGGGACTACCGAGTCATCACCCACCCGGTCCACCCATGCCTCACCCACCGAGTCATCCTGGTCCACCCCCACCCGATCCACTGAGTCATCACCCGCCCGGTCCACCCATGCCTCACCCACCTAGTCCAAATGCACCTCCACCACTGGGGCTACTGAGTCCTCCACCACCAGGTCCCCTCTGTCCGCTTCCACCGAGTCGCCCCGGTCCGCCACCACCCGATTGGCATGCTCCTCCACCAGGTCCACCACATGGACCGCCGGCTCCCTACGCGCCTCATCATGGTGGTCCTCCTCCACCACAGGGTCCCCCTCACCCTTGATAGCACACACTAGAATTCAATATGATTGATTCTACTAAGCTCACAATAGGGGATCACTGTACACTAGCATATGTAACAGATTGTAGTGGATGTACTACTTTTATTTTCCCTTCTTTGTTTCTTTGATTATCTGTAATATATATGGATGATGCAGTACTTGTTTATATGAATAATATAGATGCTTTTGTTTACATGCATGGTCTCTCTATATCCCCATTTGTGGATTTTTTTTTTCTTCTTTTTTTGCCAGCAAAAGGAGCACGAAGTCATTTTTATGGTTAAAACTGAGAGCACACGTATTTTCATTTTTTTTTTAAATGTAAAATTGACTTAATCTAACATTTTCAACCTGAGGATGAACCAATTTGCTATTTTTTGCCTCAATGCAAGTAAATTTAATACTATATTCTGTTCTTGAGAAATTAAAAGAGATTGAAATATTCCAAAAAAATTGTAATAATGGATCTGCAATCTTAAATGGTTGAGGTAACACAAAACTGGGCTCTCGATGAGTCATTATTGTAGTCATTTTGCTGCAAAACCCATTTAAATTTTGGGTAAAATGTATTTGGACCCCTTAAAGTCATTGAAACTTGTAAAAACACCCTCTAAAATACAAAAACATGCACTTACACCCATGCTGTTAGATTTTCCGTTAAGATGAGACAAAAGTATTGTTTTATCCTTTTAATTAATTGTTTTACAAGTTAATTCTTATAAAAAAATACATCGGCATCCAGATGTATTTGAAGAGTTGATTATTATATTAGTTAATATTCACAAAGTATATCCAAAGTTAATTTATGGGCTCTTTTTTAGATATTTAAAAAAATAATTGAAGGGTAGAATAATAATTTTAAAGTGCATGTTTTTTAACTTCAGGGAGTGTTTCTGCATATTTCAAAAACTTCTGGGGTCCAATTGCATTTTACCCTTGGGTCAATTTCCCAAATACCCCTCCAGCCAACTCCAATATTTCCTGTGCCCCCATCTTTTGAAAAAAAAAAAAATTTACCCCTGCAACAAACACTTAATTTTTTTTTACCCTTCTCTCTTTAATTCTCCCAGTATAACAAAATCGTAGTTTTTTCGTATAAGTGCATGTATATTTTCTGTAACTTTTATAACACAAAATATAATTTCTGTAAATATTATCTGTAAATGCATTATTATGCATATCATGTAAAATGGTAACTTGTAAAATATTAAAGAAACATACATTAATGCATAACACCTGAAAATATTTTATCACAATAAATACATCAAAGCAGTTGAATTCATCGAATATTTGCATTTCGACGTTCTTTTCCTACTCTAATGAACTGAGATGTTGTATTTTCTCGGATCATCTTTATGTTATTTTAGCTGAAATCGAATCTATTGTTATGCTTTTGAGTTTGCAAGTGTACATCATTAGGAAGAAAGCACAATTTAAACTATATTAGAGATGCAACAATTAGTCAAACACTCAAATAAATCAAACACCAATAAATGTGTATTTCATGACAATATAAAAATCACATATATATTAATGTTATGCATTAATGTATATTTATCTAGTGTTTTACAAATTACGATTTTGACATAACATAATAATGCATTTACAGATAATATTTACAAAAATTATATTTTACGTTCTCCAAATTATAAAAAACATATATGCACTTACAAGGAAAAACTGCGATTTTGTAGGACTGGGGGAATTAAAAGGATGAGGATAAAAAAAAAATTAAGTGTTTGCTGTAGGGGTATAAAACAATTAGGTGTTATGTTGTAGGGGTACAAATTTTTTTTTTCAAAATTAAGGGCACAGAAAATATTAGGGTTGAGCTGTAGGGTACTTCAGCAATTGCTCCTTTTTTTTTTTTTAACAAAACTGGGAAAAAAATCTTGTAAGCAAAATGCAATAAATTAAATAAAATATATGTATATGCATTAATGCATGTATGGTTTGATTGGCATGATTGCATGAACATGATTGATTAATGGCAATAATCATTTTAAACGGAAATCATTTTATTCCTGTGAATATGGTGGGTGTCCACCACTCCATTATCTCCTCAACCCCACACTCAGGGCCCTCCGTGGCTTTTCTATGTTTTATATTATTTGAAAAAAATTATTATTATTATTATTATTTTAATAACGGATAGAATTTTTGTGACTGTTCTTACAATCAAACTGGTAGCTCTACCTGTTTGTTTCGATCCCACAGAAAATTCTTTCTAATTTCACCAAACATACATGATTTTTAACACAGTTTTTAAAATTAATATTATATTTATTTTGTTCTAAATTAATAAAAAAGAAAAAAAAGGAAAGAGAACAAAAGCTTTTAAAATGAAAAACCTAGATAAACCAGCACATTTTATTTTTAAAATAAAATTTCTTTAATCATGCATACCTTATACCAATGAAATATACACAAACACACACACACACACACAAAATTATTATGATAGTATATACTCCGCTAATGGTGTATATAATCGACTGAGAGGACCTTTGTCAAATTGCAAAGGAACTGAGGCACCGAGTGTATTAGCACTGTTTTTCCGAAGCTCCTCATATGAGTTTTTTTTTTTTTCATATAATACTAATAACAAGGGTATTAGTACACACTGTTCTCTTTACAGCCTTAAATGTCAGTCTCATATATCCAGCGAGGCATATACCTTTTTATGTGAGATACATATCTAATTAAATTTTTTTATTTGTTAAAAAAATTCATTCAATTTAAAATAAATTGATATACATTTTTCATCGAAACATTTATATCATTAGATGAAATTTATTATTTAAAAATAAAAATAAAACATGCTTGGATAGTGATTGAGACTAACATTACCCAGTAACAATCATCTCAATTGTGTTGTGTATAACGTAACACGCTGGTAAAAGTACCCTGTGATAACCACATCTTGTTTACATGTTTACACTTGCTTAGTTTGGCATAGGGATAAGAGGTTGGGATAAGGAAAAAATTAGGTTAAATTACTTGTTATCCCATATGACATTAAAAAAAGGGGGATAAAGCATGGACAATTGTCTACATTTTAAGATAAAAAATGATGATAGTTTGTTCTGGGTAAAAAATGGAACATATTTTATCCTAATTTTTTATCCCAATTTTGTAAAATTAAGATCACATTTATTACTACCCTTCCCAACAAAAAAAAAAAGAAAAAGAATGTGTTCCACCAAACAATATTAATAACCCATTAAGAGGAAGGGTAGATATGGTATTATTTTAAAAAAATTGAAGTTATCCTATTTTTGATCCAAATACAAGATTGATGATAAGAACACAAAAAATGAGGATAATAAAAAGCATTACCATATGCAAATCTGGATAAAAATAGTGGTTTTTTTATCCCTATAAATTAGACTAACTTATCCTAAAAATTTATTCATTTACCAAGCTAGACCCTACAGTCTCCATAGACACGTGAGCTGCATCCAGATATCATCATATCTGCCACTTAGGGTGCATTTGGTTGCGCAATGTTTACGATTGCAGGAAGCTGCATTTACGATCGTGTAACCAAACAGTTTTACTGTAGCAGCTTCATGTACACATATTTCAGGTAAATAGTACCCAAAAGCTGAGAAAGTGAGTTTGCTGCATAATCAATTTTAAAACCTAGGTTATTGCAGAATCAGTTTTGCAATCGCGCAACCTAACCCACCCTTAGAATTACTCGCGAGTCACTGGTATCTAAAAGCCTGAATCCGATCAGCCCCCAACAAAACCAAATATAATTCAATAATTGGATTTCTTTTCATCCCTCTTCGTGCACTGCCTTTTCTCAGGTAAGAAAACGCCTCTACAAATATCTAATGAATCAAAGCAGTATTAGAATTTATTGTTCCTATAACAGTAATAGATTTTGATATTATGGGTCTCATAATTTAGTTTTCTTTGTTTCCCATGTTGGGATCTTATATTTCTTTTGGGTGGTTTGAACTTTGAATTGCAATTCCAGCTAATAATAAGTATTGAGCATTATCCATGCGAAATCTTGATATCTATGTTAATGTTTGAATACATTTAGAAAATAATTTAATTATTTCTGTACTTTTTCGTATTTATCATGTATGATATATGAATGTACACGTATTATACAGAAGAACATGACACCTACCAAATACTGGCGTAGACGAAGTTTGTCACTATTGATTACAATTGGGATGTAAATCATATAACCTTATTGTTGTGCCCATAATTTTTTCCCCTTTAGTTCTAACCAGCATAAGCTCATATATGTTGTGTTCTTATGTGTGATTCATAACTGAAGCTTATCTTCATATATCTTTTGTGTGTATGTGTACAAGTGATATAGTCAATGGAGGATCTACCATACCCAATAGTATTAGACATACTTGGGAAACTCGGTAAGGCCTCCGATCGCAACTCTGCATCTCTAACCTGCAAGCGCATCCTTGCGATTGACAATGAGCATCGACAATCTATTCAAGTCGGATGCGGTCTACACCCTGCATACGAAGCCTTGATGTCCCTCTGTTTTCGTTTCCCAAACCTGAAAACAGTGGAGATAGACTATTCTGGTTGGACAGCAGTTCTAGGAAAGCAATTGGACGACCGAGGCCTTAGCGTGCTCGCATGCCACTGTCCCTCACTGATTGATCTCACACTTAGTTTCTGCACCTTCATTACTGATGTGGGTCTTGCGCATTTGGCCTCCTGTTCGAACATGCAGTCTCTGAAGTTGAATTTCGTCCCCCGCGTCAGCGGTTGTGGGATACTGTCATTAGTTGTTGGATGCAAGAACCTCTCAAGTCTCTCCCTTGTGAAGTGCTTGAATGTGAGAAGTGTTGAGTGGTTGGAATACTTAGGCAAGCTTGGAAATCTTGAGCATCTCTTGATTAAGAACTGCCGGGCTATTGGAGAGCATGACTTGGTCAGGTTGGGACCTGGTTGGAACAAGCTTAAATGTCTGGAGTTCGAGATGGATTGTAATTTTCGATACACTAAAGCCTTTAATAAGTTGTTGATTCTGCAGTGCGAGTCGCTGAAGGAGCTTAGCTTGGTGAATTGCATCATGGGCCCAGGGAGAGGTCTTTCATGCATGTTGGGGATCTGTGAAGCATTGGAGAAGGTGTATTTGGAGAAGTGTGATGGAGTTGGAGATAGTGATATGGTGGCATTGGCGAGCAAGTCTAAGAGACTCAAATCTCTCTCGCTTCGCCTTTCTCCGGATTTCTTGACGCTCAGTAATGATCCATATGGGCTGACTGATGATAGTTTGAAGGCAGTTGCTTGCGGGTGTCCGAAGCTTGAAGAGTTTAGATTGGCTTACTCCTATGGGGATTTCCCCTTTTTTTCTTACCTCACTTTGGATGGCCTTCTCTCATTGATCCAAAGGTGTCCGATCCGTGTGTTAGCGCTAGAATGTGTTTACTTCTTCAATGACTTTGGAATGGAGGCCCTCTGTTCTGCTAATCTTTTAAGTACATTGGAGCTAGTTCAATGTCAAGAAATCAGTGATGAAGGGATCCAATTTATTAGTAGATATCCTCTCTTGACTGCACTGAAGCTATCCAAGTGTTTGGGCGTAACAGATTTGGGTTTGAAGCCACTCGTTGGTTCAAAGAAACTGGAGGTGTTGATGGTGGAGGACTGCCCCCAGATCTCTGAAGAAGGGGTTCAAGGTATTGCGAGATCTGTGTCTTATAAACAAGATATGTCGTGGTTGTATTGAAATGGTTGCTCTGGTACCGCCTTGTGTTTTATCTTTTATCTTGTATTGAGTCCCTTATTTTGAGCATTTGATCATGCTGAGATTGTTTGAATATAGCATTGTAGATATTTCAGTTGTAATATTTCAGCAAATGAGTGCTAATATATGTGATGCATTTTCAAAGAGACCAAATTGTCAAGTAAAATTTAACAAGCTCAAGCCATTTCTGTCATTGAAGAATTCATGGAAAGTTCATCTATTCATGGGGCCACCAGTACCCAAGATATGTCACAAACATGGGAAACTATATCAACCTGTAGAACATCGAAGGCGTTCACACTGATCTGAAGCATCAACTGCAGCTTTGGCCAATCTTTTCTGCTTCCCCAGGCAATTCCATCCCTTCGATGCTCTCTTTCAACACCTGAGAAACCATGGATAGTGATTTCTGATGGCTGATGATGAACTCTTGCCATTCCATTGGGAGTACACCCAATTCGGTGAGCATTCCTTTCATGGTTGAGCCACAACTGTTATTTATGTGTAGCATTGGCAGTCCTAACACTCATATCAAACCAATATCACATGCACTGAAAACTCATATGAAACATACAAGCATGATTCAAATATCATTTTAACAACTATATTTATATTACCAAAATGAAACTCTGTGGAAATACTTTTGCATCAGCCAAATATTGCCTTGTTATGTTTTTTTTTTTTTTTCTATAATTTTGATGAGCAAGAAAACATATAATAATGTGCGAAAAGAATCAGGTACATTTTTTTGCCATGGGACCTTACATTCATCTTTTCTACTTGGTTGTAGAGAACTCCCAAGATTTCTATCTAGCTGCAGTCCCTGCATGACCCCCTTCACTTCCAGCTTCTGTGTATGAGTAGTTGGAGCTCTTGCTGCGTAGGCAAGTACGAATTCTATCGTGTAGCTTTGAATCAGTCCTCCATAGCCATACTAGAGGCTGATTTGGTTCCATCTGAATTAAGCTTGGATGAATCTGGCCGAGGAGGTATCGACAGATGCATTGAGGTTTTAAGCAAAAGAGGCTGAAGGTTCCTTCTGAGATTTTGTTCTTTTCAGCAGACCTTTAGAAATACGTTTGCGCTTTACAAACGCGTTTCTAAATGCTACCTAAGACTTGGACCCTTCCCATAGAAAAACTATTCCAGTCTGTTTTGTGGCCTCCTATTCTATCAATGTTCCATGCAGCCTTCAGTGACCACTCTGTCCTATGAACTTCTTGGATGGAGAGTCTGAATTCCAGCACTAGAATTTATAGGCAGATTCCTCTTACCATCTTAAGTTATGTACCACATGCACATTATTAATAGCCTTCAGAATCGAATCATTCAACCTCAAGTGAGCATTAAACATTTCTTCTTTGCCATTTTTTTTTTGTTCTTTTTATGAAGTTTAAACAGATCAGGTGCTTTGTCACCTACTTCATTATGTAGAAATATCCCTCTTAGACTAATTTTAATCCAAACATGACATATTGGGGGTTATATGTAAGAATCAGGATTCTTATATATTTTTTAGTTCTATTTTCTCCGTAAACTTAGGTGGTCGATGCTTTAAAAATATAAAAAGATATTGTGTTACACCATGAAAATGCAATAAATAGAGGGAAAATTTATTTTTTAGCCTCAACTTTATCTTTTACCTTATATACTAAAGGGAAAGAATTCTAAGTTCTAACTTTACATTCCAATTTTTTATCTTCCCACAATTCATATCTAAATATTAACTTGCTCATTTCTACAAAACTTGTGGGGTTTTAATTTTACAATTTAATTTTACACTTCACAAATTGAGAAATGAATTATATCAATGTATCATTCATTAGAAATGTATTAGGTGGAATGTTTATGATACAAATCGAATAGACACCTGTAGAGGCAAAAATTAATAAAAACTTTGTGATGTACTTGTGGGTTGTGGTGTTGTTGCCGTTGTATAGACGCCGTGGTGGAAAATCTGGTTGCTGGGACTGTGAGAGGGAGAAGACGGGAGGTGCTCGTTCTTGAGATCGGATCCAGTCAGTTCGGTCAATACTGAACTGGACGACGTGAAAAGTGAACTGCACCACTTATAAATCGAATTATACAATTAATTGTTGGGTATATATTTCACTCTTTAATTGGATCCAATCAACTATTTGAGAAAATATGAATTCCTAGGAATCATTAGTATCCAATAAGAGAGTGAAATATACACCTAACAATTGGTTGTACAGTTCAATTTATAAGTGATGTAGTTTGCTTTTCACATCGTCCAAATCAATACTCATTGAACTGACTGAATCCGGTCCTCGTTTTTCTTTGTTGTTGTTGGAACTCCACGAGGTGGGATCTCATTTTTCAAAAAATTGAATTTTTTTTAAAGGGGCGGGGTGAATAACTAACGGGTGGAAATAATGGCCCCTTTGTCAAAAACTTGATAGAGTATACAAGTACAAACGTACATAGTTTGTTTATATATTCATTTGAAAATGAGTGTTGTTATACCCAATTTTTTTTTCAGCCTCAATTCAAGTCATATATATGTCGATCGAAAATTAACGAAGCATATACTCACATTAACGAGATACAAATTTTTTTAATATTTTTCTGTAAATGCATCTATGCAATTCATTGAAGTATATGTTTCATTTTTTTTTATAAAAACATATACCTTATTAAATGTGATATATACTATTTTTAAAAAAATTTAAAATATATATAAACTAAAATTAGGGCTAAAAAATAGATTTTACGGGAGAAATGATAAACAACCACGTGTGTAATCCTACATGCAATCATTTTTTAAATACATATTTTATAAAGTTTTTATTTATTGAAATGGTAGACAGTTTCCTTGATATATTAAGGGATAAAAGCTCAAAATGAGAATACAAAGCAAGCATAAAGAAGGTCAAATGTGAGCTAGGTAGAAGAGACATCTACCCTTTCCCAGCAGCACAAAGTGCCAATGTGAGCTAGGTTTTGTTATATAAAGTCAAGTATACAATGATTATACTAGCTTGTATATTTATTTTTTTTATTAAAAAAGAAACAAATTTAACATTTATACACTACGATAGAACCAATATACTAATGCAGTAGACGGGACTGCAAAACAGCTTTTTATTTTTGTAAAAATCATGTAATATATTTTTATGAAAAATAAAATATAAACTCTAGTGAATTTAAATGATATCATTTATAAAAAATGTGAAACTTTTTAACAAGAAATATGCATGCCTTGTTATATTGAGTGGAAGGGGTTAACAAGGTATATTGGACAGTTGGATTGTAAAAAAAACTAGTTGTACCAACGCTCAATCAAAAAATGTGTTTACGGTTACTTTTACAATCTTAACACATTTTAATTTTTTAAAATATATATAATTGTTTAATAAAGTACATATTTTTTCAAAAAATATATACTCAAACAAATTGAGTGAATACCATCTTGCATTTTTCTTAATCGAATACGCAATTAGTTATATACTTTGAAATTTTGAATGAACTGAAAAAAAAAAAAACATTTTCTTATATTATTCTTAACCAAATATATGTTCATCTAACCAAATAAACAAATGCATTTGGTTTCTTTTGAAGATGTATACATTTGTACAGTGAATTATATGTAGGTTAAATAAAAAATTACATAATTCTTTTAATGAAATACTAGTTATCATGCACGTGCGATAGCACGTGGTTCAACATTTTTAGATATATATATAATATATAAAAATATATATTATATAATATTTATATAATATATAATATATTTTAAGATATTAGAATATGTAGATATGATTTATTGATTTTAAAATAAAAATATATTTATATGATTTAATAAAATCTGATTTTGATATCTTAAAATTTTATGATTTATCTAAATTTTATAATAATAGATTAGTAATTAAACAAATCATAATCTTATTAAATCAGATCGTATCATTTAATGATTTTAAAATTTTAAAATTTAAATAAATTCATTACTATCAGTAATTAAACAATTAAATTAAGGATAAAAATGAAAAATGACAATATTGGGTCACATAATTCTTTTAATAAGTAAGTAATAGATATATACACATACATAATAAAACATAATATATACAAAAAGATTGCATGCATGACTGTAAAAAGGGACTCTGAATCAATGTTTTAAACCCGACCAACCTGACCGATTGAACCGGTTAAATCTTTATCCACTTTGAATTTCGATTTGATTTACCTTTAGAACCTAATGGTATAAACAAACTGGTAAAACCCAATCAATACTTCGATTGAATCGACGATTTTTTAGAACCTGCTACATGTTGATTAAACTGACCGATCTTTTATTTATATAGCTAATAAAATTTTAGATTTTTTTATCATAAATTATGATATCATGTAAAAGCATAAAATTACTAAAATTCAGAATTTGACAATTATGCAAAAAAAAAAAAAAAACTATTTCATATTTTTACAAATTTATTTATTTAATATTAATAATAATTTATATATATATATATATATATATATATATATATATATATATATATATTTAGAATGGTTAGGTCAATTTTTATAACAAAGCAAAATGTTACAAAACTGGTCCAAATACGGATGGGGGGGAGTGGAAAAATGATACAGGCTATCAAGGACCCAAAGGGGAGGCTCGGGCAACAATGGAACAAAAAAAACACCGCTTCGTAGTCCGTAGATACACAAGGGGTGTCACCACGGATTGGAAACAAACTTTAATATATTTATTATATCATAATAAGATTATATTTTAAATCCAATTGATTCAATGGTTGAATCAACAAATCAAAACTCATTTAAATTTTAAATTCAACTAACGATTTGATTTTTAAAACATTATTTCGAGTGCACATGGGAGATGTCTTTCCATGTAATTAAGAAACAACATCCAAGGAGTCCCTGTCCATCCGCACACAGCATATCTCCAACATGTTGCCTCTTTCGGCCGAGGTGCCCAATAAAAAAAAAAAGGTGGCCACGTAAAACACGGTATTCATCTTTCATCATTTATCACTTACTTATTTATTTATATTTATTTATTATATATATATTATTATTCAGGCGACTAACTGACTGGTAGTCTGGTATCCATGTTTTTTTTTCATTTTTGAGAATAATTCATATAACTCCTGATTGCTTTTTGAAATCCACGTGACGACTCCTTAAAAATATCTATATAAATTTAAATAAGAGCCTTTAAGATTGAATTTTCGTTGATATGATTGTTTTATGAATATTTTATTTAATTAATTTTAATTGAAATAATAATATATCAAAACTTCTTATAATGTGTTAAAAATGTAAAAAATTTCCTATAAAGATGATTTTACTCTTAGATATGATTTTATAAATTATATAGATGTGTAAAATCTTTATTTATAAATATTTTTAATATTTTTAATAAATTGTAGGAGATTTTTAATACACTGTATTTTCAAAACAGAATATTTATGAAATATTTTTCATCTTTCAACGAAAATTTAACTCAGCAAATTATTTGAATTTACATAGTATAGTGTTTTCAGGGGAGGGGGTATATGGGTTTTAGAAAAACTCAGGGGGTTATATGGATTCCCTCTCCCCCCCCCCCCCCCCCCTTTTTTCCCCCCACCAGAATGACCTCTCAACCGCATCATATAAAAACAATCCACACAAGCTATCTCTCTCTCTCTCTCTGTCTCCCCCTTCTCAAAGCATTCCTTCCTCTCTCTCTCTCTCTCTTTCTCTGTTCTGTCGGTGAAGATGGGATCGGGGGGCAGTCGCATGAGCTCGCGATCGCCTCGTGGTCCGCGGAGGTCTGACCGCTCGAAGAGGTCGCGAGGGCTTGCCTCCTTCATCTGCGGCGGGTCCTCCTCCTCCTCCCAAGCTCCCCCTCTCACGGTCTGTTCGATTTGTTCTTTTTATGCGATCTGCTTTTGTTTTTACTTGTGTATTTGTGTTTCGATCATCCGTGTATTCTCAAAACCCTAATTCCATACGGTGATTTCTGTGTGGTTCTCATGAAATTAGGTGGGTTTTGGTATCAAAAGGGGGAGTTTTGCCTTTTGAATCATTTTTTTTATGCGAACCTTTTTTTTTTTTTTTGGATAAAAAGACGTATTTGTGGTTGTTGAAATATATGCAGTGAAATCAATTCCAAGAAAGCTCAGGCCTTTAGTAACAATTTGATGACCATTTTTGTCCATCAAACGGGTTGAGTAGAGAGGAATCTATATTTTCTACCTTCGATTTTGATAATTCAAATTTATGATCAAATCGATTTGAACAAGTCCGTGGTATCAATTTTTTTTTGTTCTATTCACCACTTTATGAATTCTATTTCACATTGATTTTTGCTTACAGGCTTTAATGTCTTATCTAGCGGGTGATATAAGCCTAATTAGTTCGTTCAACTTGGTTTAATATTCTTTTTCATCTGAAGGCGGATCGTCGTTCAGCTGAAGTAAAATGTTCGCAAACATTATCCCGCACAGACAATGATTCTTCTGGATGCACAAGTGGAACAGGAACATCGAGCCAAATGAGTGATAGCACCACTAGTGAAATTTCTATAGAATATGGTCCAGGAAGAGCTGAAACAAGCAATGCTGGGAAATGCCTTTCTAAAAGTAAGGAGTTGGTACCTTGTCGGTCAGATGCTGTTTATAGCGTAACTGATCCTATTGAGGAGAGGAGTGGTGATCTAGAAAGCGCACCTGTGTCACCCTCAATGGATGGAGACACTTGTCCAGCTTTGGTTGGTAATGCAAATGTGGCTGATTTACCTACTCACATGGAGAGGTTGTGGTCTGGACGCATATCCCAAGAGGTGGGAGGATTTTGCATGGATGGAACGACACCCTCTGACAACCATGAAACTCGTATGGATCCTGAAACGGGTTTGACAGATCCTTCAGCAACTCAGCCATCATTAGCAGATGAGCTCGCTCGAGAGGCTGCCTCACCTGGACCCCTCATGCCTGCTGCACAGAGAGAAGATAGAGTGGGAAGTGTTCTTCATGTTGATGTAGTGAGTATCTCGTCCAATATATTATCTGGCCGTTCTGGTGATATTAGTAGCCGTGAGGTGAGAAGGAATAGCAGAAGACTGTTTTGGGATGCTTTCTCTAGGCGCAGTTACAGAAGAGGCATTGACTCACCTGCACTTGTTTTCTCGACAGAAGATAGTGATGACCTGGGTTTTAATGACAGATGGTTCCTTGACTTTGGCGGTGATATTTTCAACAACGAGTCCAGATATGATTCTGGAGATGTCAGCAACAGAAGTCATGGTTCCAGTGAACGTCATGGATTGGGTGAACGAAGATGGCATAGAAGATCTGAGGTGAAGCTTTTTATAATTTTATGTGCTGCATGAGTTAATTAAAATTTGCTTTGGCAATGGTGTAAGAAACTATAAATCACATATTCCATATACAAATTGCCAAGGCATGGCCTTTTGTCCCTAGGTCCTCATCAGACTGTGTTGCATATCTTGACATAGAACAAAGTTCTTGTGGTGTGATTATTTTTTCTACACAGCACACATTACTGATATGGATGACCGCTGTTTAATATGCTACCTCCAATGGATATTCTCCTCAATGTCATATTCATACATCTGTATTCATTCAGCACTGAAGACTAATCTGAAATGAGCTATCAAATGCAGAGTCTGAGTGTATTGATAAGTGCCCATGTACAGATCAACTTCGGTTTCTTCAGTTGTGGAGAAATCTAGTTTCTGCTTTTTTTACTTTTGGGTATGTGGATCATAATGTTGGCGGTCAGAAAACAACAGGTAAAGAGTTCATGTAGTTGAAATGAGGATGATTGATTTTTAGAAACAAGGAAGCATAAGATTAGAGAAGACGCATTAGAAAATCAGTAATAAATTTAATAAAAAAGAAGAGCTGGTTTCTTGATAGAGGCATTTCATTTTGAATATTTAGCAGATCGCATTCTCTTATGCTCTTCTTATTTACTGTAAGTAGTGCGTTAGTGTAAGTTTTATTGAACGATTGTTGCTGCAGTGACAAATCTTTATTCTTTAGTCTTTCTGTCAGACTGTTATATATGTTTCAAGTGTAATTTGCATGCCTAAACGTAAATTTCATATAAAAAATTCTATAGTTGGAGCAAATTACTATAATTTTCTTTGAGAGAGATACTCCTTTATTGAATTCTGGCATCTATAAAAAAGTGTGATCAGTTGGATTTTGTGAAGCCAGAGAGTTACCTGAGAAGAAGTTGGGGGAACGTATTAGCATAGATTAGATTTGATTTGAATTTTTTTATTTTTTTTAAATGGTGGGATGTCCGCCTTATTCTATTCAGTTGGTGCATATGCAGGATACGGAGATAAGGTATCTCCTCAGAAGACATACAGGAAAAAAAAGACATTCTGTCAACCTTTGTGTGGACCCCAAATTGGATTCTCACCAGCTTCCTATATCTGTCACATAACTCCTGTCCCTGTTCAATTATTAAAGTAACAAACACCCATATTCTCTTTACACTAAGCTCTTAGACATTTTTTCCTTGTATATAGTCTTTCAGTCGTTGTAAGACATATATTCCAGCAGAATGTGTGAAAGATTATTCATGTGAATTTCCCCTTTACACTTATATCCCTCTTAATGAATCTAAACTTACTGTTTTCCTCCAAAAGAAGTTCACTTTAAGCCACACCTCTTGGCTGTATTGACACTTCATGGAGAGGTGGTTTGTGATTCATATTCCTCATTTCACAGAACACACAAGGGTTTCTCCTCATTGTTCCATTTGTTTCTATTCCCTTTAGTGAGTAGTTTATTGAAAGAATGGCCACATAAATGAATGGACTATCGGAGGAGGCTTGACTCTCTCAAATATCCATGTTTTTGTTGGTTGTCAGCTGGCCTGGAAGATGATGGAATGGATAGGGATTCCATGATAGAATAAAATTCACGTCAATCTTAAACTGATCGAATATTGGGTTTCACTGTAGTTTATGTTTCTATGTCATTTCACAGACTTGAATGCTTGTACCTGTACTGCATTTTCTCCTCTTTATTACAGATTCAGAAAATAGGAAGAAATCCGAACAGCACGGGATGAAGTTATGTGGCCTGTGGGATATTTTAAAGGGGAAAAATGACATTTAGAATGTGAAAGAAGTTAAATTAGGGTGGCAGTGGAGAGGCTGGAAGAGTTGTCAGCAGAGCTCGATCTCCTATCTAAGTGGAACTCCTTATCAGTTTAATATATTTCTAATCATATAGTTAAACATATGTATAAATCTGTCAATATTTCTCAATTCGAATTGGTCTTCCTGATATTATTATTTCTTTTACTGCTTACGAATGGGTCATCCATATTCAATATCAATGACATCTATTTTTGTCTTGTTCTGATTTTCATTAATGTAAACTATCATCTATGCAGATCTGGGAAAGTCTTCGTGGAGGCTTTGATGGAAGTAGTAGGCCAACTGCATTTTGTGCATCGGGGCTTCACCCAGATGGTACATGCTCATGTGAGACAATATTTATGACAGAAGAGTCAGGTGCTGGTGCAAGCATTTCTCGTATAGTTATGTTAGCCGAGGCTTTATTTGAGGTACATTTCTATCATCAAATAATTTCCTTTTATTACTTCATTGCTTATAGTAGCTAAAACACCGTAATGATTCTCCAGTACTAGATCGATATTGTAAGTTGTAGGTTGGAATTAGGTGGCCCTTTCTGATATCTATGTCGTGCATTCCCTTATTAATATTTTATTTGCATCATATCGTCCTTTGTAGTGGTGGTGGTGGTGGTGTCTTGTATGTATGCCTGAGGGTTTTACAATTAGTATTAGAGTCTGTCTGCTATGCAAAAGGCTGGGTAAGATTTCACTATGTACATTTGGCATGGTGAGGTTTGATCCATTGTCCTCCTTTTCGGAGACAAGGAGTGCTAACCAAATTGTCTGTGATTGTATATGAACTCTGCCCTTACACATCAAGAACCCTTTTAAAGCGTGAGCTCACTTAAGGCTAAGAGGATAATATCTTTGCATAGGCATGTGGCATTACAACTTTAATTAGATTCTTAAATGGCTGGGGTCTAATTGTATTGGGGGCTAAGGCAGTGCTTGGTTGCACGATTGCAAAACTGATTTTTCGCAATCGTTGGGTTTAAAACTGATTTTACAGGAAGCCCCCCCCCCCCCCCCCCCCCCCAAGCTCTTGAAAATGCAGTTTTTAGGCATTATTTGCCTGAAATCTGTCCGGAGGAAGTTCTCCCTGTTTTTCTGTTTGGTTGTACAATTGCAAAACGCAGCTTCTGCAAACGCAAAAGCTACTTGTTCATCGGGGGGGGGGAAGCTTTTGGTGGGGTGAGAATATTTATGCTTCCTCTCCTGATTTTCTTCTTGTATCAATTTAAGCGGATCTCTCATTTGCACTTTGGAATTTTATCCCAAAATAATTATATTTTGGTGGTAGAATTCGCTCTTATCATGACAAATGAAAACAACCTAGGTAGCTAGGCACAGACAGGTAAGTAAATTGTTGTAAGATATTTATGGAACGTTGGAAACCTCGGTGGTTTGAAGAGTATATGAAGTGCCTACCTGACTCTTGCCTCCAATGGTTGGAGGCTCCTTTTCCGGAAGAGGAGGTTAAGGAGGCAGTTTTTGGGGCTCATGGGGCCTCCTGACATATCAATTCTATGCCTAACACATAACCAGGTTATCTTTAAGGGCGCACTTTATGTGGAGAACATTTGGGAGTCGGTGATTCGTTTCCATCAAAGATTGGGGAGATTTTGCGTGAGGGATAGTAGTGTGTTGTATAGTGGGGAAAGAATTGATATTGAGGAGTAGTGTTGTGCGTTGGTGTTTTTTGGGGCCGAGTAGGTAGATCTCTCTTCTACTGAGACACGGCCCCGAGTCCTTTGTTTTATGTTTAAGCTTGTTTTGTTTTCTTGGGCATTCCCTTCATTTTAATAAACTTTGGGTAGGATGCCTACCATTTCTCTAAAAAAATATTTATTGAGACTATTACATGTAGTAAAGCTAATGAAGCCTTTGATATTATTCTTGTTTTTCAGTGATAATTTTATGGTTTAAAATGCTTTTCAAGTTATCAACTAAATTGGCTTATTTCTAAGTCATCAATTTTCAATTAGTTCTCAGTTTATGGATTATCATTGAAAATGTTCACTCTTCAGGTTCTTGATGAAATCCATCGCCAACCAGTTTCATTTTCACTTTCCATGGTTTCAAGTCCAGCACCAGAATCTGTTGTGAACACATTCCCCCTAAAAAGTCACAAGATGTCTGACATGGCTGAAGGAGGAGATGTGGAACAGTAAGCTTCCTGATCCACCTCATATCTGATTACCCACAGCGATTTATAAAATATGCTTCCCTGTTTTCTGGTTAATTTTTTATAGTGGAATTGTTTGCATTCCTTTTTAATTCATCTCATCTCCTCTCTTGAAGATTGAAATTTATAAATACTTTGATGATAGTTGTTCAGATAAATACAGTGCAAATGGTATATGGAATACCTGGCAGTCAAGTTGGTTCTGCATGACTCACTGGATTGAGATATGTCGTGTATAGATTTCTCTAAGATGAAACTGGATATTGCTGAAATCCTCATTGCCTAGAAAATTGAAATGTTGATTAAATTCCATTAATTTCATATTCTCCAAGATTATTTGGAAATTCATACCATCAATAGTTCCTCTTCACCCATGCTATAGATGTTGTAGTTTTTGCGCCTTGTTTCTGGATATAATGAATGCTTTTCTAATAGTTTCCATCAATAAAGGGTATCTGTTATTCAGAAAACAAGGGTTCCCCTTCTGCATCTTGGTCTCTGATAAATAGCTTTTCAGATTTGTAAACCAGCAAGCCATTCTTCATTGTGCAGGTGCAAATTATAATAGCAGGCCATTAACTGAATGTCATGTTCCCTAATGATAGGATTTTAGACGTTGTTACATGCAGTCTTATATACAGCCCCTGTGCAGTCCTGTTTTGGCTAATGAGGTATATGCTTCATTAGATGAAGCATGTGATTTTTGGTTTCTTTCGCATAAGGGGATATATACAATTCATTGGAATATATACATTTTTTTTTTAATAAAAGATACATTCTTCATTACATGGAGTATATGCCTCTTAAAAAACCAAATCGCATAAGACTGGAAAAAGGACTGCATTTAGGACTTATGTAACATTATTTAAGATCTTTTTTACCTGGTTCAGCTTCTTGCAAATTACCAAAAGAAAAGGGCATGAAAGCCTTTTTTGTGAATGTCTTAAAGGAACATAATTTGTATACTCTCTGAAAAGAACCATTTAATATATAGATTTATCATCTTGTTTTTTTTATTAGATTTTATATATCTTGGTCCAATCTTTTCAGCTCAATCCTTGGTCTTGCTGATATTCTCAGGTGTTACATCTGTCTGTCTGAGTACGAGGAAGGTGACAAGATAAGAGTCCTTCCATGCCGCCACGAATACCATATGGCATGTGTTGATAAATGGCTTAAAGAAATACATAGGTACTGTTCTTGTTCTTGTCCTCACATCACAGTATGTGGCTCTCTGCCCTTAATACTTACCTGTGGTATTTGTGCTACAGGGTTTGCCCACTTTGCCGCGGGGATGTTTGTGCCGGTGTTTCTGAAGGCTCCATTTCGAATTCATAAAAATATAAAATCTCTTCCCCTTGATGAACTGTATGTACATAAAGTATGAGTAACACAGCTTCGCTACTGAAATGTTATTGTCTTTTCTATTTCTTTGAAATATATAAATATGTAGCTAGTTGTGGAGAACATTCTCTTTTATTCGATGTATTAACTGACTTAAGCTCAACGAAACATTGTGTATACGTAGCAGTTATGAAGCAGAGATATGTCAATTTGTAAATTTAGCTGCCTATCTGTTATTGGTTGTGTTTTTAACTATTTTTATTGGGAAATGTCATTGGAAGTTTTTGTTGTTGATTGATCATGTGGATAAAATGTGAATAAATGTGAATAAGATATAGATAACGATTTATAAAACATAAAAAAATGATTTGACATTTGATTCGCATTTTATATTTCATTTTATTTTAGTGGACTTTATTTTTGCATAAGATCTGCTCCTTTGTTTACGGCTCCTAGAATGACTCGGAGCACAATCAACTATGGGAGGAGCTGAGCCTGGTGAAAGCTTCTTGGGGGCTGCCTTGGTGTATAGGAGGAGATTTCAATGTCACCCAAGTGGGTGGGGGACAGAAACAGGGGAGGGCACATCTCTGCTGCTATGGAGAACTTTTCCATGTGGTTAGGCACCGAAGGTCTCATCGACCTGCCTCTTTCCAATCAGGCTTTTACGTGGAGCAGCTTGCGAGAGCTTCTATCATTGGCAATAGGTCTGTCAATCGGACGGATACAGATCGGATAGGCTCGTATCCGTATTTGAATTGTATATCCGAAAAAATATTCATATCTGATATCTGACGGATATTTTAAAACCCATATCTGTATCCGATACGGATTTTCGAACTAGATTAAAATATAAAAAATTTATAAAATCTTAAGTCCTAACATGGTTAAATAGGTATCCACCAAAGACATAAAAATACAAATCCTAATATAGTTAAACAAGTATCCAACATGGTTAAATAGGTTTGTGTTTTGTCCTAGATCATGAGCCATTGGATTTTCATCTAAGGGTTGAAACTAATTCTAACATATATAAATAAAATAACAGTTCAGATACAGATATTGTTCGGATCGGATGGATACGGATTATTTAGTTCGGATACGAATTTTTGGATATCGAATATTTTTTGTATTTTCAGATACGGATCGGATACATACAGATATTTTTTCCCGGTAGTTGACCGGCTTAATTGGGAAGGTTGGACAGAGCACTCGTGGATTCAGAGTGGGAATAAAGGTTCCCTCTATGTTCATTTCGTGGGCTACCAAGGATTTGCTCGGACCACTCTCCACTTCTTATATTGGGCGGTGCTATACATAGGCGGCATCCTCCTTTTAGGTTTGAAAACTGGTGGCTCCACTGTGAAAGATTTTGGGAGGTGGTGGAGAACTCTTGGAGGGGGGAGCCTCCGGGATTGACTGGGGCTCAGAAGATTGCTTGCAAGATCAAAAAGCTGAAAGGGATACGTAAGTGTTGGAATAGGGAGGCGTTGGCCAGGAGGAGGTTGCGAAAGAAGGTGTTGCTGGAGCAGATCAGTGTCTATGATAACTTAGAAGAAGCGGGATTGCTTTCGGAGGAAGAAAGGCAGATGCGAGGGGGGCTGAAAGGGGGATTGTGCTGTTTTGATGCGAATGGAGGAATCTAAATGGCGGCAAAGGTCGCGAGCTGTGTGGCTCAAAGAAGGAGACGAAAACACAAAATTCTTCCACAAAGTGTCGAACCAGAGGAGACCAGTGAACAATATAAGCTATGAGTGGGCGGACAGTTTCTTGAGGATGAGCAGGACATCAGTGACGCTTTAGTGCACCATTTTTCTACTGCCTTCCAGGCCAACAGAAGTTGGGAGTCCTCTTTGGCTTGATGAGGAGTTGGGGAGAGTGCTAGATGATTGTCTGTCCAACCTAGAGGCTGAGTTCAATGAAGAGGAGGTCAAGATGGCAGTGTTTGGTGCGGATGCTGAAAAAGCCCCCCGGTCCCGATCGATTTGGGCTGCGCTACTTTCAGGAATTTTGGGGCTGTGTTAAAGATGATATCATGGATATGTTTAAGGAGTTCTTCGGGTCCTCCAGGGGGATTGGTTCTTTGAATGCTACTTTTTCTCACTCTTATTCCGAAGAAGGCTAGGGCAGTGGAAATTGGGGATTTCAGATTTGTTTTGGCCTCCCCTCAGCTTCTTTTCATCCGTTTAGGTTTTCTTTTTTTAAGGACGCTTGTTGTTGAGGACGATTCGTTAAATGGTGTCCGGAGAAGAAGACGATTCGTTCCCAATGGAGTCCGAAGACGAGTATGAGGAGGATAGGGGGATGAAGCACCGACGGATAGATTCCACCGGCGACTTTGTTGATTTTGCGGAAACTGAGCGGTTTATGATCTGGGAGAATTGGAGGGAGGAGATGGAGAGGGCTGAGGAGGAGTTCGAGAGGGAACAGGAGGAGTTCGAGAGGGAAAAGGAGGAGTTCGAGAGGGAAAAGGAGGAGTTCGAGAGGACTGGGGAGGAGTTCGAGAGGGAACAGGAGGAGTTCGAGAGGAAAAGGGGGGGGATTAAAATGGTGCCAAGGAGCATGGATTCAATCTATACATGTTTATCGGATGATGATGATTCATGTTCATCAGATGATGATGATGATGATTCATGCTCTTATTCCAGAAACCATACTCCTCCTACAGGTTCTACGCCTCCTACAACGGATACGCCTCCTACAATGTATGTGCCTCCTGCAGTTATTGAGTTGGTATGTGCACTCTTCATACCATCAGAAAAAAAAAAAAAAGATGATAAAAACTGTTTCTGCAGGTCATTTGCATTTGTTAGTTTAGATAGTTGTTCATTGACCTTTCTAGATGCTGTCATAGAGTACCAACGACATGTCCATTTATATATCTAAATGTCTCCCTATCCATCCCTGATTGACCATTTTTCATAATTATCAACAGTTTGATAACCAAACATACACTGGACGCTTCATCTTATATATAAAATTATTTTTCAAATGGATTTAATGGCATTTATTTATGAAATTCTGTTCAAGTTCAAGAACGTGGCTTCCTTGATACCTACACTTGCCCTGAGCGCCTCATCTTCCATAGCAGTAAAAAGCACCACCTTCAGTCATTTTCAAATAAATACAATGGCCCTTATTAAGTTCTAGCCAAGTTCAAGAAGATTGGCCTCATTACCTGTACCTTGATAATTGTGCACAAAAAATTCAACTAAATATTCAAAAATGATAAAGTGGCCTATCTTTTCTTTTCTTTTTGATCATGCATGTGCAACTATGTCCACATGCAACACTATTATTGTTTCCCTTTGAAAATTCTACAGCTTAATATCAATGACTATCAATATTTTTTATATGCAAAACAAAGTTCATGGAATAGTACGAGGCAAAGAAAGTTGCAGGATTGTGACGAGGCATCGATGCAAAGGCCCCTCTTTTTTTGTTTAATTGGGATGGTAGTTGTTTCAAATGCTTGGGATTCCATCATAGATGCGCGTCAACAGGCTGCATCACTATGAAATGTACCTTGGCGAAAAGAAAAGTCTAAAAAATTGAGATATGGCTGTCAACCCTTTTCATGTCGATCGAGATGGCCATCATGCATCTTCTATTCTTCCATTAAGTTGTCAACATTGCTGAACTATAATGGAACTTTGGGATTAGTAGAACTTCAAGTTATTATGACTTAGTGTCCGGGCTCAAACCAAACCTTATGTTTTAAGTGGTAAACTTAAGCGTTTAGATTATTTTTCAAATTTGTGAGATGAAATCTGAATTTTCCAATTTGTTTTTACAATTCTACTCTCAATTCTAACACTCTTTCGTAATTTCAAGTTTTCCATTCTTTATGTTGTCCTTCCCATTCTCATATGTATCATCTCCTCTATATGGGTATCTACTATTCTTTGTTGCGACTAATATAGAGTTCAAATTGTAGAGTTCAAATTGTTTCAAGAACATCGTTTTGATAACCAAAATCAAACCAAAACACAATATGAGCCTGACTAGAACTCGACTAAATCTAATACAAACTTGAATGCAAACCAAAATTTTAGTCGACTTCCTTAGGTTGTGAGGGTCGGGTAGGGTTTGGGTTGACCTCCAGACTTTTGTTCGCTTGAGCTGCAACCCAACTCAACTGGATCAAGTTGTTGCCCTAAATTTAAATTTACCGTTAAGCAACATGTTTATCTATATGGCTGACAAGGAATGATGAATTATTCCAACGTAAAATGTGTTATCCAGAAAATACTCAAGTACCTGACACTTGGATAATTTTTGTATATTTTCTCAAGTATTGGAGCAGATAGGAAGGGAACTTTTTGTAGAGTGAGACTGGAGAAAATATTCAAGTTCTCCATCTTCAAAGTACCTTGTGACATCCTCCATAGATTGGAGAAAATTAGAAGACATTCTGTCACCAAGGAGAGTGAGAAGGGGCTTCATTTGGTGAAATTAGATCTTGTTTGCCGGGCAAAGAAAGGAGGAATGGGCGTTCTCAATCTACAAAACATGAGCAAAGCCTTATTGGAAAAATGTCTTTGGAGATTCCTAACGGACGTGGAATCTCTTTGGTTTTGAGTAACCGGAGAATTGGTGTATGGATATCAATAGGCTTTTGTTGGCTCCTTGACCTAGAGTGGCCATTTCGAAGGTTTGGAAGGATATTCTCGACTTGACCAATGAAATTATAGAGGAGATTCTCTTAATACCAAGGAATAGGTTGGAAATCTTATCTTGGAAGAACAATTTGTGTTCTTTGTTAAAGTGCTGAGGAAACAGGAGATCATCGATCATTTCTTCGAGTGTCACATTAGTGCAAATTTGGAGAGGGTGGATTTGGCTCTTGGGACCCAATTTTCTTTTAAAGACCTCGATAGCATGTGGAGATGATTCCTTAGGAGACGCAAGAGAAGTGATCATAGCAACCGTAGAAAATTTTAATGGCTCGTTCCCCATGCGGTGTGTCGGAGCGTATGTATTATTCACCATGAGGGCATTTTTTCAACACGAGGATTTACATGGAGAACACTTAGACAAATGTTTCCCTACTCAGAACTTGGTTACCACGCTGTTGGGTGTGGACACACCTTTCCCCATCACGAGTAATTTATGGAGCGAGCATTGAAGGAAAATGGTTTCTCTACTTTGGGGCCTTTAATTTGTGAGAAATTGTATTAATTTTTTTTTCCTTTCTTTTTTCCCAATTTGGCTGGAGATACCTTGTCTTCCTTTTTTGTACGAGGGCATCTTTCATTAAAAAGATTGCTCCAATCCTCTCTCTCAGATAAAAGGCCCAAAAATTATACATTGTTTTGTCCTATGTATTTTCCTGTTTGTCTAATTTTTGTAAAAAAATATAGAAAAATTCTCCCCGGGAAAAAAAATGAAACAAGTTACATATAAAATTTGAAGGAATGACACATGAGAATCATTTGAAAACAACAAAAATTTGGCACGCATGTGGGTGACTGGTGGCCTGGGAATCAGAACATGCACTGATGAGCGCAGTTAGTTTGGTGTTTCTTTGCATCTAGAATAAAAATGGCTACAACAAGAGAAATATCGTTGTTTTTGACTTATTGTATTTTTTTGGTTGGGCATAGGAAGCATTGTTGTATAAATTTTTGTTATACTTGTGCTTGTTGTTTTAGTTATGCCAGTTCCTGTTCATTAATGGCTTTTGTATTCTATAGTGATGTAGGATAGAGCTAAGGTTTAATGTTAGAAAATGAAGAGTGATAACAGAAGAAAGTATGGGAACAAAATAAGACCAAACATAACCTTTTGGATTTGCCAGAACAGCAATATAGTAAGTCTTTTTCTTCTCTGAAATAATAATGGTAAAATGTGTACAATTCTACTAGGAATCCCAATCCTTTTGGATTCTTTATCGAGTCCTTTTAAAGGACTCCAAATAACTTGACTGAAATTACTAAATTAAACCTCCTAATTCTAATAGGGACCGCACAAACATGCACAAGTCAATTTTGTAAAACTTAGTTTTTTTCAGAATAGCATGTCTGATTATTCTGATTGCGTTGTTCTATTTCTTGAAGGAGAAGAAGCGAGAACAGTGTCCTGTTTTTTTGGATCACCTAAAAAATTTGGATATAACGGTATGTCTTAGAATTTGCAATATTTATTATATTTATCAAGATCAATCAGACGAAATAGATTCTTTTCCACTGGTCTGCAGTGGTTCAGTACTTTAGAGGACGTTAAAAAAAAGATCACCCTGTCAGAGGATCAATGTTGTTACCTGGAGACCGAGGACAAAGAACATATTATAAAGGTATGCATAGTGCAAGTTTAATTTATTAAGTTAATGATTTATTTTATAATGCATGTTTGTGATGAGTATATATTATTTTATCTTAGAAGCGCCTGCGATATTTGGAGATTATAGGAGAAGAAAGATTGAGGTCGTATTGTCAGGAACTCATTCTTGAAAAAATCCATGTCTGGGTAAGGCTATGGGGGAAATGACATTCATTAGGCTTTTGAGTGAACTATGCATTTTATCTTCCAAATTGGCATTTTGCTTTTCTGTGGTTGCAGGACACATTTGTATCCTGAATTACGAGGAGTTGAAGGATCAACTCCTTTATAATAATCCAGACTTCCACGACTTTGATTTGAAAAAGACATTTCATGAATCATGCTATGTAATCATTTATTTTTATTTGTCTAGTGTGACCGATTCTCCCTGTTACATTTATGGTATCTTATGATCTGAATTTGAATATCTTGTGCAGCGACCGTCTGATGCAATGATGGAAATGAAGGCTGATTTGGGTTCTATTATTAGTAAGGTACCTTTGCATTGTTGATTTAAGAAAAAGAACTGAATGGTCTCAGAAAATATTCATTTCATGTCAATCCTTAGGATTACAAATGTCTTTTCGAAGTCTGCTAAAATTTTGGTTATTTTTAGTCGTTAAATTCTGTGTCAGGGTTATATATCACTGAATATGAAAAACTTGAATGACAGGATATGAGGACAAAATCCTGAATTACCTGAAGTTACGAGCTGCTAAATATGGAATCTGAGAAAGCAAGATGATCATTTGATGTAGTTCCTCGCCGATGGCATTTCTGAAGCTGTGGAGTTTGCTTTCTGATTGGAGAGTGACCTATTATTTGAATACCTTTTCTTTTTTAAAGGCTGCATACAGACCCTAGTATTTGGAGTGATCAAACTCACTCCAGCAATACGAAGGCTTGGTTTGGCATTAGGATAAGTATTTGAGATAAGGTAATAATTGGGTTAAATTACATATTATTCTATATGACATAAGAAAAAAAGAAAGAAGATAAAGCATGAACAATTATTTGTATTTTGATATTAAAAAGTTAGGACTTTTTGTTCTAGGTAAAAGGTGGAATAGATTTTATCCTCATTTTTTAACTACATTTTGTAAAACATGAACAACATTTATGACTGTTATTTTCAAAAAAATAAAAATAAAAAACTTTATAAAATCAAAACCAACAATATTAATGTCTCTTTAATAGAAAGGGTAAACAGATTTTGTATTTTTAAATTTTTTTTTTAAATTATTTCATATTTTACTTCATGTGATCTATAAATACAGAGTTAAGGACAAGAACAAAAAAAATAGAGAGATAATAAAATGCATTATCAAATATAAATATAAATAAAAATAATGATTTTTTTATCCTCATAAATTAAACTAACTTGTCATAAATATTTATTCATTTACCAAACCTAAGCGTATAATTCAAATGAAAGATCAAGATCACTGGTCATTTTACTACTCATTTGGCTGAATTCTGACCTCTTTTTTAGACCGGCCAAGCAACCACCTCTTCTCAGTCTTGGTCTCTTTTGCACTCTTGATACTCTTCTTTGGCTGTGTTTAGTTGTATTTTGCGGTTCTTGTGAGCTCGCACACGATGATCCGGTCTATTGGTGAGTGGTTCGATCCACCCATTAGGGTAACGCATAATACATGTGTATGTGCATTGACGTATTCTTGTAGGTGTTGTAGTTGCGTTATAAATTGTAGAGATGACATGTATTGCTATAATTGTATCGTATCATGCTAGATAACCTATATTTTGTATAATATAACCGTATTTTGTATAGATAATCTGTATTGCACTTAATATACTTGCACATATATTGTGATGCTTGTCTAAGTGTCTATCAACCCATATTTTCATACGAAAAATGTTAGACTCAGTCACATTCATCAACCAAAATTCAATCCTCACATGTTTTCATTTTTTTTAAAATAGTAAACATCATGAGGTATATATTTTGATAAAAAGTGTATATCGTTTCATTTTGAGTTGAATGAACTAATTTTTAATAAGTGTAAGAAAATATTTAATGTGGTATATACAATATCTCACAAGGTATATGCTTCACTAAATTTCTAACGTGATATGTAAGACTGTGTTTTGGACTGAGAAAAAAACTGAGTGTAACAGCACTAATTTTCATACGCCTTGTTCTTTTTTTATGATTTATGGATGCCTTGTTCTTTTTTCTTTTTTTTTTCAAAATAATAATTATGACGTCTGTGTATTGTAATGTCTTTTCCCCTTTTATGTCCTAAATTTACAAGAATTTGTTTGTTGTGTCACTGTATCCATGTCGTGTATATATATACATTGAATCATAATATAACTAAAAAATTGTTTCTGAGCTTTGAAGGGTTAAGGGCAAGTGTATAAATACAGTGCTTAATGATTTTTTGGGTGAAAAATTAAGAAATGCCATTGGCGAGGAACTACATAAAATAAAAGGTGAATGTTAGATCATAGAGAGAGAAACACACAAAAAAAAGTTCAAATTATCATCTTACATTCTCAGATTCCATAATTAGCAGCTTGTAACTTCAGGTCATTCAGGATTTTGTCCTTCATATCCTGCAATTCAAGTTTTTCATATTCAGTGATATATAACCCTCACACAAAATTTAACAACTAAAAATAACCAAAATTTTAGTGGACTTCAAAAAGACATTTGTAATCCTCAGGAGTAACATGAAAGTGATTATTTTCTACTGACCAATGAGTTTTGTCTCTTAAATCAATAATGCAAAGGTACCTTACTAATAGAACTCGAAGTAGCCTTCATTTCCTTGATTCTAACAGACAGTAACTGCACAAGATATTCAAATTCAGATCATAAGAGACCATAAATGTAAGAGGAAGAATCAGTTGCAGCAGACAAAATAAAAATAAATGATTACATGGCGTGAATCACGAAAAATCTGTATCAAATCGAAGTCCTCAAAGCCTGGATGTTTATAGAGGATTTATAAAATATATAAATATATAATAAATTTAATAAATTAAATTTGCACTATGCATACCTTTATAATGTGTTCTCTATCATCGGTACTCAAGTAACAACATTGATCCTCTGGCAGGGTGATCTTTTTTTTTTTTAATGTCCTCTAAAGTACTGAACCTCTGCAGACCAGTGGAAAAGAATCTAATTCGGTCTGACTGATCTTGATAGACATAATAGATATTGCAAATTCTAAGACATACCGTTATATCCAAACTTTTTACATGGCCCGAAAAAACAGGAGCCTGTTCTAGCTTCTTCTTCTTCTTCAAGAAATAAAACAATGCAATCAGAATAATGCATTCTAAATGCTAACATTTCAGAATAGACGCGAAGTGCTAACATAATCAGAACTACCAATAGACATGCTATTCTGAAAAGACTTGAGTTTTACAAAATTGACTTGTGCATTGCTTGTGCAGTTCTATTAGATGGGAGTCTTTATTTAGTAATTTGAGTCAAGTTATTTGGAAAGGACTCGAATTATTGACTAAAGAACCCAAAAGGATTGGGAGTCCTAGTAGAATTGTACACATGTCATCATTATTATTTCTGAGAAGAAAAAGACTTCCTATATTGCTGTTCTGGCAAATTTATTCAACCATTCAGCCTATACAGGTTATGTTTGGTCCTATTTTGTTCCCATACTCTCTTCTGTTGTCACTCTTGATCTTCTTACAGTTAACCCTAGCTCTGTCCTACATCACTATAGAATACAAAAGCCATAAACGAAAATGAACTGGCATAGAAACTAGAGTAGCCATACATTGTATTCCCAAAATAAATAAATAAATAAAAGAACCAAACATGCAGGAGGGAAAAGGTGAAGAAGAATAGATGGTGGCGGCGGTGCACCTTAAACCCCAAAATACAGGGGAAAAAAAAAAAAAAAAAACCCTCCCATCATCCAAAAAATTCAACCGTTGGGAAAATAATTATATCCATAGCTTCCACATGAAGCCTGACCATTGGAGAAGAGATTGGGGTGGCAGTTTTCATCATTGTTATCTCCAAAGGCAACCCAGCCCGCGGACTGATCTCTGCTCTTCTCTTTAGCAGCATTTCAAAGCGTCTCCATTTCCCCAACATGGTCTTTGAACTCCTTTTTCACAACATTGAGTACAACATCTCCGTACCTATCGCACCATGATCTGGAGAAAAAAATGTGACATGTCATGTTAGGAGGTACACTATTTAGTTTAGTGTCACTAGTAGAGAAACTATGGTTGCATACTTTGGGAAGAACTTTTTGAGGTCGTCTTTGTCGACGGGAAGCCTAGTTGATATCACCTCAATTTGATCGTTCCTGGTCGAAAATAATCTGGGAACATATGAAATAACAATGTAAATGGAGGACATGAGTTAAGAACAGAATTAATGAAAGCTTACGAGAAGCTGAGGTTCTGATTTGTGGAACACAATTCGGCTTGAATTTGGGAGAGCTCCTTCTTTATATTCTCTCCTAATACCTTTCACAGAAGAAATGGAAATGCATCAATTAAACAACACAAACAAATCATCAAATTGGGATCAAATACTAAGTAAACCATGAAGTTCCACCCAACCTTGTCAAGGAAGAAATCAGAAGAAGACCCATCAGGATGTATAACCTTCTTGATCCTCTTAGTGTCAGGTCCCTCTCCAATGGGGCTCGCAACAAGCATGCAAGGGACCGATGAAGCATCATCCGATCTCTCCCCCGGAGGGAGATAAGGAGTCGTGGACTCATCCTCTGAGCTCTTCTTCCATTTCTTGAATCCGTCGAACCCCCATTGTTTCTTACCGGAGTTTGATACAGAATCCCCTCCAGAAGACTTCCCATCTTTCACTTCTCTATGTATAAGACTCTGAAAGCCTTTCCTTTTCACCTTCTCCATGCCTTCTTCTCTGTCTGTCTTGATAGGCGGCGGTGGTGAGCAATGATTCATAAGGATCGAATTAGTGTTTGATGCATCCAATGAAGGGCGATTCATCATGTCATTCTTTACAAATATATTCATCGTGTCATTTTTGAAACAAAATACCACCATTAACTTAGGGATCTAAAAAAAATAAAAAAAAAGTCCAGGGATCTATTGTTATTACAAAGGTGTTCCCAGGGACCTTTAATTATTTCTTTTAAAAAAAAAAAGATGGTCTGAGAGATTAGTTGAAGTCTATTAAATTTCAATAGGTAAATTCTAGATTATTATCTAATTTGAGCCTCGGTTATTCAAATCTAGAATTATGTTAGGAGGTCTATCCTAACATGTGGAATTCCCCACACGAACCAAGCTGCTATGGTTGTACCTGGTTTTGGTTCACCGCAGTTTAGACCTCATCGTCAACCCAAAGATCACTTCGATAGTTAATTCTGGTTTAGGCTCTAAGTTATATAAATGCAATGTTGATTTACAGATTTGTCTGCTAAATGAATCTTCATCTTTGCTTTACATCTGACACCTATAATATTTCAACTCAGATAGGTATCCATTAAGCAGACCTACTTAGAGGAATTTGAAGAGGTTTCACAGATTGACTGGATTGGAGAAGAAGAGCTCCCCCCTTGATTTAGATACGCCCACTATGTTAGCTTTATAATATCATGATAAACAATGAAGAATTTGAGAGATCAACTAACTATATCCCATTTTTCTGCTAAACCATACATGCCCCAATCATCCTGGTTGAGTAACAGATTGGGTTATATAGGAAAGCCTTACAAGATTAAGGTCATAACCAGGATGTGGCAAGCTAGCAATCAAAATGAATATGATCATTCTTTATATATAGATAGAGAAGCTGATTTCAGTGCAACCAACAAATCAACTACAAAATTATTCTACACGATAAAGATAATAATAATGAAGAAACCATGCATGCCCCAGTCATCCTGGTTGAGTAACAGATTGGGTTATATACTTATATAGGAAAGCCTTACAAGATTAAGATCATAACCAGGATGTGGCAAGCTAGCAATCAAAATGAATCTGATCATTCTTTATATGTAGATAGAGAAGCTGATTTCAGTGCAACCAACAAATCAACTACAAAATTATTCTACATAAAAAAGATAATAATAATGAAGAAACCATAATACATTGTTATGATTATGAAAAAAAAAGACCCAAATGAAATCACCAGCACATATATACCACCTATATGCGTAACATCACAAACCCAGTCTGGCATCAATGACCACTTGAATTCCAGAAAGGATTTTGATAGTGAGAAGTGCTCGATTCATATTTCAGCCTATCATTACCACCGTTGGCAAAATAATTATATCCATTGCTTCCATATGATGCCTGACCATTGGAGAAGAGATTGGGGTGGCAGTTTTCATCATTGTTATCTCCAAAGGCAACCCAGCCCGCGGACTGATCTCTGCTCTTCTCTTTAGCAGCATTTCGAAGCGTCTCCATTTCCCCGACATGGTCTTTGAACTCCTTTTTCACAACATCGAGTACAACATCTCCATACCTATCGCACCATGATCTGGAGAAAAAAATGTGACATGTCATGTTAGGAGGTACACTATTTAGTTTAGTGTCACTAGTAGAGAGACTATGGTTGCATACTTTGGGAAGAACTTTTTGAGGTCGTCTTTGTCGACGGGAAGCCTAGTTGATATCGCCTCAATTTGATCGTTCCTGGTCGAAAATAATTTGGGAACATATGAAATAACAATGTAAATGGAGGACATGAGTTAAGAACAGAATTAATGAAAGCTTACGAGAAGCTGAGGTTCTGATTTGTGGAACACAATTCAGCTTGAATTTGAGAGAGCTCCTTCTTTATATTCTCTCCTAATACCTTTCACAGAAGAAATGGAAATGCATCAATTAAACAACACAAACAAATCAGCAAATTGGGATCAAATACTAAGTAAACCATGAAGTTCCACCCAACCTTGTCAAGGAAGAAATCAGAAGAAGACCCATCAGGATGTATAACCTTCTTGATCCTCTTAGTGTCAGGTCCCTCTCCAATGGGGCTCGCAACAAGCATGCAAGGGACCGATGAAGCATCATCCGATCTCTCCCCCGGAGGGAGATAAGGAGTCGTGGACTCATCCTCTGAGCTCTTCTTCCATTTCTTGAATCCGTCGAACCCCCATTGTTTCTTACCGGAGTTTGATACAGAATCCCCTCCAGAAGACTTCCCATCTTTCACTTCTCTATGTATAAGACTCTGAAAGCCTTTCCTTTTCACCTTCTCCATGCCTTCTTCTCTGTCTGTCTTGATAGGCGGCGGTGGTGAGCAATGATTCATAAGGATCGAATTAGTGTTTGATGCATCCAATGAAGGGCGATTCATCGTGTCATTCTTTGATCTGCCCTTCTCGGATTTGTAGAAAGAAATTGCGCTTTTGATCTTCTTCATAGGGGACCGACGCCTGGCCTTGCTCTGGCTCTCCTTATCGTCGATGCAGTCCTCATCCTTCAATTCAATGACAGACCACTCCTCTTCAGGCTGATCTGCCATCATCGGACCCGCAACAATCACGTCTCTACATTCAATCTCGGCTCCTTGTACGGCCAACCTTTGCAGGAGAGGCCTCTTGGAAGAATGGTATTCGTTCTCCGATATGCATTTCGCATAGAGAAGATCCTTCAAACAAGAATTATATAAAAAAATTAAAAACAACCCATCATCAATTTTAGACTCCAAACATTCATTATATCAAAAACTAAAGACAACCCATCATCAATTTTAGACTCCAAACATGAATTACATCCAAAATTAAAGAGAACCCGTCATCAATTTCAGACCCAAAATTGTGAAAGTCATCGACTTTCTTTACCTGCAAGAAGACGAGCTTGTCGCGGATGATCGTGATGGGCTCACGGTCAGAGGGGGAGGCGATGAGGGTGTCGATGAGGTGGGAACGGAAGGCGGAGACCTCGGTCTCGGCGGTGATCCCCTCCTTGTGTAGGCCGATGAGGTTGAGGAGGCGGTGGAAGGACTCCTGCTGCCATTTGAGGTTGTCGGACTGTCTCTTCGCGAGCTTCTGCTCCAAAGACGTGTTGGGGAGTCTCCGGTTCTTGAGAGAGAAGGGGAGGACCGTCTTGCAGAGGGAGGTGATCTTGTCGTGGATCGTCGAGTAGTAAGTCGGCGTGTACGTGTACACCATTTTTAATTTCTTTCTTTGCTTCCGAAAATGGTGTGTGTTTTGTGAGCTTGTGATGAAACAGAGTTTTTTCTTCTTCCCTGTTTGGGTGATCTCTTTTGGGCTCTCATTTGATTTGAAATACATAACGGTCATTTGGAACTAGCCGTTGTGGATACTTTGACGAAAATGCCCCTGGTGTTGGAGGGTTAATTGATTGGTTGTGGTTTGAAATTTTTAACGGTTGGATTGAAGTGGCCGGATTTTGGAATCATCAGGAGCGTTTATTAGAACACGGACTAGCTCAGATTGAATTATTAATTAGAGAAAAATCCAAATAACCCCCTGTAAATTTTCCTAAATCCATATAGCTCCCTGACTTTTCGTGAATTCCATGTACCCCGTGAAAACATCTTATGTAAATACAAATAGCCCCTGAGTTAAACTTTCATTGACAAATGAAAAATATTATGCGATTATTCTATTTGATTAACATTAACTTAAAACACACTTTACCAAAAAAACTCATATGATGTGTTAAAAATGCGGGAACCCCTGTAAATGATAAATTTATCTCTTTGAATTGAGTCTTATAAGGGTAAAATCATCATCTATAGAGAGTTTTTTTTTCACATTTTAACTCAATCTAGATTTTTCATATACCGTGTTTTGAGTAGAGGTTAATCAAACAGAATATTTACAAAATATTTTTCATCTGACAACAGAAATTTAACTCAATGAATTATTTGAATTTACACATGTGTTTTAAGGAGATTATATAGATTTTAGAAAAAGTGAGGGACCATATGGATTTCAGACATTTTCAGAAGTTACATGGATTTTTCCCTATCCTTTATTATCACCATATAAACAGAAGATTTTCATTGGTGAATTTTTCATGATATGCTAAATATTACTAAGAGAAAATTAGTGATTATTATCTGTTCCTATTCACAGATAAAATTTTATGATAATTTTATTTAAATACCGTGAGAACTGGACATTAAAGATCAAACTTACGCAAATAAAAAATAAAATATATCTGCATGACTGCATACATTACGTAAATAATATTAAGAATATGCGTTTGTTTTAGAAAAAAAATGACTAAAAAATCTCTTAGAAAGTAGAAATATTAAAATTAGCCACTTTTTAAAATTATACAAAAAAAAATCTCATTTCACAATTTTGAAAACACAAAAAGATTAATCTACCCTTATATAATTAGATCAATAACATCCCTCTAACCCTTGTTAGATTATTCCACACTAAAATTCTATTTTTTCTACAAAACAATAATCTCTTTTTATATGACTCAAATCAATCTCCTTACATGTTTTATTATTATATATCATATTGTATGTTTCTTATATATATTTTATCTGATATTGTTTATCATTTCCCATCGTGTATAATCATAATATGTAATTTAAATATGTGTTGTGCCCTAATGCAGCAAATGATATTTTAGTATTCTAAATCCTTATTCAAATTTTTTTTTTTTTGCTTGGGCTATTCACATATTTTTATGGCGTCATTAGTACATATCTATTTTTATAAAGAAGCGTCAATATTTAATGGAGTTTATCATAATAAATTCAAATTATATTAGCACATATCTTACAAAATCTACATAATCACAAAGAATTTAGAGTAAAAAAGTTCTACATGAGAATGCATGAAATACATTAATAAAATGAAGAGGGTGAAATATTTTAATAAAGTTAAGAGATATGGAATATGTTAATGATCTAATTATATAAGGGTAGATTAATTTTTTGTGTTTCCAAAATTATAAAATGAGACTTTTTTTTGTATTATTTTTAAAAGTGACTGATTTAAGTATTTCTAATTTTTAGGAGACTTTTTTTTTATCATTTTTCCTTTTTTTTAATAGAAAGAATATTTTTTTATAAATATTAATTCCATTTGACCATGAATACAATGATTGAAAATTTTATTGATAATATTTTCACACAAATAAATGATAATAATAATATTTTGTTATAAAATAGCTGGAGTAGCTCAGTTGGCTAGCTGCGTGTGGCTATTCATTTTCTTATAAAATAAAATAATATTTTATTGTCATTTAACTAACTAATAATTTTTCTTATCAACTTTCTTCTACTAATTTTCAATTTTATTTAAAGGGAAAAATCTAAATAACCCCCTCTAAATTGGCTGAAACCATATAACGTGGTGACTTTTCCTAAAGTCTATATAGCCCCCTAAAAACACATATGTAAATCTAAATAGCCACCTGAGTTAAATTTTTGTTGATAAATTAATATTATTCTGTAAATATTCTATCTTATTAACTCTGACTGAAAATATAATATACCAAAACCCAATACAATGTGTTAAACAATGTGAAAAATCTTTTGTAACTAATAATTTTATCTCTCCAGACAGAGTTTTATAATTTATCCGTAAGAATAAAATCTTTATTTACATAGAGTTTTTCACATTTTTAACAAATCATAGTTAATTTTCAGTATATTATATTTTCAATCAGCGTTAATCAAATTGAATATTCTCATAATATTTTTCATCTGTTAATTTAAGTTGATTTATAGAATTATTTGATTTACATAAATATTTTTAAGGAGTTACATGAATTTTTTAAAAAATAAGAGGTTAAATGGATTTGAGTCGATTTACAGTCAAATTTTTTTTTTTCCCTGGTTTAAAATGATCAACCAAAATAATAATTACACGTCAATATATAAGAAGGAATAGAAGTCCATGACCCACTTGCAAATAAATAATTGCCATAACGGCCAACGAAATCTGCACCATGTGTTACACTCACTTTTCACCTCACATCTAAGTTCCTTCACCCTCCATGCAGTAAAATATAGCATGATGAAAAAATGAAAGGTCTATTTTTTATTTTTTTTTAAGTGAAAAATAAATATTTTATAAAATTTTAAAAATATTACAATTGATCAGAAGATAAAAAAGGACTCTCAAGTCTAAAAAAATAGAGGAGAAGATAAAAGAAGAAAGTGAAGAAAGCCATGAAAGAGAGAATATAATAAAACGAGACAAGCTCACACCACTCAAGCATACATTTTTCTAATTAAGCATATATTTTTATACAAATAAAATATATGCTCATATAATTTAGTATATACTTGATTAGTTATTTCATATACAAAGTAAATATAATAGAAATTATGTATCAGAAAGTAAACATGTATGAGGACCTATTTAATTAGGAGAGCCAAACTACTGGTAATAATAGAATTTAATATGAAACACTAGAGATGCATTCAATTTTTTTGGGAGAGGCTTTTCTCCCTACCATTCTTTTGAAATCACCACCAAAAAAATCTTTGTGGAGGGTAGGTTTGAAAATATGAGAAATGAGAGTGAGAGGAGAGAGAGAGAGAGAGAGAGAGATGGAAGGAGTTATTCACCTACTGACCTACCCTCTTTTTATTTATTAACTTTAATGTAATGTTGAAAGATATTTTTATGTTCTTATTTTTATGTCCCATAATCTGTATGTAACTAAAATATCAGAAAGTTAGAGAGAGAGAAGCATCTTATCCTTTCCCTAGTCTATTTTCAGTATGTCTTGATATGTTTTTGGGGTTTATTGCAAAACATTGCCCAGGTGAAAAGCAATCCACCCTGTCACTGTCTCTCAATTTCTTCTTTATGCATTATCTTTACCGGCGAGTGAGCACAAACAACATCAAACAAATCTCATCGTTAAATACAAGACGACAGGTGGTAACTGATGGGGTGTCATTTTTGGACGGTTGTAGAGACGAAGGTCCAAAGAATCTTCCTTGTGGGGTCATCATTTTGACCACCTTTATACCACTCTCACTTTACTACCATTCCATAAATTCAAACTGCACAATGTTTAAATAGCATAATAAAATTCGATTTTTTTTTAAAAAAATATTTTTTATTATTTAAAAGAGTTTTTTTTATATTAAAAGTTAATTTTTTTTATTTAAATATGTTTTTCCAGAATGTTTGAAAACACATTTATGTTTTTTGATTTCTAAAAAAATGAAAGCTTTTGAAACAGGTTCTGAACGACATATAATTTTGTTATTTTTGTTTAAAGTGAGTCCATACAAATTATTAGAGTTTAGTACTCATTTTCACGAAGATGCATATGTTTTTAAAAAAAGAATTATAACATGTGTAATTAACATGTTCGGTCACACTAATATTTACTTATTTTTTGAACGGAATGTGAGCACATTTATTTTAAAATATTAACAAAACAGACCATGTTCGAATAGGGGATGAGAGGAATAGAAGTCAAAAAGTAAAAACATACAAAACACAACACACATGCACGAGCATCCGGTAGAGAAGGCCTCTACTTGATCACACCTTATCCACTACCCGCAATGCATTCTCGTCCACCAAAATTTGCGTCGCTCCCACCAATCATGTCCCTCACTCAGAGATATTCAGTCGAACCATCTCCCAATATTATAGAAACAGATAAGGGCGTTGTTACACGTGGTTTTTTTAACAATCCCAAATGCACTCATATATATCTCGTTAGCAATCCAACAAGGTATATATGTATACCTTCTTAGATGATGTATATATCTCGTTTAATTTTTTTACATTTATTAAAAATAGGTTTATTGAATTTGGAATAAACCAATATATATTTTTCAAAACATATATCTTATTATACAAGATTTATTATTTAAAATAAAATAAAACATAAGATGACTTTCCTTAGGACCACATTTGGTATCGTGTCTAACATTTTTTTTTCCTTGGTCATATCTTCCCTTATTAGCAGTCGGCAAGACTCGAATCCAAGTCCGCTTACTAAAGAAAGGGTACCTCTCTCATCTTATCAAAAAGAGATTCGATACTGTGTCTAACATTATCCAGCAGAATTGTTACCAAGTTCACACACAAAAAAATGCTAGTGCCAAGAAAGAAAAGATACAAAGCAAACGTAATAAAGAGATGAAAACGATGTGTAAAAAAGAAAAGCTAAAATAATTGTTCTATATATGTTTCAATTATTTGCCATTCCTTCTCACAAAAAAAAATGCTCCACTCCCACCACCATCATACATGTGTCATGGGGAAACATAAAAATCTCATGTTATGTACTATGTGTTTGTTAGGCAGACAGTAGTTGCAGAGCATCTCTTGCACCTTGTGTTCCCTCCTACATCACACACATAAGGACTCATGAGCCAGAACCATCTCTGCTAAGCTTTGCAGCCATGGCTGGGATGCTCCCCGGAGTGGAATGCGCGAGGCGACGACGGTTCCACCAAGGAGGATCCGCCGATCCACTCGCCGGAGTCGGGATTTGCCGGACGAGGCGCTCCTCCTTCTGTCTCTACACAAGCAACTATGACACCATCCATGTCACTTCCAACACGGTACTACTATTACTACTACTACTACGCATAAAAAGTGAATTATATCAGACATGATTTGTTTGATCTAATTTTTGCTTTGTGTGTTATTAAATTATCAGCAAAGGAACACTTTGAGCCAAAGCCTTCATGATGGGCAGCTAGAAGACGTAGCAAGAGAAGCCAAGGAGAGATTAGATGAGAGGCTAAGGAGCCAAAGGACTTCTGATTTCAGAAGGTAAACATTTGAATCTTATCAAGTCTAATCAGTTGTCACATCTAACTTTACTCATTTGTGATTGATTATATGATTAAAAAAAAAAGGTACAACAACACTGGAAGCCTGATCAGGCCAAAGAAAGAAGAGGGTGGTCAGGGTAAACGCATCATCCTAGCAAACGTAGACCGCGACATCTTCGTCGCAAAGAAGGGGAGCTCGAAAAGATTCGCGTGGACGAAACTGAATTGGAAGGCTTCGGAACAGCGGGAGTGCGCGATATGCTTGGAGGAGTTCAGGGAGGGGGAGGTCCTGGCGAACCTGCCCTGCGCGCACCGGTTCCATTGGAGGTGCATGGTCCCTTGGCTCGATCGCAACGCGCACTGCCCTTGTTGTAGGATGGACACATCTCTTTTTAAAAATTGAGATTAAGCCAAGCCCATTAAAGATAAAAAAATCTCTTGTTTTTGGAGATGTTGAGGGTTGTGACTACTACTTGATAGGTTGATTTTGCATGTAAAAAGAGGTACTATTTTCGTTGTTCTTGGTATATTTTTTTTTTGTTGGCAAGAATCGAACCCCGACTTCTCCTTAGGAGAGGGTGTGTCTCGACCACCCCGCTAAGGGAGTCTTCCACTTGTTTGTTCTTGGTATTTCAATCACTAAAAAATAGATATACATATAAAAGCCTAACCATGTGGATTGTTGGTACTTTGGGTGTAGGTGAAGTTTTTAGAACCACATTAAATAGTTGTAGAGCATGTTTCGATTTGGTTAAACATCATTGTTTTGGTGGTACAAATTTTGGTTGAGCATCACTGTCATCGTGTGGTGTAAGTATACTCTAATCTCAAGATCATTCAATATTAATATCAGTAACACACACTGTCCTTAATTCATTTTTTCTTTCCCACTTGATGGAGCTTTAGATCAAAATTTATTCATGGCCTGCTAAGATATTACATTAGAACCGCCATCTTTATCTATTCAATATTTAATTTTATCTAATTCCATTTTCTTTTATCAGGTCATGATCATGGTCATGGTGGATCTGGTCTCCTATACTACTTTATCCTTTACTTTTATTTAGAAGATTTGAGAATCCATCTGTCTCATTTGGAATAACATTCATTCTGAATAATATGATCTTAGTTTAAAATGTTTGTTCGCGAGCTATGGATAAGTCGGTAAAACACCTTCAATCTTTGTGAAAAAAGTCAGAGTATCAACACCATTTTTCAAAAAAAAAAAAAAAATAGTTTGTTGACAAGATACATATATATGACTATGATTAAGCCAAATGTCAGATATATCCTAATAGTCTGACATAAATGGTTCCATGTACGATTAATCGATGAGGGGATCTAGATGCACAATCTGATTGAACTGAAGAAAGTCATATTAATTTAGACAAGAAAACGAAATTTGAAAATCTAAACTTTCTTTGGAGATCATCAGTCATCAATTATTAAATTTGATGTCATTGGCAAATAGGATCAAATGGTTACTGGAACTAGTTTTGCTTTTAGTCTAATTATTCGTCCAAAGAAATAAATGCATATATATCTTTGCTACCTTAAAATTTGAGCTAAAGTGGGTTGGGCTATATAATTATATTACATTTTCATTTCAATAGCTTATTGGCACATTATCTAATTTGGTATAGAAAGAGAAGAATGAATTTATGTGGTTGCCAGGGGAAGGGGAAGGGGACCATTATCATCAACTACCTTTATTGTTTCTGTTATTTGTTCCAATGTCCATCTCATAAAACATGCCATCCGAAGTGACGTCCACTAAATCTGTGGAAGCTATTATTGAGAGGGGGATCGAGTTAAGGCTAACGCTAGTTGGACAATTTAATTGTCTAATATATTTATGACCATCAAATCTTATCACTTTAAGATAGACATTTTAAAAATCATTATGTGTGATTAACATTTAATAATATAATTTAATGACAAAAATTTTAAATCACGGTGATTTTTAATATATCTATCTTGATGTGATAAGATTCAATGGTCAAGAACACGTTCGATTATCAAATTGTTCAACTTCAAAAATACATAACCCATGAATATATATATATATATATATATATATATGTATTTGAATGAATGTTTCTAATATACATATATATGAACAGTTGTGTCACTCTCCATGTTCCCCCCTGTTGACCGTTCAAGGCCCTTGATGTTACCCAACAAGAACTATCAGCCAAAACTTTTGTTGTCCATTATTCGTTAAAAGGGCCAGTCAGAATATGGGGTTGGGAAAGATATGTGATTGATAAAGCACTGTCATATATTCTATCTATAAATTTTACATGTATAATGCATGTATAAATAGATAAAGAGTATATAAAGAGTAAATTCCTACCTTCATTGGATCCACAAATATGCATTTTCTAGATACTACATGATCAAGGAATTACATCACACTTGATAGCCAAAATTCACATCTATTCAACTTGGCATATTGCTTATTCTGCTTCAGGACGTCTAGGAAAGTGCAAAGAAGTTCATCTGGCTTGCTAGAGAGTTTTTTTTTATGCACGTCTAAAAGCATCTCCAATGTCAGTGGAGATAGAGGCTCCTAATTCATATTTAAGGATGACTTAAGAAAAAGAGTGCTGCTGTTACACTTATTTTTTTCTCAGTTCAAATACAGACTATATGCCTTGTTACAGATTAAGTGAAATATATACCTCGTTAGATGATGTATATATCTCACTAATTTTTTTCTTACACTTATTAAAAATGGGTTCATTCAACTCGAAATGGAATGATATGCATTTTTTATCAAAACATATATCTCATTAGATAATGTTTACTATTTGAAAAAAAATGAAAACATATAAAGTCTGAGTGTTGGTTGATGAATGTGACTGAGTGTATCATTTTTCTAAAAAAAAAAAGGATCTAATGGGCTCCCTATATTTAACATTAAGCATTCTCTAGTGAAGAAGTCCCCTACATGTAGGAGTGAAATTTAGCTCCATGTTGTATAGGTCCCACGTCACACATTGCGAAATAAATACTCTCAATAGGCCCCACATCACATTTTATTATTAAAAAATTATGTATAGAGTCATTGAGGGAGCAAGGTTGGAGAATATACT
Organism: Acorus gramineus; assembly: GCA_030737835.1. Taxonomy (NCBI): domain Eukaryota; kingdom Viridiplantae; phylum Streptophyta; class Magnoliopsida; order Acorales; family Acoraceae; genus Acorus; species Acorus gramineus. The sequence goes on along the minus strand of CM060852.1, from coordinate 6,289,264 downwards.
CCCTAAATGACCTCGTATCTTTATTTTTTTTTTGAGAAAATTGTAGACAATATAACTTTTTCAAACAGAGGTTACAATAGTTTGAACTCTTGCCTCAAAGCAAGAAGGGGAGGAAGTAGATGCTAAATAATAGAAAACATAAATATAAATTCGCTACGCCATAGCCACAAAAAGGGTACACACAAGTGTGCCTTCTATCTTTATTGGCTCTTAAATGTAGAGAATATTTAGGTAGTGTAATTGAAGATGCTACGCAAGAAAAAAAAATATTTCTCTTCTAAAAAAAAATTTTGTTATTAGTTTTTGTGATTGCTCAAACAATTTGTACAAATAACAATTTGTTTAACACCTTGAAAAAATTTAGAACATCATACTCGTGTTAAATTTGAGAAGTAGAATTGTTGAATGAATTTTTTTAACATATTAGTTTTGTAAAGAAAATAACATTAAATCGGAGGATATGGATAAGGGAGGGGCTGGCCCCTCTACCTGTAAATCCAATCCCACCACCCATAAGTATTTTGGGTGGTTGGCAGGGACAACAGGGGTTGAAAGAGAGAGAAAGGGGGAGGGAAAGGTGACAAAAGGCATATGAGGGCGGTGGTGCGGTGAAAGATGGACACAGTGAGCGGCGTCGAGCGGAGGAGGACAGGGCGGACTAGGATGGTGAAAAGGGGGACGTGGAGAGATAGGGAGAGAAAGAGAGGTTTGGCCGGAAAGGGCGGGGATGGGATAGGGTTGGAGAGGGGGAAGATGTTGGAGATATGAATGAGTCTATTAAAGATAAGGATTAATATCTTAGAAAAATTGTTATTATGATTATGGTTATTTTGATTATCTTTTACATAGTGGGACACGTTTTTCTTTAATCTTAATCTCTCATTTAAAGTGTCTCACACATCACATGATGGAGAAATACTATTTGTGATTCCAATTCAACTACCCACATCCCGGGAACAACGTGGGTGGTCCATGGTAGGTGTAACTTCATTAAGATTTCATTACTGAGATTTGTTCCCCTCTTAGCATATAAATTAGGATTGGATCCCATAAAAAATCCCCCAATTCAGAAGGGCTAAAGAGAGGAAATCAAATCTTTTTTTTCTATAATCACCTTTATTTCTTTCAGGCTTTATTCCAGAGAAGTAAAACAAAGTGAATTTTATCTAACAATTAGTATCAGAGCAGGCTAACGAATTATTTATTAATATATTTTAAAGGTGATATGTGGTTTGATTCATCACTTATATGTTAAGAAATTCATTTGTTTTGAATTATAGATCACATGGCATGTATATGCCATATGGGTTGTAATCATGATTGGCAGACGTGTTTGTTTAATATATTAGCATATGGTTTTATTGAATAATATGGTGTGTGCATGAAAATTATCCGTAAGCCTCTGTTTGGAATGGGGATAAATTTTATTTTTGGGTATATATTTATTCAAGCATAAGTGAATATAAATAAGGATAAAGTGATTTTGTATTTGATTATGTTTTGAATTATTCTCGTTGGTAAACGTAAGAATAAATATTTTGTTGTTTGGGTAAAATGTAAATAAAGTATGGATAATGATTTATAAAATGTGAAAAAATAATGATAGTTGATTTGACAGTGAACCCACGTATTCTTTGAGTGAAATAACCTAGGATAACTTTAATTTCAAGGGTTGGTTGGAATCTATATACCACTTTATACCAGTTTATTCTGGCATACTTTATCAGGAGTTATCCGGGACAAACAAACACCATTTATTCCTTATTTGAGGTTATCCGGAGTTATCTGAGGGCTTATTCCCAAAACAAACGGAGGATAAAAGTCTCTCCATTTTATACTTGTTAATGTATTTTGATATGTTGTTTGTTTAAAGATAGTTTAGAGAGTAATTTATTTTTTATTATATATTGCTCAAATATTATTTCAAATCAATCCTCCTCCTGCCTTCTCTTTGTTATTACCAAATTAATTTGATAACATTGTTTTCCATATATTAATTTATTTCTCTAATTTTTTTGTATAACGTGTATTTGCATCATCCACGCTAACCCATGTTCATTTCGTGTTCATTCGTCTACAAGCATCATAGATTGCGTGCCCCGTCCCGCGCGTAGGCCTCGCACGCGTGCGTGTACCCGTGCTCACGTCCGCGCGCCGAATTGATTCGCACGCACATAAACCGCGCGCCTAATTGATGTGTCACCCGGAATGAGATCCTCGAGTGTTATCAACACTGAAAAACTACCGAACCTCCTCTTAATAGGATGAGAGAGGTATCCCCTCTTTAGTGAGGGACTTAGATTTGAGTCTTACCGTCTGCTGATAGGAGAAGATTTGATCAAGAAAAAAAAAAAACACTGAAAAACTGTGTTGCCAACCAGTGAGTGTCATTTAAATGATTCAAAATAAAATAAAGTGTGCATACACTGGTTTTATTTTTTTTAAATAATAGTACAAATGGTAAGATTTTCATGGAGTTATTCACTTCTAAGACTTTCATTAGACAAAACATGTGCATATAAGATACGCATATAAATTTTAAAAAATGTGTATATACTACAAAATGTACAATGTACATTTGTTTGGATTTTTAAATATCAGCTCTCAAACTAAAAAAAAAAAACAATCACATGAATACCTTGGAAAAGGAAACATACACGCCGTTAAATTTATTACCTAAAAATCACCCAAGAAAAAAAAAATCATATTTGGGGTATACGTGTGCTATAATTTCACGAGGCATAATTTTCTCAATAAATGTGCATTTTTTCTATATATTTCATAAGGCCATCTCCGGTACTTACTAAAATCTATACCCAAATTTTTTTAAAATTTAAGTAAAAATTTAATTTGATATGATGTATCTTCAACCAACATTTTGTGTTTTACTCAAATCTTTTTAAAAATTCACATTTTTTTCTAGTTATTTCCTATAAACATTTTCAAAGTCTTTTTCCCAAAAACATTTACTACTCAATTTTTCATTCCTTTAAGATATTCAAATTTAAAAATTATAATCATCCAATTTTTTGAAAAAAAAAAGGTAAAAATAATATTTTTTTATTGAAGTAAAAATAAAAAGTAAAAAAAAAAGAATGAAGATTTAAGAAAGAAAACCCCCTTTTTTTTCAGGGGGAGGGGGGAGGTTTCAAGAGATAGTGAAAATTTTGTGGGGGTGAGAATGCGTTTAATATAATTCAACTAAAAGTGGAGTTAAAAGAAGAAAAAAAATGTCATATTAGAAGAAAATGTGGAGACAAATGGAAAAAAGTGATGTTAAAAATTTGGGTAAAGATTTGACTTCAACTTGATTTGGGTAAATGTTTGAGTAAAAACTTGATTCAGTATGGATATGGATAAATGGTTGGAAAGGGTGTTGAGTGACTTTTACTTAATTTTAAATTTGGATAAAAGTTTAGATATAGGATTGGAGATGCTCTAAGAATAATATTAAAAATTTGTTGGACAATCTGCGTATGTTTAAATTTTTTAAAAATAATAAAAAATTTAATGAGATGTGCTTTTATGAGATTGTATATTTTCATGATATATTGAGTCAACCCATAAAAATAAAAACATGAAAAATTGCTAACGTCATATTTATATCTCGATAACTCTCTGTATATAACTACATATATATGGAATGTCTCTACATACAGACTACATATCAATGCTTATATTTTTGCATACTGAGCTCGGATTAGCCAGTTATAGCATCACCTATCCAATAAAGAGGTCAAGATATCAAACCTTGGGGCATCGATTTTTTTTTACTGGGTATTCGGATCGCCCCTACACTTCGGACTCTCGCAACACACGCTGAGTAGAGTCGATCAAGCGTTGGTACAGTCAATCCTTTTGCAACTTATTTTACGGCTCTATATACTATGATATCATATTATATACTGTGCTATTATGATATATGGGTTATATCATAGTGTACAATATAAAAGAAATTTTATGTTTTTCAATTTAAAAAATACACCAACAGGGACAGATCCAGGACTCTATTTTCGAGTGGGCTGATATAATTTTTATATTAAACATTTTTTTGTTTTGATAGACAAATGATGGACTAAAAAAATATATATATGACATTTATATAAGTAACAATTTATAGTAAACTTTTTGGAAAAAATTAACGTTTTTAATTTAGAAGTTATTTTTTTGTCATTCTTAAAATTTAGATCTTTTTGAAAGTTTATCATTCAAGAAATAAATAAACAAAAATTATCTAAGCCGTTTAAATCAGTACTAAAAAATATGAATCTGATTCCACTCTATTTTCTGATATGTCTTTATTCTAATTCTAATGTAGCCCACAATGATTACCACTAATCAAACACTAACATCGAAGAATGAGTTGCACATTTAGATTTGTTCTACGAATTCAATAATGAAATTTGCAACAGCAACATGATCTATCTCATTTTATAAAAAAAAATGTCTATGTTGTGCTGGTTTTTTATCATACCATGTCCCGCGCTATACCTGGCTATTCTAAACAAAGATGACTAAAAATCAAATCCTGCAACACCAATCTTCACAAAAAAAAAAAAGTCTCATTATGGGTCAGGCTACACTAAACAGTTCCACATCTCTAGTTGCAGGTTATTGGATCCCAAGATACTGCCCCTTGAGGAGGTTATGGTATTGCTTTTTAGATGTTTCTTCTAATTGACCAGAGCTAATTTTAAATTTGATTAATGTAAAACGACCTTTTTTTTATGGGTCATGAATTTTTAAATGATGAATTCCGAGATGGAACAAGTAGGCCGGGATCTTAACTGAATTAGATATTAGATTTTTTGTATTCTCTCTCAATTTTTTATTATTTTCTGATATTCAAGGTCTAAAACAGAAGTGTTAAAATAAAGTCATTCTTTCTCAAGTGGGAGATCCCATTCCAACAACTTGAGACTGACTCAACAAAAACTCAACCTTTGCAGCTCCCTTAAAACAGAATAAAACAAACCGTCCCAGAAGGCAATGAAAGCAACACTACTTCTAAAACCAAAAAACAAACCGCCCCAAAAAGGTGTGGAAAGCAACCCCCATCAAATTGTTTTGATTCATGATTAATAAAATATGTCATGATTAATTAAAACAATTATTTTGAAATGTGTATATAAATATATAATGAATAAAACTTATTCAAAAATGGAAGTAACCTGATTTTCTATTACATTTTTAGTATTCATTTTAAGAAAATTAATTGTTAACATTTATTTATGAATAATGTTACGGACAATTCTAAAACAGTACGCATATATTTTGATTTTTTTAAAATAGTAAATATGATTTAATAAGATATATATGTTTTGATGAAAAGTGTATATGATTATATAATGAATTGAATTACTATATTTCTAGCAAATGTAAAAAAAAAAAAAATTTAACGAGGTATATAGCTTATCTTTATGAGGTTGAATGGATATGGAGATGTGTAGATTACAAGAGCTCTTTATCTATATATCAAACAAGCATGCATTTGTTTGTGTTTCTATGATAAATTTATTCTTTAGCTTGTCTTTTGTGGTATATATTATGAGAAAGAAACATGACCAGAATTGATAATAACTAGAGTATCCAAAGTACTTAAGAGCATTTTTTACCATACTCCATTTCTCGTGGTGGTGCTCCAACCATATTTTAAAAGAAAAATAATAAAAGAAAATCAATTAAAAAGTTAAAAGTATTAAAATCAGTCACTTTTTAAAATTATACTTAAAAAATTCTCATTTTACAATTTTAAAAACACAAAAGACTAATTTACCCATATGTAATTAGATATTTAACATCCCTCACACTAAAAAACTCTTTTTCCTACAAAACTACAATATCTCTCTATATGACCCAAATCAATCATCTTAGAGGTTTCGTTATTATATATTATATTTTGTGTTTCTTATATATATTTTACCTAATGTTGTTTATCATTTTTTATTGTATATAATCATAATATGTAATTTAAATATTTGTTGTGCTCCAATGTAATGGTTAATATTTTAATATTCTAAATCCTCATTGACATCTTTTATGCTTGGCTATTCACTTATTTTTATGGCGTCAATAATACATATCCATTTTTTAAAGAAGCATCAACATTTAACGTAATTCATCATAAAAAAACTCAAATTATATTGGCATATATCTCACAAATTCCACATAATCACAAAGAATTTAGAGTAAAAAAATCTTCTACATAAGAATGTGTGAAATACATTAACAAAATTAAGAGGGTAAAATATTTTAACAAAGTTAAGAGCAATAGAATATGTTAAGGGTTTAATTACATAAGGGTATGTTAGTATTTTATGTTTCTAAAATTGTGAAATGAGATTTTTTTTTATATATAATTTTAAAAAGTGGCTAATTTGGATATTTTTAACTTTTTTGAGACTTTTTGTCATTTTTCCTATTTTAAATGGAGTATCATTTAAAAGATCCGGTAATTTCTTTCATATTTCAAGGTTCAACCAGTGATCTTTTAAATTTGGAATTAATTTTCTTAAAAATAGCATATCTATTATTACATAAATCCATAGTATATTGTTGGAAATATATAATAATAATATATATGATGAGTTAGTTTTACTAATAATAATAATAATAATATATGATGAGTTAGTTTTACTTATATATCTATACTGATTTTCATAATATAAATAATTTAAATGGGGTATAATGGGCCTGGATGGTTTTCGTATTTGAATCTCAAACATATCCCGTATCTTTATCGGATTAGGACATGTTAGATTCGGGTTCAAGTTGGATATTCAGGAGGTCAAACCGGTATTAATAGAGTCGGGTCAAGATGAGTTTCCCATTTACCTTATTCCACTACCATTCCTATTTTTACCGTACTCCATTTTTCATGGTGGTGTTCCAATCATATTTTAAATGAAGAATCATTTTAAAGATCCCGTAATTTCTTTTATATTTGAAGGTTCAACCAGCAATCCTCTAATTTCAGAGGAGTGACTTTTCTTATTAAAATTTTAAAAATTGCATAAAATTTATTACATAAATCCATAAAATATTGTTGGAAATATATCATCAAAACATTTAAAATGAGATCAATATTGAATATATTACATCTATGTTTAAAAATGATAATTTTAAGATATAATTAATCAACAATTATATTTTTTGTTTAATATTGATTGATTCAATTGATATTTAATTATATTTATTCAATAAAATTTCTTTATGTAACTAGTGGTAGATATGTGTCACTTCAAAACAACATGGAGATAGAGATAAAGTTGGTCGGAGGTTCTCCAAAATACAGTTGATTATCTAAAATTGAATTATGTGCTCTAAAATAAAATATCCCATTGAAGATGTTTCTACTTTCTCCCCCCTGTAAGGTAATAATAATAAAGAATAAATAAGAATAGCTAAAAAAAAGCTGTTTATTTTGATAGAATAAACCCTGATAGTTATGTCTGGATAAGTTAAAATAAGGCCTGATAACTATTTTAAGGAAATGATGGAATTGTTTATCAAGGCTTATCTATGCCAATGGATAAAAATACACTTCTCTGTCATTTTAAAAAATTTATCTCACCTAACAGACTCACACAGATTCTAAAAACTGTCACATCTATCAAATCAATCATATATCTCTCACACTATTCTCAGAGGGTATAATTGTCATTTAAAAAATCATAAACTCTTATTCATCCCTTATCAACCATTTATCATCACTTTATCCAAGGTGAACCAAACAACAAAAAAGCCATTTTTACGTTTCCCAATAAGAATAGCAAAAAAAACAACCAAACAAAAAGTTGTTTATTCAACCTGGATTGTTATCTATCCGAGTATAGCTATCGGGAGCGAATAATCTAATACCACACCCCATACGCGGGGTCTATGTCTCATAACACCTCCTCCTCTGGGGATTGAGGTTCAAATACTGCCAAAAACATATTGAAGAATATCTATGAAATCCTTTACCCCGTTTGTTTGGGGAATAAGTCTCCGGATAACCCTGAATAACCTCGAATAAGGGATTTCAAAACGCCCCCATTAATTAAAAGAAAAAAACAGATTACAAGTACAAATAAAACCTTCCTATTATAACTTTGGCTCTACTCTTGCCACGCAACTTGCATGGCCACTGTCCACGTGCCGTCTCCCTTCTCTCCTTCCACCTCCCAAACCATATTTAAAACACCTTCAAATTATTCATAATTTTATATAAATAGACTCGCTAATGACGGAAGAAACAAAAAAAAAAAAAAACCTTCATCGAGTCCTCCATTAGAAAACTTGATGTGTGAGAGTGACTGAGATTGTGATGGTCTCTCTAAACCCGAAACCCTAGCTTTCTCTCCCATGGCGGTCGATCAGAACTCCATCATCCCTAAAGACCTCCGCCCACTCAACCTCAATCGAACGGCGGCGCCGCCCGACGACCCCCGCCTCTTCCCTCCCCGGAGCACCCTCGAATCTTTCCTTCCCTCCGTCGACCCCGCCATCCAGAGCCCCCGCTCCGGCCTCCTCCTCTACCCGACCGATCCCAATTTCGCCCCTCTAGGGTTCCGGGCGGCGGCGGCGATGGAAGACCGTCCCGACTCCGAACAACCTTCTTCGTCCCCTTCGTCGTCGAAGAAGGTGAAGTTCCTGTGCAGCATCGGAGGGAAGATCCTCCCCCGGCCGAGCGACGGCGCGCTCCGCTACGCCGGCGGCCAGACCCGCATCGTCTCCGTCCGCCGCGACGTCACGTTCCGCGACTTGGTCCAGAAGATGAGCGACGTCTACGGCTGCGGCGGCGGTGGCATTGCGATCAAGTACCAGCTCCCCGGCGAGGACCTCGACGCGCTCGTGTCGGTATCCTGCGCAGAGGACCTCGAGAACATGATGGAAGAGTATGAGAAGCTCTCCGAGTCCGACGCCAAGCTCCGGATCTTCCTCTTCACACCCCAATCGGAGACCGACCCTCTGATACCCGACGATGATAAGGACGTCGGCCGGAGGTACGTGGAGGCCATCAATGATGTGTTTGAGGGGATGGACAGCGTGGCAAGCACGTCGTCCATTCAGAATTCTGATGGCCCGATTCATGTTGGGGAGACTCTGGATGGATTTGCTTGTCGCCGAGGCGGAGACGGTGTCACAGACTCGAGGTTTGTGTTCCCAGCTGCGGCGCCCATTGAGGCGGCGGTGGTGGCAACAGGGTCATTTCATCCATCATCGGGTATTGGGGCGCCTCTTTACGTGCGTGCCGGTCCATATGCGCCCATTGCGGCACATGGGGTGAAACAGAGTGCCGGCCATCACCCTGTCCATTGGAGGGCTGAGGTCCAACTCCCTCCATTGCACCCAGTCGCTGTTAATCAGTGCGGATGGCACCAGGTGGCTGCACCTGTGGTGGCAGAGACGGTGGTGCGGCTGGAGGATTGTTACATGTGCCAGAAGTCTCTTCCTCACGCCCATTCTGATTCAGTGATTCAAGGGCGGCATGGAAGTGCCTCCGAACCTCAGTTTCATAGTTTTCATTCTGATGAGGTGGTGCGGCCTTGGCAGGGACACCACAGAGTGTTGCCTGTACCGGTGTTGTCAGAGGACCTGGTCGAACAGAAAGAGGAGCAACCATTGGGCATGGACCTGGGGAAGCATGGTTTTCAAGGAGCAGAGGGTGGTGCCCAATTGGGGGTTCCCGTGTTCTCTGTGCCCTCCCCTCAGCATGAATATAGGACTCTTACGGCACTACCTCTTGATGTGCAGGCTCCATATGGAATGTATTTGACTACCACCAACCTTCCTCAGATGTGCCATGAGCAAATGCTTCACCAGCCTCCACTAGCCTCCACTCAATATCAAATGAAACCAGTAAGTGTTGCTGATGTTAACCCAGTAAGGAATGGAGCCTCTGCTCCTGAGTTTGCAACTCGAGATCCTGTGACGGAATTTATCGGAAAGCATCCTGCATTCATCCCAAGAGAAGGTGTGCCATCATTGGTCGTCTCGCACGAACACGTTAGGCCCATCAATGCTATGACGGAAACACTTCATGCCAGTCCTCCAGAGCTGAATGTTAGACCCAATATTGATTTGAAGCAAGAGAGTCTGCCTGTGGTGGTTGAAAGTGGGGTCCATCTGACTGAACCTGCATACACTTCATCAGCTGTGAAAATTGCTGCTAGAGATGATGTCCGAGAGGTCAGAAGCCAAGATGATGCTTCTGCCAATCCTGCTATTGTGCATCCCCCACATCTTTCACAGGTGGGTAGCTTGCACTGCCCTTTACCTGGGGATCCACCTCAAATGGTATATCAGCATTTCGAGCCTCTGAGGCCAGAGGTGATATCTGGACAACCAGTGCTGTCATGTGCCAATTCAGCTCAGAATACTGTCAACTTGATCCCCGTTAGGGAACCAAATAATGAGGTTTCTCAATTTTGCTCAAGAAACATCCATAACAGTTCGGTCATTCCTAAAAGTTCAAATTTGCCATCTTCATTGGTACTTTCTGGCATTACCAATGAGCTTTTGGGAAATATTCAGGAACCCGCTTCATCTGGTACAGCACCTTTGAGCAATGGAGACACTTGGAAGACGCTGCCAACTACAAATTTCCAGTGTCTGAAACCTATTAAGGTGGCCACTTCCGCAGAATTGCTGACTGCTGAGAACCATTTGGCTAAGGACTGTGATTCAGGTCCAAAGGTTTACCTTGAAGGAGGAGGTTATCATCTGCCTTCAAATTTAATGAATGTGGACACACATATAGAGGCTGTTCGGGCTGTGGAAGGTTAGATTCTTCTGATGTAAATGCTTTTTGCATGATATATTTGGGGTTGAATTATTAGTACACTGCTCTAATGTTGATGGGTACACAGAAGAGCACATTAAGCAGGAGTTGCAAGCTGTCGCTGAGGGTGTGGCGGTATCAGTTCTACAGCCAAGTATGCCTCCTGTTCCTGCCATGTATACTCATCAAGCGAAAGACCACGCTTCTGACTTTAATCAAGAGAAATTGATGAACGTGGATGAAGCAGAAGCACCGAGTATGGTTGGACCACCTGATAACAAAATTGAGGTGAATGGCTTATCTTCGTTTCCCAATTGCTCTATATTCTTGCAGTGTCCTGTTATTCAATTGTTTTGTATTGTTTTGGGAGATCAAGGACAAACCAACGGACAAGGCAAGTCATGGTCTTCAGATCACCGATTACATTGATAGACTGCAGGTTGGAAAGCCTGTTATTGTATCATCAATTCTGTCTACAGTACACTTTATCCTATTTTATTGACTTTCATGTTATAAAAAAAAATGGTTAGATAATCAAGAACAGCGATCTTGAAGAACTGCGGGAACTGGGTTCAGGCACATTTGGGACAGTATATCATGGGAAATGGAGGGGATCGGATGTCGCAATAAAACGAATCAATGACAGATGTTTTGCAGGGAAGCAATCAGAACAAGAACGTCTTGTCAGTACATTTTCGTTGCAACAGTTTGCATTTCTTCATGCTTTTCCATTTTGGTATTTTTTCCCTCATATATTACATTTTATATGCATACCACCAGCGAGCTGATTTCTGGAATGAGGCTTGCAAGCTTGCTGATCTGCACCATCCCAATGTTGTGGCTTTTTATGGTGTTGTCTTGGATGGTCCTGGGGGATCTGTGGCGACAGTAACTGAATACATGGTTAATGGTTCTCTTCGAGATGCTTTAAGGAGGAACGACAAGTACTGTTTTAAATCTCATCCTTGATCGTTCTTTTTTTCTTTCATGATCTTCTATGCATTGTGTTTATATGTTGTCATGCAAATAGTATATTAGAAATGATTCATAGCTATCTACAGGATACTTGATCAGCGTAGACGTCTTTTAATTGCCATGGATGTTGCTTTTGGGATGGAGTACTTGCATGGGAAAAATATAGTGCACTTTGATTTGAAAAGTGATAACTTGCTTGTCAATTTACGAGACCCTCAGCGGCCCATTTGCAAGGTAAATGATTGATGGTAGTGTTATTATTTCTCTCTCTGTAGCTATCCTGTTTTGTCTTTATGAGTTTTCTGGCATGAGCTTTCTTATGGTTAATACCTCCATCTCCTTGTTTTTTAAGTCTACACATCTTCATTTTCTCAAGTTCATTGTCATTTGATTTTTTTCTCTGTCATCTTTCACTTCATACCTTAATGAATTATAAGAAAAATATAGATGGGGCCTTCTCAGTGGTGTACTGGTGTTTTTACTTTTCTGAACTCCCGGGGAATGCATGATTGATGCTCAATCTGTTGCTCTCGAAAAGGATGGTGTTTTCCATATTTGTAGTGCCATAGGTGTTTCTTGGAGATAAATGGACGAGGCTAGTATGTTTTTGTGACCTGGAAATCCATCTCCTTTTTTCCCCCTTTTCTCTTGAGGTCTTCTTTAAGCTTGCTCTCTATATAAACTTATAGGTGGTGTGCTGTCACCTTTCTTCAGAAAAAAAAGAAATGACAGATGTGAATCTGTGATCTGATTATATATTTAATGTTTTCTTATAAAGGATACAAAGAAGTGATCACAACAAGACTTTAGACTTTGTCATAGGATGGCTTCCTGCGAGTTATACCTTTTTCTTTCGATGCTTGTTAATATATGCTTAAAGTAAGAAGATAAATTCTCCTTTGAGTGAAATGTAGGAGCGATCTTATTAATAAAAGACGCCCCCTGAACAAAATTAAATTAACATAAAGAAAGATAATCAAAGAAGGGATTAATGTGCTAAGAAGAAACATTCTTTATCTCATGAACTTGTTATTTAACTAGGAATTTGTGTAACCTGAATGCTTTCATAATCCATACATTCAAAATAACAGAATAATAAGAAGAAACAGTGATCCTTATCTAAAAATAAGGAATGGAAAAGCTGCTGCCGCGGACATTTTATTATGTGTAACTTTGGAAGCGTGCTTTTTGGAATATTAGATTCTTTTGAAGGTCTGGGAATTGCAGTATTGAGCTTATCCTCGCTAATTCATGGACTGCTTTTAAATCTATGCCGATTGATTTTTTCCCCATTTGGGATCAGTCAAACTTGCCATTGCTGACCTTAATTTGCAATATGGGCCATGCAAGTGTCGCATTCATCATCTCAAAGATTGCTAAGGCTTTCTTGGGCTGCCTGGGGGAGATTATGTCAATGAATGAAATGTCTCCTTAGGGTGTGATGTAAAACTACCACAGGTGTAACTTTTCCGTAAAGTAGTTACGTAATATGCATATTTGAGAGCTTTAGAAAATAGCAGGTATAGAAAACTATTTCTTTGACCGCCCTTATATCGGGATTCTATGAGTTCAACTTTCTTGTATGGATATTAAAGTTAAACAAGGATTAAAGATCAAAACAACTTGTTTACATATATGCAGCTGCTAAGTGTGTGTGTGTGTATTTAATTCTGCTGTTGTTAGGCTTGTTTAAAAAATATCTACCATCTTTTTCTTTGTCTTTGGCTTTGCCTCTGTGCCCATGCTGCTGATCCTGTAAGAGGGAACCGGGGTTCCACCTTCAGGGACGCATCTGAAGTTACAGGTAAGCTGAGTGATCCTTGGGATGAGATGAAAGTGAGGAATGTATCTTTCAGATTGGTTGAAGAATGAGCGTTCAATAAAATTTAAGCTATTTACTTTTACCTGCCATGGTCATAAAAGCTTTACATAAAAGCTTGTTTTTGGCTACTTGGTTGAAACAATCAAAGAAGAATGAGCCTTAAAAATCCGAATTCAAGCTATTTTCTTTTACCAGCCACGGTGACCAGGATGCTTGACCAGCAGATCAAGCCAATCAATCATAAAGAGCGGCAGATTTCTAATTGTTGGCCATATTGCTCCAATATGCTCCATCAGCCAAGTGGAAGCATCTGGTTGAGTTGTTCCAATGCATTCGTTTGATATTCCATAACGGTTTTTTTGCTGTTTCTTAATTGTCCGGAGGGGGGGGGGGGTGTGGTTGTGGAAGGATGACTCATCAAAACACTCCTAAGGAAGATTTCTATGGTTATATGATGGTTAGGGGCCTTGTGAAATATGTCTCCTGTTGTGAATGTTACTGATTCAACAGAAAACAAAGTCCAATTTGCCTGGATTTTGTCATAATTGTTGTGGGCCAGTAAAAGAGTTAAGTCAACCTATAATGCAGTTTTGTGTTTTTGGAGGTTTCTACGAGTTCTAATTGAATCGGGATGCGAACTTATTTGGGTTGAAGGGAAAAGAAAAGAAAAACAGGTCCTGTTGCATATTTTGAGTGGTTTGATGTGTTCGGTCATTTGTTTGAATCAGGTGGTCCATTAGTAATATCGATTGATCCTATAAGATGTGGTTTAATAAATAGCTTGGTTAGTAGTTAGTTAGTGAGGAAGTTATAATTGAGTCATGAAATATTCTAATCTTATAATAGCAGGCTGGATGGCTTTTTTTGTATTTTTTAAAAATCTCAGTAGGCTATCAGGTCGTATTGTTCCATCAAATATTTATTTTTTCCATCCCATCACCTTTTGTTCTATGTTTGCTTGATTCTCCATCATATTCCCCTATTGTTCTGCTTTTGTATTCATCTGTGTCAAAAAAAGATTAGAGGGTGGAAATGGTGGAATCAGTCTGTTTTTCTTGGATTGCGGTTCATGATATAAGTAATACAATTTATTGTAATATTTTCTCTATGAAAAAGTTTACAAACCAGCCTATGTGTGCAATAGCTAGCAAAAACAGGCTAACTAATACAAGTTCATTATTATACCTAGAATATATTTGTGTCATTTATACTGGTGTTCAGATTTGCATGCGCACTAGTCCTTTACAAGATCGTTCCTTATGCAACTAGTCCACTAAAGTTTCTTCATTGTGACTGGAAATCATTTTGTAACTATTCATTTGGTTTTGCCAATAATATATATACGATAGTGAGCTGTGGGTTTCTAGTAATAATATAGTCATGAAAGAGTAAACCACTATTTTCAGAATACCAAACCAAGGCTGTGAGACCAAAGTTTCCAACCAATTTTTTTTTATGTAAAAATGGTAGTGGCTGTATTTATTATTAGTTGGAGATTGGTGCAGCTCAATATCGAAGTTGCTACTATAGATTTTCAAGCGTGTCATTTAGAAAAAAAAATATGTAGAATAGTTCCAAAACCTTAACAGATTTCCAAGTAGAGCATGATGTAATAAAAAATAAATAGCCTTCTTTTTGGTTAATCATATTTGTCTAGCGGCCACAAATTATATGAGTTTATTGTATTACTTCTACTAGGAGTTATGCATTTTCATAGAACATTTTGTCCATATACTACAGATCAACAGTGTATATTTTG
This sequence comes from Acorus gramineus, assembly GCA_030737835.1. Classification (NCBI taxonomy): domain Eukaryota; kingdom Viridiplantae; phylum Streptophyta; class Magnoliopsida; order Acorales; family Acoraceae; genus Acorus; species Acorus gramineus. The sequence continues at coordinate 6,273,943 of CM060852.1, read as the reverse complement.
TCCATATGGGAAATTTTATATGATGGGTTAGCTTCCCAGCTTCAGTTGAAACAGAATCAACTCCTCCTTCCATGTTATGGTAAATATCATTGGATTCTGATTTCCTACTTAATCCTTGTCTCAGGTTGGTGATCTGGGCCTGTCAAAGGTGAAATGTCAGACCCTAATCTCCGGTGGCGTGCGTGGAACTCTCCCATGGATGGCCCCAGAGCTCTTAAATGGCAGCAGCAGCCTAGTCTCAGAAAAGGTTTATCATCATTGCGTCCACCTTTCTCTTTCTGTTCCAACATCTCATGTGAACCAGTTTCTGACATTCTTTGTTTGATAACATCAGGTTGACGTGTTCTCTTTTGGTATTGTGATGTGGGAACTACTAACTGGTCAAGAACCATACGCAGATTTGCACTATGGAGTGATTATAGGTGACTGCATTTGCTTGGTATTCTTTTTTGTAATTATAGGTCCTGAAGTAAAGGCATATGTTTTATTGTCTGCACTTGTTGCGTAAAGGTGGCATTGTGAGCAATACTTTGCGTCCTCCTGTGCCTGAATCATGCGATCCAGAGTGGAGATCTCTGATGGAGCAATGCTGGTCCGCAGAACCGTCAGAGAGGCCGAACTTCACTGAGGTTGCTGCTAGATTGCGATCCATGGCAGCAGCTCTCTCTAACAAAGGTCAGCAGACTCTGTCTCAGGTGCTGAAGTGATGCTTTTTGTGTGTGCGATTAGTGTCATCCATCCATAGATGCATATAACATAATAATGTGACGACCACTTGTAGAAAAGGAAAAGAAAAGTGATCTTTCCTTCAATACTTTCTGACCCCCGAGTACACGGTCTGGAATGATAAATCACAGACACCTAACTTTCATCCTTTGGTTCCAAATCCAGCTTCAGGACAGTCCCAAATTCCCAGTTCCATTTTTAATAACTTCATTCAGTTTATAGTGGAATCTCCTTAGGAACATCAGCCAGTGAGTAACTCGTTCCATTGGAGAGATTGTGCAGACATAAGGAACATTGTTAGTGTGTTTTTTTTTTTGGGGGGGGGGGGATGGTTGAGCTGTTTTGAAGTGTTACTGACAATTTGAAACATAAACATAACATTTGAGTATCTTCCACAGATGAAATTGTTCTAGTTAGAGTGTTTGTGATTTCTTTTGCATCTCCATCCACTGTGACGGGGATGAGAGATTCTTCTTGAGTTTGGTTTTACTTCTATGTCTGTAGAGTAGCATCTTTACCACATGATTGTGATCTAAAGCAGAAGCTAACAAATAATAAACCCTCTAATGTCAACAATGTGGGCGTTGTTGCACATTGTCTTGTTTGCATTGCTGTGTTTAATTCTATATAATATACCCCCAATGAGATACATACCTTATTAAAAAAAAGTAATCAGTTACTTATTGTAAGTGGATTCATACATTTCAATCATTGAAGTATATTTCTCATTTCATGAAAGTATATGCATATACATTTTTAAAAAAAAATCTAAAGAATGTGAGAACTATACGAGGGGTTGTAACTGAAACTGCAACATTACCCCATCAATATTAATGTGCGTGACTACACTAGTCACTGAGTGATGGAAGTCATTCAAATTAGGGTGTTATTACTACACACGATCCCGTTTACAGTCTCGTTTGCAGCTACATGTCTAAACGGGACATTTACCTTGTAAAACGAAGTGTATGATTTTTTTGGTTGTGGCATGTGATTTTTTACTATTATAAGTGGTTCTATACAGTGGTTCAATTTTGGTTGGTTAAATTGAATTTGAACCAATTCAAATTGATTTTTTACTCAGATGTGGAACAATAATTATTTGGTTTGGTTTGGTCATGAGTTGAAAAAATAATAAACCGATCTATTTTTGTTTGAGTTTGGTTTCATTTCAAAAAAAATTCAAACTAACCCAATTAAATTAAATTTAAATCTATGATTATTTATAATTAATATTTATTTAAACCATTATTTTTATATTAAAAACTTCACTGTAGTTATACCACTAAAATCCATAAAAAAGAAAGAATCCACTTATCTATGCCATCATATTGACCTGGGCGTTTCACGTCTTTCCACTTTGTCTAACTAGGGAGGGTGTCCTCTACTAGCTTTCCCCGAGCTGTGTGAGACAATAAAAATGCATTTTTATGTGAATGCTTATGCATGTATTCCAAGTGAAAAAGTACAACTGGACCAGAGTAGCAAATCTCAGCGTCAAGCGTTAAAGAAAAACCTGTAAATATAATATAGAAATTAAGAATCAAATCAATCATTTTTTTAAAAAAAATTAAAATAATCTCATTGAACATTTTTATAATCTAAAATGATTAATATATCTTTTACTTTTGTTGTGTGTTCCACTGCACCATGCCACGCAACATTTAATTTGATGAAAAATATTAGGAGTGGTTTTATCAACGATTCCTATAAAAGTCTCTAAAATATTATGAATAGTGTTCAAAATATATACTTTATTTAAATTAATTAAGCACATATTTTTTAAAACATACGTATTATATCCCAAATTTTTTTGACTTGTTCCTGCCGTGGTGTATGTTTTTATGATTTCTAATTTCAATTAGCATTTGAGTTTATTCATTCTTAATATTTTTATATTATTTTTAGAATACCAAATGACATATATAAAATAAATAATTATTATAATAAATATTTAATCTTAATATTAATTACAATCGGAGTGGGTTGTACTAAGTAAATCCATTTTCCGTCGTAAACCTGTCGGGTTTTATTTTATCTGTCTCAAATTCGAATCCGACCCGATTGGATCAAATACTCTATTGGGACATTCTCTGATAGATAATTTACATCCATGGATCACAATTTTAAGATATTATTTGATAGAGGTGTTTTTTAAAGTGTATAATTCATGTAAAGCATATCTTACTTATGTATGCCCGTCATGCTAATTAAAAACACGTTCTCTGATAACATCATCCACACTGATGGAATTACAAGGAAGGAGGGGAAATTATAATGCCATGCCAATAAAAAAAAAAACCATGATTTCTTTTCATTACACATTTGGTCATTAATCTACAGTATTTTTGCTATATATATATATATATATAATAAAGTACTATATTTTTAAAAAAAGAATATAGTTAGAATTCAAATGAATTGAATACGTGTATTTAATTTTAGGGATTTTAGTTTTAAATCCATATAAGCATGTATATTTAGGGATCATTCGTGAAGATTGCCATCTTTGCTAATTCAGCCTAGCATTGAACCCCGTAGAGGAGGGGGACGGAGAAAGGAGGGTGAGGTATTTTTATACAGCCTCTTTTTAATCCTTGAATTGTTATTTTTTATACCTTTTATTCCTTTACCCAGAAAAAAAAAAAAAAAAGAACTGTGGGTACATATTTTTTATACAAAAGTCATGTATTATTATATAATTACCTAAACTATTACTTTATTATGATTACTCTGAGTTATTTTCCTATCCACTTTGTATTCGATGCCAGGATTCTCTGTTGAATACTATTCCATATTATTCGTATGGAACATACTATCATTAGAAAAAGTTATACATCCCTCTAACTTCATCTGCGTTAATACGCAAACCCCTGTTTACATCATGGTTTCACTTCCCATGCAGACCCTCCCTTTATTTTATTTTATTGCCAGCTCGTGCGACTCCCACGTGACTGTCCCTCTCAAAAATCTTTGCCTTGCTCGTTCGATCGCTCGCTTGACAACGTGGACTTCAATCGAAAACTATCACATCAAAAGTGATTATGATAATATATATGAATTTCATCACTCAGCGTAACAAAGAAGAACCAGAGAGGTGTCCAAAAGTTGGATCTTGGAAGAGTACATCAGTGATTTACTAAAGAAGAGTGGATAATTGTTTGGCGGGGGACAGTCATGTTTGTCACATCGAATTTGATCTACATTTATACGTCATGTGTGTTTGCGGAATTATTAATTATGCTAGTCACATCTATCACTGCTGCTCCCTGACATAATACCTTGAAGTGATGTTCATCTCTCTCTCTGAAATCTTCTTTTGCAATTTTGCATGAGAGAGACAAATTAAACGTGAATGAACAATAGACACGTATTTAAATTATATAGTAAATAAATGTGCAAGTCTACAGTAAGTATTGGATTTGAGTCTATGGTAAATAAATACATTAATTATTCTTGCATATTCAAATCTTTATATTTTTTTATTAAAAGATTGATAATCCGTCTAAATTATTCTAAGATTTATACTTATTTCAAGAATTGTTGACTTTATTAATGAAATAAGAGATTTTGTGTTTTGTTGTGTTTTCAGTTATTCTCATTGGAAAACGTAATAATAAAGGTTGGAGTATTTAGTTGATGAAGAATAAGATGCGAATAAGGTGTAAAAAGTTGATTTGACATGTGGGTCTCATTGATGTATAAGAGGTGATGACAGGTGATTTGATGTGATGACATATGATTTGATAGGTGAGTCTCCTTATTCCAGTGGAGGAATAACACAATTCCATAAGTGGACTTAGAATACAAATACCAGCTTATTCTTTTCTAATTTTGCATTGCTATACCCCTTTATTCTCTCTACCCAAACACCTTTTTTGTCTTATTCCTATTCCACCCCTATTCCTCTAGCCAAACAGCCCCTGAATGTTCGGGTGAAGTTGTCATCGGTCAGTAAATCTTACCCACTCACGCATGCATGTACTTCATGATCAATTTGCATGCTATGCTCGTGAATATACATACGCCTCACAGCATGATCCATATGTATAATCCACAAGCCAAACTTCTGTCTAATCAACTTTACAAACCTGATCACAACATCCTCACTATGAGTCTATATGAGTATAGCTGGGCATTGGAGGTCCGTATCATGGTGTGTGAAAGAATCGCCCGGATCGTCCGAGCATACATATACAGTTATACTATGTATCATTGAAGTATACATATTTTGATAAGTGAATAAGTGATGGGATAAGAGATAATTATGTCGTTTGGTATAAAAAAAGATGAGATAAACTGCGGACAGTTGTTCAAATTTTGAATTAAAATTAGGGATATTTTGTTCCACTTAAAAGCTATGATAGCATTTATCTTCATTTTTATCCCAATTTTAACTAATGTAAATATGAACAAAATTGATGGATATTTTATCCTACAAAATCAGGATAATTTATCCTTAAAATTTTAACTCCTTGCTAAACTAGCTTGACCGGATTTACTTTGTAAGGACCGGTTTAATAAAGAGATAATTAGTGAGGTAAATGATAATTGTTGAGATAAGTACAGGGAGAATTATTTATCCCGTTTAGTATAAAAAATCATCAGGATAAAATATGGACAGCGTTCCGATTTTGAAATAAAAATAATGATTTTTTTTGTTTCACCTAAAAGGCTAAAATAACATTTATACCCACTTTTTATCTTAATTTTGACAATTGTATTAGAACAAAACTGATGGACTTTTTATCCATCCTCAAAATCTTAGCATCTTATCAAACTAGTACTACTAGAACTAACTGCTAGGCGATCCACGCACCAGCCACCAACATCTCAGATCCCAATAAATTATATTATTTACTATTTAATTTATATTTTTTATTTGATTTTGTCTTTTTAAATTTTTAATTAAAAAACTTATCCATTTTTTAATTCTCTTCTTTACATTTGTTATTTATTTACTAAATTTATTTTATTTATTATTTGTAATATCATTGGATCATGTGTTTTTCATTTTAATTTTAAATTTGATATGATTATTTATTTTTTTATTATGTATTTCCTGCGTATTTTTATTCCTATCCATTTTTTGTTTTATTTGTCATATATCTTTGTGTGTTTATATATTATTTGAATTTGTTTTTAACACAATCAATTGTGTAAAAAATTGTGATGATATCATCCTATCTTTAAGTGAATTTGTCTATTATAGAGCGGCTTCTGGTTAGGAGGAAAATAAACACTTATTTGACTTATCATTTAAAATAAGCATTTATTTTTTTATTTGAGTGTTGTTTTAAGTAATTCTTGTAAGTATTTATTGATAAATAAATAATTTTTTAATAAGTAAACAATTTAATATTTATTTAAAAAGTATTTTATTTATTGATTGTTGAAAGAACATTAATATTTCATATAATAGATATAAATGTTTTTCTATAAACACCACAAATAAAAAAAAATCATCAAACCAAAAAAAATTTTAATTAAAATATCAATACTTATATTTTTACATTTATAAATTAACACTTAAAATAAACAATCCACAGTACCAAATGCCCCTAGATTCACCCTGCGTCGCAACAATTGGAATGGTCTCGTACGAACTGAATGTAAATAACACTATTTTTTTACTTGTTTTATAAGTGCATTGAGAGTGTAACACCGGGAGAAACCAATTCTTAACGGATGGCACAAGAAGCGACTTCAATTCGTAAGCTCAACAAATGCATTACACAATTATTTTCAAAAAAAATAATAATAATAAAATAAAAGAAAGAAAAGCAAAGTCTATAAGATATCGTTCTATAGTCTCATGTTGATAAGAGTCCCTGTTAACATTCAGAAACATGACCCCTAAAACGGATCCATACATATCTTCGCATGCATGCATGCCCATGCAAAAGACCACAGCACACATTCACTCTAACAACATCACCAAAAAGACAAACCATTTTCAACCCCAATAGTCTCCACCTCAAGAAGACGAGCTAGACGACGACGACGACGACGTGTAATAATCCACACCGAGCTTCAAATCCAGCTCCACCTTCGCCGTCTCTTCAATGTCTTCTGTCGAGCTGATGGTCCTCCTCCTCTTCTTCTTCTTCTTCTTCTTCTTCTTCTTTGTCGAAGAAGGACAGACGGGGGGTTGCACTTGCATGGGTACGTAAAAAGTGGGGGGAACCTTAATGTGTGTTTCAACTGTGTTGTGTTTTTCTGTGTTTCAACTTTTTTTGTGGTCTCCATCACAGTTTAATATATATAGTTAGTTATACAACAAAGTATATATCTTTTGAGTAGCTTTATTTGAATATTTTAAAATTATAAATAAGCCTCTCATATTTACATAATTTAATTTATAAGTCTCTCTTATATTAATTTCATACTCAAACAATTAGTAAGTCTCTCTCACATCAAACCCTAACTCTCCCATCAAACCCTGACACTCACCCTTCGAGGCTTCTCCCCAACAAACCCACTCACCCATTCGACTCCCCAGTCCCCACAAATCCCTCACCGCCCTGCCCTCGCCGCTCGATCCTCACCTCTGTGAGCGGTAATATTCATACTACATACCTCCCCAACCCAATGACACCTCTCTCTGGTTACGGAGTGTAATTGGCCCTCGGCAAAGTGAAGTTCAAAGTTAAAAGCCATCTCACTATTTTGAAAAAGGAAGTCAGTCAGTGATAATGTTAGTGCCTGGGCCCTTCTGGTTGCTACATCTTCACGCTACGCCTGGCCCTCACCCTCACAGCCCAGTCGGACTACCGTCCGTTTTGATGAAGTGAAGATGATTCATTTTAGTCTTTGTAATGTGTGTGCATCACATTTATATATCTATAACTATCAAGCATATCCACAAGAAAAAAGGACAAGGGGAGATATAGAGGAAAAAGAATGTTATTTATATATCTATATGAGAAGGTGGACATGTTTACTAGAAGAAGGTTTTAATTATAAATTTTATTAAAAAAAAAAGGAGGGGGGGGGGGGGGGGGGGGCGCATTTAGTGCATATGTGGACAGCTCAGAATCAGCATAGCTCGCGCAATTGACCAAGACCCTCGCGGCATGGTTTGGAGCATTTAGTGCGTCTACAGACAGCTGTCGGTGGGTCCCAAGCCCATCCTCGGGGTTCTCAGTGAAGGGATGTTACAAATAGCTACAGAGGGATCTCTCTCCTGATGTTGATGTGGCGTGAATTTATCAAATATGGTTTGTTATTTTATGAAGATTTGAATGGATTCAATATTTTGAATGGACGGTGGTTTTGTTAGGATATCTCTTGATATTTGGAAAATTTAAAAGCCACATTTGATTTATTTTTTTTTGGTGAACAAGGGTGTTGGACAGCTGTGGGTTTTTTTTTTTTTCGGCGCTCTCCTCCTCTCCACTAAAACAATATTTTAGTGGAGAACAACATAGTCGACTCTGTGTGGGCTTTGTGAGAATGAACCCGAGACGATGTTACAGCTTTTCTACCAATTAATGCCGCATCACTAGAGCCCTTTGGCGTGAGGTGAGTCTCACCACTTGCCTACAGACGTAGTTCCTATCTATGGAGGATTTGTGGTCGGTGAGCAATGATCTAAGTAAGATCGGGGGAACGAGACTAAACAGTTTGATCGCTTTTTCGGTAGTTTCAGCGGGCATATGGACCATTTAGAGAACTTGAAACGAGGCTATCTTTTGAGGGGTGTGGGTGTACGTGAAAAATATGTAGATATCCACAGCTTTTCTCATTCACGATTGGGGTCGTTGTATTGCAGGAGCGCGGGGAGTCTAGATGTGTGGTGACATAAAAGGGCGGTAGATTTTCCATCTATGACCTTTTTTCTTTTTCGTCTACACTGGTGGGTTGTGCCCCGTCTTTTCTTATTTGCTGTTTTTATTTCTCTATTCTCTCTCATCCCCAATTCAAACATTTAATCATACTTTATTTGATGAAAGTAATAGTTGCATGGTTCTAACTTTTTCAACAAAAAAAAAAAAAAAAGAGGGGGGTTTACTTATTTGTGGGATCTTTAACAACAAAATCCATTTAACATGGGTTTACTTACAATTTTGAAGAGATCAAATAGAGCCACCTATATCTCATTAAAAAAATTATCTCATTAAAATTTGTTTGCATGTATTGAAAATGGATTTATTCAATTTGAAATAAACCGATATACATTTTTCATTAAAACATATACATCATTAAATGAGATTTATTATTATTAAACAAATAAAACATTTGGTGACTACTTGTGGGATTGTATTTGTAGTTGTACCTAATATTATCCATTTTATATATATTTACAGTTACACATACCTATATATATAGTGTATTTATAACAAGCATATGATATATTATATATTTTTTATAATAATATAGATATAGATACAAATAGAAATAGATTTTATTTCAAAGCTCCCCTTAGAGCCCTTGAAGCCGATTATGAGGCTGAAGTAGGCCTGTCAACAGGTCGGGTCCAGATTCGGACCCGACTCGACCCAGATCCGATTACACGTATAATATACCCGACCCGATTTGGACCCGACCCATTTTGACCCTACCCAGTGGACCCAAACATACAAACGGGTCGGGTCCGGGTCCACCCCGCCCCAACCCGTTGGACCCGACTGTTTTTTTTAATATATGTTCATATATTATAAGACCATTAGTATTAGTTGATACATAATTTTATTTCTTACTTAACTTATTTTTGTATCTACAAGTTCATAAATCATAATCATAACAAGCCTATAAATCGGTTTGTTTTGGACAATTAACTTATTAGCATTTGAATTTGTATGATTAATTAGTTTGTTGCATGATTTATGTTTATTATTTAGGTTAATATGTTAGTGTTTATTGTTTTGAATGTTGTTTAGGTTAATATTGTTTTGAATGTTGTTTAGGTTAGTTATGTTTATTATTTAGATTAATATGTTTTTTATGTTAGTTATTATTGTTTTGGATGTTGTTTAATAATTTATTTACTTCTTTTGAATTTAATAAAGTTATATTCAAACATAGTCTCATTAACAATAATGTTTTATTACAAAAAATTTCAAATAGAATGATAAGACAAACAAATACATGAGCTCTTCTCTCTTTTTTTTTTTTTTTACCCAACCATCCGGGTCGGGTCGGACTCGGACCCGACCCGGGTCCGACGGGTCCGGGTCCACATTTCTCAAGACCTGTCGGGTCCTGGGTTGGACCCGGACCCGCCGGGTCCTGTCTTGGGTCGGGTCCGGGTCCACCCCGATCCGACCCGTTGACAGGCCTGGGCTGAAGCCTCTGTCTTACACACCAAAGTCTTACATAAGGAATCTGAGGATGATTTTTTTTTTATTTTTTTACATTTTTTTTTTTAGAAGGTAAAGGCCATTACAGGGCATACATTAACTATATAACAAAAATGAACTGAACATCCAAGAACATTTTATTTAGGGATTTTTAGTTTTAAGTCCCCACAAACCATCATATTTAGTGATCGATCCCTCCCTTCTTTGTATTTAGGTTTTAGTCCCCAGATTTAAATGATAGTTTCTTTTTAATCCCTAAGAGGGACCTATCCATAAATTATTTAATTTACTTTTTAGTCCCTGTGAGGGACCTATCCCTGAATTATCCTTTAAATCGAGGGACTAAAACCTAAATACGAAAAAAGAAGTGATTCTATTGTATACATATTTATATGTAGGGTTTTAACGCTTACTCTAATTTTGAAAGTATTGGTTTTTACGCTTTTACCTTTTAGAGTAAGTAAACACTTTTATGAAGCCCCCATTTGAAAAAGAGTTCTAAATGTTGGCTTTTCAAAAATCTGATTTGCTTTTAGAAAATGGTGTTTTAGAAAAGTTTGAAATGCAGGATGTTTAATGCATAAACGCCAAAAAAAATGTCATATATATCAACAACTCTTCAGTTCCGCGTTTAGGGTTTCCATCGCAAATGTCACTTCATCTTGGAGTAAAAATTAAAGGGCGTTATTACACCCAGATCCATTTTCAACTCCAATTCTAATCCTATATGCGTCGATAGATTTCTATCAATGCATATGCTCACGTTAACAATGCATATGCTTTGAAAGAATTTTTTTATATTTTTTATAAATGCATTCAAGCAATTTATTGAAGCATATACTTCATTTTTTATAAATGCATATAACTCATTAGATGAGGAATAATATTTTTAAAAAATTCAAAACACATGTAGAGTAGAATTGAGACTGGAATTGAAACTGGAAATGGAGCTGGATGTAACATGTGTTTTAATTTTTCTAAAAATATACCCTTCATGTAATGACCATTCATGGAAAATGAAGTCACAATCATTTATTAAAAAAATATCAATCATTTATCTAATATTTTGCAAAATGAGACTGCATGAAAAATTACATGTAAGGATCATAGTTTTAAAACATATGCGGACCTCATATATAATGGGTCCGCATACAGTACATGTGGCCGCACATTGTATATTTTTTTTAAAAAAAATTAGTATACAAGCGTTTGAACCCCGTTCAAACATGATTCGAATGTCTAAGTGTCGTTTGAATCCCATTTAAACTTCGAATTGGGTTCAAATGCCTCAAGAGCCGTTTGAATCTCGTTTGAAGGGCCATTTCAATACCGTTTGAACTCGATTCAAACACCTGACCGCATAAGACCACACATGATCATATATGACTACACTTGGGCATCACACGTACTGCACCATGCGGATGTGCACCTGTACCAGTACGTGCCGTGCACTTTGAACTATGATAAGGACTATGTATAACAAAGCCAAATTGCCAAAAAATTAAACAAATCTAAAATAATGTGCACAATTTATGAACATGCCATTGCGGAAGAGGAAAGATTAACCCATTTCATATTATTAGATTGGAAAAGTTAAAGACTTTGTAAAGAATGTCAACTAAGTTTCGAATGCATGCATGGAGGATTACTTATGTGTATGAATAATTTCTCAAGTGACTATCATCTCGCATGGCTGTGGACCTGTGGTGGCATTTGGACCCAGGGAAATTCTTCCATGACCACAGCAAGGATACAAAATCAACATTTTCAAATCCAAATCTTTGCCTCCATTGTTTATATACACATACACATACAACCCTGTGATACTATCTTTACCAAAATCGCAATATATGATTAAACATACACAACCTTACAATACAATCTTATTCAAATAAATGAAAACCAATAAACCTGAGGGAAGCTTTCAACTATATATCTGTAAGTTATAAGCTTTAATGCTCATCAAACAATGCAACCCCCAAGTATAAGTGATGCCTGTATACCTGTATAGCCGCACATGCGACACTCCTGTTCTATGTTGGCTCCATGTATTTGATGCAGAGAACTTTGAAAGCTTACCAGGCAGACTTCCTTGCTGCCTGTTCTGCAAGATTGTTGATTGATTGCCAAATGAAATGGAGAAAGAGGGCTTCATTTGTGAGTTCCGTTTCTAAATCCACAACTGTCAGCTACACGAACCGTTCGGCGTTGTTGTCACCTGCATTGCTTCTTTTTGAAATTCTAATTAGCAGGAGTTATGAACAGAATCCAAACTGTCATTTTTGGCATATATACCTTTTCCGCTTGCTCTTAAGGACAGTGGAGGACGAAGGGTTGCTATGCCAATTACGCTTTCTTTGATTGATAAACCAGTTATTGATTTGCTTCAGTTGCAGCCCCGTTTCCTGCACCAGTCTCGCCTTGTCGTCCTCCTGAAACGTGGCAAAGGAGCAATAAGAGTCACCAAGGGTAGTTCATTTCTTGAAGCAAGTGCTCCAAGATGTCATACAAACAATATTCAATTATAAACATCAAGCAGTCACAAAATAAAATGCAAAGGTGTATGACAACCTCTCCTTTAGGGAAACCGAGTTATTAAAGCGTTGGTTTTCAAACTTCAGAGATATGATATTATATGGCTTCACTGCTAATTGAATACTTGCAAACTTATTAGCATAAACTTCCTAAATTCCTACTTGACCATGCTGAAGAAATGGTATGTGCTGCAGTGCACTGGATAAAACTGACCATGAAAATTAATTCATGGAAAAGAGATGGAGGAGAGTGGAATAACCGTTGGGTAGGGCCACTTAGAATGTGACTGCCACCAAGCCTTCAAAAGGGAGGTTGTATCCCCTGGCAGTTTCCCAGCTCTTCGCTTTCGTAAGATCTCCTCCCTGATGTCAACAATTTTCTCCTTATAGCCCTGCCATTCGCAGAATGGATTAGCAAATAGAAATCATTTGATCTGTGTCCCCATATTAGTACTCCATTGAGAATTCCTCCTACCTGTTTCAGCTCATGCTTCAGCTCTTGTCTCACACGCTCCATCAATGAACGCTCACTCTCCGTCGGAATAAGGGGACCAAATCCCATGCTGTCCATCCCATCCGAACTTCCATCAAACATGTTTGTGTCACTATCTGCCTGATCATCATCATCATCAGACATAGTTGCACCTGTGCCTTCACCTGGAGAAACACCTGTTTCACACAATGAAAATCAAACATGATTTGTAAGATTACCACATGATTTGTAAGATTACCATAAAAAATTTCCCCAAGCCAATCAATTTTCAAAATCAGTTTTGTACAGGGACATGCCTGGAATTGACAAACTAGAAAATTTTGAGCAAAAGATTGTTTTGGATTTCTTTTTATATTGTAGCATTCACAACCTCATTGTCAGTTCAATTTTGATGGGAGTTCCATAAATAATATGGCAATTCCTAAAGCAAATCAGATGATTCAAATGTGAAGTCCTCTGTGCTGATATTGAATCATGATCACCTGGTAAAATATGATTGAACCTGGCATGAATGGATCTTCAAACCATGAACGTCGATTCTTTTATATAAGTTAACTGAGAAGTATAAGGTTCAAGAAAAATAACAGCAATCTGGATGAAGTAGAAACATTATTGTTAGTAAAACATCTATCTGAACCTGAAGGTTCTCATAATGAGTTAGTTGATGTATTCCAATTTCCGTGTGCAGTTCCTGTCTACGCTAGATGTTAGACAACCTACTAGAATTCATAGATTACACAAAGCAAATGAAGAATATCAATGGTATCATGTAGTAGTGTGTTTGCCTGTGTCATGGATCTGAACTCTGAAGATATTTCACAGTTCAGCAATATCATCTACTCATCACTGCTTCCAGACACATCAGGACCTTCTACTGGGGATGTGATTCGGCTAAACACCTACATGCTTTTAAATGAATGCAAATTTTTATTCTCAACATTCCATTTTTATATTGGTTATGAAATGCATATGCATGTCTCAAATGACAATGAGAATAAAGGGACGGTCATTCTCTTGCAGTCACTTTTGCGGATCCTACTATTTTTTGAAATTCTTCTGAAGGTATAACTTGTCTAATGAATTACATACCCTTACAAATAAAATAAAATAAAATATATACTCTAACGAATTGATGCATAGCTTTTTACATTTTCTTAATTTAGTAATACTAACTTAACAGTGTATATACACTGTGTTAGGGGTAAGTGGAGACAACAAGAATGACTGAAGGAATAATTGTGTATCAGCACCCGACAATAAAACAATCCAAAATCAAGACAACACAATTCAATTGAGGATAGATAACTATTATGGAGGTTGGCCTGATTCAAAAATCAAAATCAGATAAGTAATTTTTTATTACCGATCTGAACAAATTATTAGTTTTGAAAATGATAATTGTGATCAAAATACCGTTAAATTGATAGCATCGATTCAAACTACTGCAGAATCAAAGAAATGCTGTAAATCCTCATAAGCCCAAACTCATGATTAAGATCATCCATAGAGCCATTTTTCATTCAGATTTAAAGAAGTGATCAACTGGACAAGGAGAATGAATGAACACATAGAAGTCTACTAAGCATTCACACATGCTTTTTTTGAAAAAAAGAAAATGATAAGATAGGCAAAAACAGATGTTTCTCAAGAAGTTAAAGATCCTGTTCATTGCTTGAAGTTGATGACACATTGTATTTGCATGAATTTCAGAAAATTTGAACTGTCTCTAAGGAAACCATTGAAAGGTCGTTCATGGGGAAATTAGGATATAGCCAATAGTTCAATGGTCCATAAACTGATAATGAAAAAAAAAAAAAAAAACTGATTTCCATTAGATGCTACATCAATCTCAGGTTCCCAAAAAATAGGAGTTGCTAAGAGGGATATCTTTGACACATTGTATTTGCATGAATTTCAGAAAATTTGAACTGTCTCTAAGGAAACCATTGAAAGGTCGTTCATGGGGAAATTAGGATATAGCCAATAGTTCAATGGTCCATAAACTGATAATGAAAAAAAAAAAAAAAACTGATTTCCATTAGATGCTACATCAATCTCAGGTTCCCAAAAAATAGGAGTTGCTAAGAGGGATATCTTTGGTGTGACAATATAAATATTCGAGAACAATTAAAAGCAGTGTTGCTCCCGACCAGAATCAGAAGATTGATGGACATAATGAGAGTAAAAAATTAAATCATACATGATCTTCAACTAGAAAAGGAGGAACCCTTAATTGGCAAACCTTTGATTGGGTTCACCTGATACATTTAATAGGACAATGCATCGAATCATAGACATCAATACATATATGCATCGATTACTTAATTGGGCCATGAAAATATTTTACTATATATTGCCTGCAGCCTTACAACTGTATATCCAAGAATAGATGCCAAGCAAACAGCAGCCTCTAAAAGCAGGTAAATATTTCCATTTATAAAAGAAATGATTATGGAAGATCCAAATAAAATCAATATGGGCTAGAAGTGGCAATTGACAATAACCATTTAAATATATAGATCGCATTAGAAATAACTTAAAACAAACCATGTAGATATGAAATATCCCATAGTTACAAATTTCTCATGGCGTAAATTCTGCATCAAGCATTTATATAAACGCACAAGTATAAATATATATTTTTTAAAAAAAAGGCAAATACAGCTCGCAGCTAGTCCACTCAAAATTAATTAACAGTTTCAAAATATTTTCCTACAGTCAAGAAAAATAGAGTTAAGGAATTTTATTTTGTAAACAACATAGAATATTTTAGATTATCACAACATAGAATGTTTTAGCTTATCATGTAAAAAAAATTATATACATGTGAAATGATGTTTGATGCTACAGAGAGCAAAAGCATGTACTAAAAGTCTAAAATTAAAACAGAGAACAAAATTCAGCTATCTGGAAGATTTACCAATCACCGCTACTGGAAGATTTGTCAAAGATGATTCTTAAGCAGAAAAAGAACCCAAACCCAAGGCAAGAATGGAAGACCACCTATAATAGTGATATTTTATAAAAATGAATTATAACTGTGATATCGGGAAGTGACAGCTACTGCTTTCATTCATTCAAAAGGCATATAACTGATAACTTCTTTTATCTAAAAGGAACTTGTAAATACGTTTTTAAATTAGGCACTTGTTCCTAGATAGACAAAACCAATATGAGCTGCATATCTACAAAGATCCTTTTGTTGCATTATATTTCATTAAAATTATAGGCAATTACAATGGTGAATCACAGTCAGATTTTTATTCCCCTTTGAGGAAATCCTAGTCATGAAAAATTGAATTCAAAGTATAACCAAATAATCTTTATACTTTATGATTGAATTAAAATCAATCAACTACATGGCTTTCCTCAAACAGTCTGTGTTTGAGTTTATGAACCCTACAACCCCATAAGTTCCTTCTCAACGTCATGCTGGTTGTGAGTTGTGAATCTCCTTACTCATACTACCTCCATCTCTATGATCAGCTGTCAGATTCTTACGTAAAAGGTCAGCTACACAATCTTCCTTCCCTTCTAAGAACCAAAAGCCCACATCTGCCCCCCTTACCATAAGTGACTTTTCTAGATTTGTTCCAAATGTCAAACTTTAGAGTGATTTAATTTATATTATCTTCAAAGACAAGATAATAATAAACTTTCAAGTTCAGAAAATATGGAATTCAAGGTTCTACAATCAAACAGCAGCAAAAGACATTCAAACTCACCAGTCAGGCTTTGAAGGGACTGCTCAAGCTCCCAGCATGCCATCACTGCTTCCATTGCATGTACACGAACATGTTGCTGCAATTGCTCTTTGAAGGAACAGAGAAGCAAGACATAATGTGTCTATACATGAAAAACAAAATAAAAATCAGTGAAATAAACCAATTGATCAAAGAATTAAGAATGATATGTGCTAGAATCAATTAGAAATGCACAAATGTATAAGACAAAATGAGTGAGATCTATGCTTCAATTGAGGAATCTAATATGTAGAAATATCACTTTATACTACCACTATAGAAATCAGATATCCGCATTTGAGCTAACTAGTATATAGCATAATTAGTTAACAATATATAAACACCACGAAATTTAATATAATTTAAATTAATAAATAAGCACATAACAACAGCAAAAACACAGTACAAGTGGTGCAAAACTATTTATAACTTTTGACCGGGAAGACAGTTGACCTAATGAGTCACTCAGATGTTTAATTAAGGTAAAATTTGTATTCAAAGTTTGATTCCATTATAATTGAAATATTTTGATTGGTAGTTCTGCTTCTTCTTTTTTACTAAAATCCGAAAATAAATATGAAAAAAAAATTTACTAACTTTAAAGAGTTGTACAAGACTAAGCAGTACAATGTCCATCGAAACAATACATGATATGGTGTGAGACCTTGCATTTTTGGGGGAAATGGGATGCTGATACAATGCAAGGGTTGATATTTTCATTGCGTACTTTGCTTTACTCTATATAGTACCTTGAAGGAACAAAAGTTTCATAGAGTGAAGTCAATTATGAGATTTAATATAATACACTCGATAACGGCTGTTTTTCTGAGGAAAATGATGCAATGTTTACTTGACAAATTACTATGATGGCAAGGAAGTATACAATAGGAAGATGAGATGTGTTCCCAGAGAGGCAAGTCCATAAACAATAGGTGGTCATTCAGGATTTGGAATCTATGTAGTATGAAATATCTCAAAAACTTCATTTCAAGTGCTACAAAGAACGAACACCCACATAAAATGTTGATATACTTGAAATGGAAAAATGGCATGGGAATAAATTTACAGTAACAACTTGAGCAACAATGCATATACATTATTGTTTTGCCTTCAGATATGTTGTAAGAATTATTAATATTGTTTTTAATAATAACATGGATTTTTGCATCATGCAAGGGAGGCACCCATGCATATCAGCACAACCAAAGTTTCACACATATTGAGAAGCAACAAGTATAAGTTAGTCTAATCCTCAAGTTAAAAGTATGACCATAGGTCGCCAATGTGGGATCGACTATTGATTTCAAACATTGACAAAAATGTAAACACTATAATAGAGAAACTGAATTTTTTCCCTCAAAATTGAGGTCCTTTATAACAGCAAAAAATATCATTACACAATTAAATCAACAATTTTAAAGAAGGTAGACATAGTAATAGAAATGCTATACCTACATCTCAACACATATAGAAGATTTGGACTAACTGTAGCAGACCTAAACAGATGCATAACATGCCAAATTAAGGAAGTCAAACTCACAATAAATTAAATTTGTGTCTATAATGTAATTTGTGGTCATTTGAACAATGGATCATTGTCGAAAATCACCAGGAATATTACGATATATATATGAATATTATATCATAAGAGAGCCATCTGAGGCCTGCAGCACTCAAGCTGCATGTACGTCGACCACTGAGGATTGATCGAATATGATATTCGTAGTATTGCCCCCACATAAAAATGTACATGAAATTTATGTCACATTTACATATTAAAGCCAAAATTCGCTCTTATTCTTGGTTTCCTTATTATGTAAATATTGAAACATTCTGAAAATCAGTATGATGGTAGAGGGAAGGCTTCCTTACACATCAACCTATCATCATAAATCTTTATGAAACTCTAAGTAAGGTGACCCGCATTCTGCTAATGTGAATCGTTACACAATTCCACTGAGTAGTTGCTAAATATACAATATTTTAGCAGTTTCCTCTTGTAGTTTCACGAGATAAAACATCTGTGATACTTTTGAAACAGGTATAAATAATTTGACATTTTCTAATGTTGGAACAAAAATAAGTTTGACAAACAACCTTTCTTGTAGCCTTCAAAGTTCACTGGATTATAAAAAAGTTGAAAAGGAATCAAAATCAATATTTAATTGAAAGAATTCACATGGTAACGTAAATTATTGTGTTTTTACATTAAATGTTCTTCTTCTTCTTTTTTCTTTTCTTTTTTTATTGGCTACTCCTGATAACTAAAATTCTAGTCCCCAACAAAAGCTCCATAGATTTCTTGTGCTAAGAGAATCAGCACTCAGCAGTGAATGAGGAAACTACAATTCTACAACAAATTCTTTGGCAAAGTCCAGAAAAGCAACATGTATGCATCTCAGGATATAATTCTGATTTTTATTCACTGCGCTCCAAGAAAAGGTGGAAAGGAAAGTGAGACTGACAAAGAGTTAGATAAAGGGAACAGAAATAATTTCTAAAAAAAATTAGAGGATTAACTCTTGACCAGAATTTTTCAAAAAACAAAAAAAAACTCTTGACCAGAATTAAAGGTTTACTGAGTTCAATATAAAATGCCCCCAAACCATACGGAAGCTATATTTTTTATCAACAATTGTTTTACATTGATATACAATTGTGCATATATCCCATGCTCCTGCCAAGAGACAGTTCCCAATAATTTGGAATGCACATGACAGATTTTTATTTGTACACCCTTGAAACAATTGAAAGACAGATAATCCTAAGTGGAAACAAATCTAAGCAGTCGTGGAATACAAACGAAAAAAGATTGGGAACTTTAAAACTGGAAAAGCATCCCCTTTAACAGCCTTGAAAAAGTGAAAAATTTGATTCTGGCTGATACCCTGCCTCAACAAATTTGATTGACAGTATGCTATAATGAACTCAAACCAGTCTAATTACACAAATTAAAGCGCCTAATCAAACAAAAGAAACAATCTTCCAAGGAAAACCTATGCAAAAAAACAACAAAAAACAAAACCTCCTCCTTAAAACCAATCAAATTCACAACAATCACTCAATCAACCGATGAAACTGTAAACATAAACAATCACAAAACAAAAAAAAGTGAAAGAAAACACAGAGTTTGAGATAGGGAGATGACCATGAACTGATCGAGCTCCTTGTCATCCCCCGGCATCATCTGGCTCCCTCCCGCCCCGTTATTGATGAGCGAGTACTTGGCTACTACGTTCTGCGACTGCGCGAGCTGCGCATCGATCCTCGGCAGCTGGTCCACCGGCGTGGCGATCCGAAGGCACGCGACGTGCGCCGACAGGAGCTGCTCGTACAACGGGTGCCCCAGTATGTCCGCCTTGCACTTCGCGTTCTGCCAGGACCCCAGCCCCACCTCCTCCCCTCCCCCTCCCACTCCGACCGCCTCGGTATCCGTGCCCGGATTGCTGTTGTTCATGTCCCCTGAGCCGTGCGAGATCGCGGCGGCGATGACCGAGTCCTCGTCACCCCCTCCTCCTCCGCCGCCGCCGCCGGCGCTGCTCCCCCCGACGTCGCTCGCGTTCCTCTGCAGGATCCCCGGACGGGGAAGCCACTGGACCCCTCCGCCGGCTGCCGAGCCGGAGGCCGGGGAGGTGGACGAATCGGAGTTCGTCTGAAGATGAAGGAAGCTCCCGTCGTAAGGGCTGTGGTTGTGGTGGCCCTGCTGACGGAGGATTGCACTGCTCAGCCAAGTCGGCTGCGGAGCCTTCCCTCCGGCGGTCGACTCCGGCGAGGCCTGACCGAGCACCGACGGGTTGTCCCCGTAATGCGGGAGGCCCATATCGTGCGACAGGTGGTTGTGGAAGGCCATCTCCAACTGATCAAGCGGTTTCAAGG
Organism: Acorus gramineus; assembly: GCA_030737835.1. Lineage (NCBI taxonomy): Eukaryota > Viridiplantae > Streptophyta > Magnoliopsida > Acorales > Acoraceae > Acorus > Acorus gramineus. Next base: position 6,253,269 of record CM060852.1, on the reverse strand, counting down.
CGACCCTCCCATGTCGGCCTCTCCCAAGTCTCCGAATTCCACAAACAGTGAGAGAGAGAGAGAGAGAGAGAGAGATTAGAAGGGCAAAGGAAGGAAGGGTGAAAGAGACGTTGAAACTTAAAAATCAAAAGTTCTCGCAATTACGGCATACCAAACCAACGAAAGTAAAACAAAAATATATCATTTTTTTAATTTAAAAAAAAAAAATGAAAACCGGATGGTATTCGCAAAACCGCATTCGGGGTCGCGGGGGACGGGTCTGGTGTTCCTGCAACACACGCCGCCAAATTGAATTCCGCGAAATCAAATCCGACGGTGATGACGCCATCCACGTCGGCGGCCCGGACGGTCTCGAAAAGTTCGTGATCGCGCGAAGGACAACGGGGACACGCGTCGTCGCCAGGTCGCTTGGACCACATGTGGGGACCACCTGTCCAAAGCACGCCTGTTGAGATAGCGAATGGGGGCATGACACGTGGAAGGAGGATTCTGGCGCCGCCGGCTTAATCACGCTTCCTTCTCTTTAGCCACTTCAACAGTGGTCCCCGTCCCACAAGAGAACACTTTTGTTTTGTTTTTTTTTTTTTTTCTTCTGACGCGTGGGGCCCACCTAGGTTGAGGTGCAGAGGCTTATCGTGGTTTGTACACGTGGCGTGACGTCTGGCTTCTGCCAATCGAGGGATCTTAGGGTGGTCCCCTGCTATGCCTGTTCACTATCCACCGCAATTATTCGCCTATCCGAGAAAAAGATACCCCCTTATCTGATATTCTCACCCAATATACTCATCCCGACTGTACCTTTTAAAACATTGATAGGTAAACATAAAATTATTTTTTTTACTATCTCAAATATAATTACTTACATATCTCATTAATTTTTTTCATGAATAATATTATGTACAGTTTATTTTTCAATCTAAATTCTAGTTTACATATGTTTTAAATTTTTTAAAAATAATATACCTCATTTAATAATGTATATGTGTGTTTATAAATATATATATATATTCTAATAAATTATATGGATGTATTTATAAAAAAATGTAAAAAAAATTTATTAAAGCATATACCCGTTAATATGATATATGTTCTGTTAATTTTCTATTGACGCACATGATACTAAAATTAAGGTTTGAAAAAAAATGTGTGTATCAACACTTATTTATTATACATTCAATTCAAAATAAAATGATAAACACATTTTATCAAATCATTTACATCATTAGATAATGAATATGTGGTTTAAAAATATTAAAACACGTGAGTAGTGGCTGTGCCTCACAGTGTCCAACATTTATAGAAATTGGAGTGAGAATAATAAACCATAACTATTGATGCGCTTAGCTATAGTTCAGGTTATCTTTATGCGGTTTGCAGTCTACGGTTACATGTAATGGAGGATCGTTTACGGTGATTAATAAATGAGAGCGGCTGTAGATGGGAGGGATTGGAAGAGCTACTACCGTTGGATCCGTGGGGTTTTTGAGGGGATCCACTGGAAGGATGATGATGATGTCGCTACTGTTATCCAGTGGTCCACGTACCTAGTTGGGGGAGGGGACCACCGTGTGCGGGCATTGAGTGGAGGGGGGGGGAAGGACCACCAACTTGGTCGGACACGAGCTGTCTGTTTTGTTTTTCTTCTTTAAATGACGGGACGAGTCCGGAGCATTTACTGTTACCGCCGCCCTCTAACGTAGAGACATAAAAAAAAATTAGAGATAATTCAAATAACCCCTGTATAAACTATCTCAAATCCATATGACCCTTGATTTTTTTTTAAATTTTATATAACCCTCTAAAAAAGCTTATGTAAATTCAAATAATTTCTTGAATTAAACTTACATTAACGGATGAGAAATATTATGCAGATATTTTGTTTGATAAACCCTGACTGAGAATACAGTATACAAAAATATCCCTATAATTTGTTTAAAATGCGAAAAAAAATCTCCGAATGATGGATTTTATCCATCTACATAGATTATAAAAGAGGATTTTTTACACTTTTAACACATTGTAAGGGGTTTTTTATATACTATGTTTTCAGTCATAGTTAACTAGACAGAATATTCACAAAATAGATATAATATGTCAATGAAAATTTAATTCAATAAATTATTTAAATTTGTATAAGTGTTTTTAAGGGCTATATGGAAAAGAACTGGGAGTTATATAAATTTCAAATAGGGTTATATGTTTTTTTTCCAAAAAAATATAGACAGACGGACAAGACGGCGACGGCAGCTAACATGTCACCGCGAAAGCTCCATCTCGTCGGTTATAAATATTAATATTCCTCGTGAATTCATATAAAAAAACCTAATAACCTTTTATCTAACCATCCGTATTATTAATTAAAAGTATTTTCAACTTCATTATGATAAGAATTTTTTTAAAGATATAATAAATGAATGGTGGTTATCGGATCACAGTATCGTTTATTTTTTGTTATTATTTTTTATTAGATTTAAATTGAGATAATCATGTAATATATGAGATAAGTAGTTAATTTTGTGTCAAATAAAAGTTTCAATGTTTGATCTCATTTTTTTATTGTAAAATACTTATTTTTATGAAAAACTTATTTCACAGTCATAAATATATATTGAAAAGCTCTTTCCAACGAGCTATTAATCACTTTAATCGAAGTTCTACTTGAAACGTTGTGATTTTTTGAAGAATTTCATAAATAATTTAATTCTTAATTTTTTTTTATCTATGTCTATATCCACCAAATCTTAATGATTTTTTATATATACCCCTAAAAAATCACATTTTAACAAAATATCTCTTATAATTTGTTATTTCCAATAATACCATTCCAAAGGGTTTAAATTGTATATAAATATTGTTTTTAATCCATTCCAGCTATGCTATTGGTTTTAAAGTTTCAAATTAGGTATTTTTATAATATGGAGTTGGTTTTAGGGTATATATACAAAAAAAAATTAATTTTAATTGTAACAGATCTCTTTTATGTATAAATTCATAATAAATTTTACAAATAAGTTAATTAATCATTATTAAAGTTTTCATAAATATCATTTATGTATATATAACATGATATATTATATCGCATATACATGATTAAAAAAAATTAAGGGGGTTGGTTGTGGACAGCTTTTTTCAAAACATTTTTTTTTATTTACACGCACATCATGCGTGGGGGAAAACAAATATATATACTAATCAAAAGTGCTTAAGTTTTTCAACTTTATTTTTTTGTCACACTTTCATTTTCAAAATTACTCTTAATTTTGTATGATCATTATTTTTGGATTAAAGAATGAATAGATCGAATGAAATGAAGAACAAATAAACCACACCCATCTTATATCTAGAGAATGAGATACAGAACGAAGGGTTCAATTGGATGATGTGCAAAGAGAACATTCAAGTCAGTGTGCAAGAGAATGTTATAGAGAACGAATGACTCAAATGGACAATGAAGATGATGATTATTTGAGTAGGGGTGGTAAATGAGTCGAACGAGTCAAGCTTTAATATGTTCAAGCTCGGTTAATTTATAAACGAGTTGAGCTGAGTCAAGCTAAGCCGAGCTCACAAGCCTAATGTTCTTCTTTATTTAAGGTTTTTAGGGGTTAAAGATAAATATTAAGCATGAATGAGCCAAGTTCATGAGCTTAAACGAGTATAATTTTGTATTGGTTTAATGTTTCGATTTTATAAAGGAGTTGAGCTAAGCTTCAATTAAGTTTTTTTATAACACAAACGAGTCGAGTTTAGACACAAAATAAAGCTCGATTCAGGCCCCGAGTCTAACCGAGCTTTAAAAATTGTTCAAGCTCGCTCATTTATCTAATTGAACGAGTCTTGCGGCTTGGTTTGTTTACCAGCCCTAAATTTGGGTAGGGCAAATTATTCATCGATGAATTTTTCGTAAGAGAAAATATATCAATTTTTTTAATTTTTTTATTAATTTTTAATTGTCAGGATTTACAAGAAGAAGAATTTTTCATGAACGATTAAAATTACCCAGAGCAACTATCATCCTTAATTTTTAATTTTATATGAAATATTACTACTTATTTATTTCAGGATTTCGATGAAAGAAGCAAACGGATCAGAGAAACAACTTTGTAAGTTAAATTAAAGTTGTTGCATGTGATTTTTTTTTATGTAACTGGACTTTTCAAATATTCTATATATAATTTTTTATTATTTGAAATTTATTTAATAAATTTATGTAATTAGATTTTTTTTTAATATTTTTAACATGTCATATACTTTATTAATAGTATTTTAATTATTACGTACATCTTGCGTAGGGGAAGACTAGTAATAAACTGCTCGAAATCCATATAATTAACTGACATTTTTTGAATTCCATATAACCCTGAAAACATTTATGTAAATCTAAATAATCTCCTAACTTAATCTTTCGTTAACAGATAAGAAGTATTCTATGAATATTTTGTTTGGTTAATCCTAACAGTAAACACAATATATTGAAACCCTGTACAATTTGTGAAAATGTGAAAAAAAAAACATTTTATAAATGACGATTTTACCCCTCCAGATAAATTATAAAACCCTATCCAAATGAGTAAAATCATTTATATAATTTTTTTTATATTTTTAACATATTGTAGGTGTTTTTGATATATTATATTTCCAATCACGGTTACCCAAACAGATTATTCGCATAATATTCCTCATTTATCAATGGAAACTTAACTCAAGGGGTTATTTAGAATTACATAGATGTTTTTAGAGAGTTATATGAACTTCAGAAAAATCAGGTGGTTTTACATATTTCGGACAGTTTATAGGGGGATATGGATTTTTCCCTTTGTATAAATATGATAAAATTATGATGATAATTAAAATTTTCTTTTAGGATCACTTTTGTATTTATTCTCATTCTCCTTCTATTTGAACACCCAATAAAATCCTGTTTGGAATCTTTTTTTCATTCCTACAAAATTTCTCTATGTACGGAATTCGTTAGAACTGGATTCCCAAAAAAGAGAAATTTTCATTCTAAATTAGAATTACCAAACTGGTATTTAGTGTATTCTAATCATTAATATAAGAAATGCATATAAAAAAATTATAACATGTCCAACAGCAGCTTTAAAACTTTTTATCACAATTTTAACAAATAAAAGTAAGTATTTTTCTAAACATTTATAAAAAAAAGAAATATTACACTCATTCACAATCCAAAATGTTTTCATTTTTTTAAAATCATATACCTCAAATAATGAGGTATATATACTTATAAGATAAAGTATACACTACAATGAATTGAATGATATTATTTATAAAAAGGGAAAAATCCGTATAACCCAGTGTAAATTGCTCGAAATTCATATAAGCCCCTCACTTTTCCTGAAGTACATATAACCCCGTGAAAATACCTACGTAAATTTAAATAACCCCAGAGTTAAATATTCATTCATAGATGAGCAATATTCTGTTTGGTTAACACTTGCTGAAAACATATAATGCGTTTAAAATGCGAAAATTCTCTACAATGTGAATTACCCATCTAGATAGAGTTTTATAATCTATTTAGAGAGGTAAAATCATCATGTGTAGAGAATTTTTCACATTTTTATGACACTGTAGGGTTTTTTTTAATATACTTTGCATTCAACTAAAGTTAATCACACGAAATATTCGTAAAATGTTTCTCATATGTCAAAGAAAGTATAACTCATGGAGTTATTTAAATTTATTTAAGTGCTTTTAGGGGGTTATATGGATTTCTGACAGTTTATTGGGGGTTATTTGAATTGTTCCCTACAAAATATAGAATGTACCGGTAGCTAGTGGGGGCGTTTATTTCCACCCCTGTAGATATTTAACCCACCCCATAAAAAAAAAAAGAAACTCACCCCGTCGTCTTCTCCAAACATGGCCTCTGAGTAGCGTTTGCTCCCTCCACCTCCACGTCGCCCTCCGTCGCCTCTCCTCCGTCGACCTCCGATCCAACTTTGCCTCTTCATCCTCTGTCCCCAACCTTTTCCATGACCATCACATCTTCCTCTCCCGTCAAGAACGAGACCCCGACAACGTCTCTATCGCTATCAACGAAGTTAACACGTCTTTATTGCCATGTCACAAGATCCTATCAAGACCGTGGATGACGATGTTGGGCCCTTCCAAGATCCCGAGGCGGGTTACCATGACACAATTGATGGCGACAGAACGTCGTTGAGGTCTGGTTCTTGACAAGAGAGGGAGATGTGGTGGCCGTGAAGGAGGGTGGGGACAAAGGAGGAGGCGGAGCTGGATCGGAAGTCGGTGGAGGGCGACGTGGAGATGGAGCAAACGTAGGTGGGGGCGGACCAGCAGCCATGTCGAGACTCATGACACACACACACGGTGTGTTCATCCAAAATAAAAATTAAAAAAAAAATTTTCTTTTTTTTAAGGGGTGGGTTGAATATTCAAAGGGGTGGAAATAAACGCTAATGTCTCCGCGGAAGCTATATCTCATCCGTTGTAAATATTAAGTTGTAAATATTAATATTCCTATAATCCTATGATATACCTACAAAAAAAAATCATTAATATAAAAAATGCATGCAACTTTTTTTTTTTTTTTTTATGACATATGCGGAAAGGAAGCTTTGAAATTTTTTAAAAAGAAGTGAGAATCATTCAAAAGATATTAAATCACATTTTTGACAAGACAAAAGCATGTCAGTATTGAAGATACCTATAAGATACCTATTCGAAGAGTTTTTTTAAACGTTTTAAAAAAAAATTGATATGTCTGGCCTATATGCAGTCTCATTTATAGTCTGCATTATTTTTCTTTTTTTTTTAAAAGTTATATACCTTTTTTTTGAAGTATATATTTTTATATGAAATGAACTATATGCTTATATATAATAGTATAATTTTCTCTTTGAAAATTAATTTTTATTATTTCATATATTAGGGTTAAACATCATACACTATGATAATGTAGTATATACATTGTCATCATAGTATATAAGGCTTAAAACTGACTATAAAATAAAATGAGTGTATCAGCACTCTTAAAAAAAAAACTAGGATTTTCATTGAGGGATAGACCTTTGATGTGCATAGGATTTTGGTTTACTTGGTAGTCTTCTCTACCATCAATCCTCTATTCCTTGAGCCCTTGTTTGAATAGAGATTTAAATTATTATGAAGTTTATGACTATTTTAGTATAGATAAAGAATAAGTGATTTTTTGTTTAATTGTATTTTTTACTATTCTCGTTAGACAACGTGATAATGTCTTTATTGTTTGGTTGACCATGGATAAATTATAAATAAAATATAAATAAGATGTGGATAAAAGATAAAAAAAAATGATTTGACATATAAGGTCCGTAAGAGGTGATGCTTAATATGATAGTGGGACCCACATTTTCAAATAAGTTGAATAACCTAGAATAACTTAATTACAAGGATAGCAGAAATAGTTATACCACTTTATCACTTTATACCAGTTAATTCTGACATATACATTTTTATTTATTTCAGCCTTCCAAACACTCATTTTATCACTAGTCCACATTATTCCCATTTATTCCATCCCTAATTCCCTGATTAAACATGGATTGAGTTTTTTTTTTTTTAACAATAAAATTGGAAACGTAAAAATAAGGAAGAAATCCAAATAAACCCCTACAAATAAACGAAAATCCATATAACCCCCTGCATTTTCACTAAATCCAAATAACCCCCTGTAAACACAAACAAAATACCAAAAACCCCTTCTGTCAGTTTATTAAACCTGTCTTTAACCTAGGTGTAACCATATATGTAAAGTTACCATAGTGCCCCTCCCATATAATACCCTAATAACCCTAACATTCCAAACACACCGTCGATTTTTTTCTCCTCTTTTACCGATTTCGTTCATGCCATCGCAGGCGGCATCCCATCTCTTCATCATCGACGGCCTCTTCTTGTCATCCCTTCCTATGCAAGATCCAGTGAATATCATCACCGACGACATCTCCCTCTCATCCTCCCAATCTCATCGCCGACGGCCCCCCTTTTGTCCTCCTCGCGGAAGCCTCGTGATTTCAAGTAAATGAACGTTTTTCATTTTGGGGTTTAATCACATGGATGTATGAATGGAAATTTTTCTGAAAGTACACATGGATATATGAATATCATATTTTTACAGTTATGCATCTTCTGAAAGTACACATGAATGTTTGGGTTTAATCAGAGTAACAACTCATTTTCTAAATGAAGAACCTATGTGTATGATATGATACAGTGACATGGACGAGGACACTCTATACAAAGTGACTTTTGTTCATGATGGGTTTTGGAAACCAGTGAAATCTGCTCATGGGCAAAGATATGTTGAAGAGAGATAGTTTACAGAGATACTAGATGCGGATAAGATTGCTTTTCTTGATTTATGGGAGGATATCGGACCATGGTCCAAGTCAAGCAATCCCCGACGTTTCTCTTTCACATATATGGTGCCTAAAAGTATGTCAATATAGTACGTACATGTTAGTGCTGATGCGAAGTTAACATAAGTCTTTGAGCAGAATAAAAGAACAAAAAAATTCACTTTGTATGTAGTTGAGAACGAGGATGTTGCACCAAGCATTTCTCCTCTATTCAGTTCTCAGATCACATCCAAAAGAGGTGACAACGAACAACAAGTCCTTGATGAGGTAGATGAGCTCAAGGTACATGATGCGTTGTATGGATCACTTGAAGAAAGGCAAACACATAACAGTGAGAAGGGGGATTTTGAGGCAGAAGAATATTCTGATTTAGAGGTAGAGGAGGCTTCTAATGAAGAGAATGAAATGGAGAATGTCGAAGAGGAGGCTCACCATGAGGAGGGTGTTGTACAACCGGATGGTGGTGATTCATGCAGTGATTATGAAGTGTCATCAGAGAAGTACGAAGGTGAATTTGTAGAGATTGACAGTGAAATGCCAAAGATGGTTCAAGGTTTCCTAATGTAGATCACTTCAAAGATGCACTGAAATAACATTGCGTGACTAATGAGTTTGTGGTGAAGCGCATAAAAAATGAGAGGCCTCGTGTAACAGCTAAGTGCAAAGTGGGAAAATGTAGTTGGTGCATCCACACTTTAGTATTGCAGGATGGAATTACATTTGAGGTGAAAACTTTGAATGCGGCTCAGACGTGCACAAGTGTGAACAAGGTGGGGAACGAAATGGCCACATCTCGATGGATTGCCCACAAAATGGTTCTGATTCTCCATAAAACTCTTGAATTGGGTACTTCAAAGCTGAGGGAAGAAATTCAAAATAAATATAATCTCACATTGCCTTATTCTAGAGTGCAGAAAGCGAGAGGAAAGGCTTTAGAGATGATTCATGGGAAACCTGCTGACTCCTACAAGCTGATTCCAGAGTTGCGTGAGGAGTTATTGAAAGCTAATCCTGTTAGTGTTGTTGAATTTCAGTTGGATTTGGACAATTCATTCATGAGATTCTTTGTTTGTCTTGGTGCTTGCAAAGTGGGATTCTTACAGGGTTACAGACCTTTCATTGGCCTAAATGGCTGTCATCTGAAGGGAACATACAAGGGGATAATGTTCAGTGCAACCTCTATCGATGGAGAGAATTTCTTATTTCCTCTAGCATTCGCCATTGTGGAAACAAAGATTGGAGAAACTTGGAAATGGTTTCTGGAAATGTTGCATGTGGCAATTGGCAATGTGGATGGCTTGGCATTCATGTCAAACAAGGATAAGGGCCTTCTGTCGAATGTTCACATAGTTTTTCTTGGAGTGGAACACCGAGCTTGTGTGAGGCATTTGTATAGTAATTTTAAGTAGAAGTACCCAGGGGAGGTTTTTGAAACGCTCGTATGGAATTGCGCGAGTTCGTATAATACATTAGATTTTGAGTGGAATTTGAGAGAGATCAAGATGTCATCCCCTCCTGCGGCGTCATACCTCGATGCGGTGAATGATCAGGTATGGAGTAGATCGTAGTTTGACACTGGAGCAAAGTGCAACTATGTGGCAAATAATATATCTGAATCATTCAATGCATGGATCAATAAAGCAAGGGGATTGCCCATTGTGGAGATGGTTGACATGATCCGAGAGAAAATCATGGAGAGAATGTATTATCAAAACAATTTAGGAAGAAGATGGAAGGGGAAGTTAGTCTCAAAAGCATTCAAATATATTTAGATTCTTGTGAAGGACATTGGAAATTACATAGTGAGGAGGAGTGATGACCATAAAGCAGAGGTTGTTTGTCCAGATGTCATGTCACTTGTGTTGTTAAGTTGGATGAAAGGACTTGCACATGTAGGGTGTGGCAGGTGTTGGGCTTACCATGTGTACATGCTGCAGCATTCATAACAAGAATTAGAGGATTAAATATATGTGATTTCGTACATGAGTTCTACAGCTTGGAGAGATTCAGATTGACCTATGCTAATCAAGTTGGGGCCATACCTAGCAGAGTTCAGTGGGTAAAAGTTGAGGTCCCATTTTCAGTTGGACCACCCAAAATAGTGTGGCCAAGAGGAAGAACTAGAAAGAATAGAATTCGTGACCCCAATGAGAAAAAAAAAGGAGCCACAAGTGTACAAGATGTAAAGAGTTTGGTCATCATAGATCATCATGTAAAAATCCTATTGGACAGTCACAAGGGGAAGAAGTTAGTGGAAGAGACCGTGGGAGGGGCAGGTTTGTGAATAGCAATTTAAAGTTGTGATCATTTGTATTGTTAATCCTTGAAGTCTAGACCCAGACCCAAACCATGCAGTCCATGTTGTCCAGACCCAGTCCATGCTGTCTATACCAAGATCCAGACCCAAACCCAGACCAGACCATGCAGTTTCAACCAATCCATGTAGTCCCAGGTCCATGAGATGCAGTTCAAGGTCCAATCCATGCAGAGGCAGTCCAGTCCATGCAATTCAAGCTAGTCCATGCAGTCCTAGACAGTTTAGTCCATGTAGTTCAAGCCAATCCATGCTGTCCAGACCTAGTCCATGCAGTCCCAGGTAGCAAATCCAATTCTGGTAGTACTAATTCAATCCAAATTCAGGAAGTTCCAACCATTCCAGTTCCAACCAGTCCAATGCATTTTAGTTCCAAACATTATCAGGAAGTAAACGATGTTCTTTTTCAATCATGAAGGCAGTGTAAGCAATGTAAGTTCGTTTACCAAGCAACACTTCAATGGACATTCACAACCACCATTTCATTGAATATTTTCAGGCACTGGTACAATTCATTTACCATACATTAATTTCAAAATTACAAAACACTGCATACAAATTACAATAACTAAGAACATAATTACGAATGTTAGCCTATTCTTCAACATTTTGAACTTCATGTCCATAGATAGCTCCAAATCCATTACCAGATATTTGAGATCAAGTGTGGAGTGTGTTGGTTCATCAATCAATTCAAAAAACCTGCAATCTTGAGGAGTCTGTGATATATAAAAGGCTATTAGTATGATGATTTCTTACATATTCAACATATAATTCATATTAATCAAAAGAATAAACATTCACATGCCAAAGTGAAATGGCAACAATAGAATCTCCAGCCTTTGCTACGTTCTTGACGAGAAGTGAGAACCAAACATTCACCCTTCTTGCATCGACACTCACGTGGACGAACATATGCGTGATGTGGCCTATGCTGAGAATATGCGCTGGATGATTACATAGAGTTTGCAAACAAAGTTAAATACTTTAGGAAACACAAAGATATACTCATATGCATAAAGCAAAAAGATATATTTGGTTCATGCATTTTATCAAACACATCAAAGGCATAAGAAGATGAGACTTACCATTTCTGACATTGAATTTTTTTTTGAGATCAATGGACAAGGTAGGTGTGGAAAATAAGAATCAATGGAGTTAACACACACAGTGTAGCCTTATGAAAAAGGGAGATATCCAAAACTGTGATTAATGAGTATTTATAATGGCAATGAAGTGGGCAATGGTTCAAGAGGTGTTACTCTTCAGTGGTCCGGAGGTGATGATGCTCTCCAACGGTCGGAATCCCCAACGGTCGGATCCACAGCTCGAGTGAGTGGGGGAGCAATAAAGAAGAAGACTGTTTTGAAGGAATGAAGGGTTGAAGGGTATAAGTGTATTTTACAGGGGGGTATTTGTGTTTTTTAATTATAACAGGGGGTTATTTGCATTAATTTCAAAGTAAAACATCTCAGCCGCTTAAGAAAATGGAATATGCTATTTCTGTTAGGGTTAATTTAACCTGGGGCGTTGATTTGGTATTTTGTTTGTGTTTACAGGGGGTTGTTTGGATTTAGTGAAAATGAAGGGGGTTATATGAATTTTCGTATGTTTGTAGGGGGTTATATGTATTTCTCCCTAAAAATGAACTCAAACGAGGGTGTTGAGGGGACCAGAAACACATCGGAGGATATACGTCACGCGTCAATCACTGTCTTTCTTGGCACGTGTCAAGAAGGGTACAACGTTACATCCTTTTAATATGATCAGTAGAAACACCGAACCTATATAATGAAGTCGATAATCCAAAAATAACTAAAACTAATTTTGTGATATCGCCTACGTGTCATCATATTATTAGGTGACTAATCCAATTACACTTTTTTCGTCCACTGTTAGTTTGTTACGCAAAGGAAAAAAAATGGAAAAATTCAAATAACCCCTTGAAATACTTTTCTTAAAGTACACATAAACCCCTAAAAACATGTGCATAAATCCAAATAACTCCATTAGTTAAACTTCCTTTAACAAATCGTGAATATTATGTGAATATATTATTTGGTTAATCTTGACTGAAAACACAATATACCCAAACACCCCAAAAATTTGTTAAAAATGTAAAAAATTATTTGTAAATGACGATTTTAACATTTCAGATACATTATAAAAACCTTTTGGAGGGGCAAAATCATTATTTATAGAAAAAAAAATTTGTATTTTTAACACACTATATAGGGTTATGGTATACTATGTTTTCAATCAAGGTTAATCCGACATAATATTCACATAACATTTCTAATATCTCAACCAAAATTTAAATTTATATATAGGTTTTCTAGGTTTTATATAGACTTTATAAAAAATCACAGGTTAATATAAGTTTCAGTCAGTTCACAGGGGGTTATACGAATTTTTTCCTAAAAAAAAATTATATTGTGTCCACGTGTGCTTGTTAGGAGTATCGGACGGTGGATGTGGGGCCCACCACAAAATTTCCACAACAATGTGAACTTGTGTGAAAGAGAGAGCAAATTAAAAATAGAGAATATATTAGTGAAAGAATTGAAGGTTTTTAATGATAATAATAAAATAAGATGTGGAAAGGCCAAAAAGTCATTATGAAATTGTGGGTGTTTTTAGTTGAATTGGTCCCCTACTATGAAGAGACGTGTGATTGGAACTGGTCAACAGTGAACAGTGTTACTGTTTGAACGTCGCATCCGATGCCATCCTCATGGGACTGGGGTTGGTGATCTATTCTTCCATAATAAAATAAACATGTTATACAGTATATATATTCTATTATGTATAAACAGATATAAAGATTTGAAAAACAGGTCTTTATATTGGTGTAGCTCGTTTAGTCATCATCTCAGTTGTCATTTTATATGAATCTTGTTTGGAGCTCTGTGTGAGTGTTTTTGTCAAAGATGTTTTGATGATTAAATCAATAATCGATGACGATAACAATGGATGAGTTAATGAGCTACCTCGCTTTGCAAATGTTTCTGTTGCACCCATGGCCGGCCCTCATTATAGGTCGGTAGACGATCGCCTAGGCCCCTTCTTCAAAGAGGGCCTTCAAATCCAAGATTTTTTTTTATATTAAACTTTTGAAATTAAACTTAATAATAATTTTACATCCAGTTCATTTTGTAGCCCTAAATTCAATTTAAAAGTGTTTTGAATTTTTTTTAAAATAGTATACATCATCTAATAAGGTATATGTTTTTACAATAAGTGAAGCATATACCTCTAATAAATAGCATATATGCATTGCTAAGGTCAGTATACGCTTTGATAATTTTTCATCGACGCATATGAGACTGGAATTGAGGCTGGAATAAAAACTATGTGTAACAACACTCTAAAATTAAATTTTTTTAAAAAATAACTTGAATATGTCTTCCTATTTATTTTAAATTTAAATTTATAAGTTTTATTTGAAAATGTAATCTTTGTTGGCATCATTATGAAAAGTATTTTTTTGTGATTTTTAAAAAATTTCATCTGTATCTTTATATATTTAATATATTTTTAGTATACTCTATTTTATAGGGATTTATTTATTTTCTATAAAAGAAATGATCTTATTTTTGTGATTTTTTTTTCTTTTTAAAGAAGAACTCGATGAGTTTTTTTGCTTAGTCTTGATCTTTTATTACTAACATGATTAAAACATTAACTTAAAATTTTTAATATACATATATAGGGCCCCATTTTATGAGTTGGCCTAGGATCCCACTTAGATTTTCTTATCTCAGGGCCGGCCCTGCACCTTGCACACATCCATATAATGGGATTCCCCGGTCCATCGCATGAACGGTCCAGATGAGTTGACTTGACGCTGACACTGTGTATGTGTTATGGCAAGTGACTCTAGAAAGCCCATGGATTGAATGTAATTGAGATCTATATAGTTATCTATTGGTTGTGGGCTAATGTTTTTAGATGATCGTGATGAATTAACCAAACGTTCATTTGAGTGATCATGAATATGATATGTGACATGATCTGATTGGGTAACAAAAGTGTCCCTACTTACATGTATGCATTCAATTAATTTGAGTGTATGTTTCAATTTTGTAAAAATATGTATTTCTTTAGGCAATTATATACATACATTAGAAAAATTCAAATTACGGCATGTTTTTGTATGAACGATCAAATATACATTTTTCTATCTAATTGTGTAAGATGTATTGATTTAAAAAAAAAAAACTTGTAGTACATCATCAAATAGATGGAATGAATTCCGTTTTTAAAGTTTTTAATATTGTATATTGTGTTAAGAGAAAATGGAACTATAGAAATGACTATGTATCAAAATCCTCGTAAAACTATGTTTGGAGTGAGCCTTCATAATCACTAGAGAGGTATTTTATGAAATTTCTTTATACAAAAGGTTAATTTGTTAATGCAGCATATACCTCACTATGTCAATAAATAATATATTATGAAACTTGTAAATTTTTATATGCAGTGCATTTTCTTTTATAATAGAATTTATTTTATTAAGCAAGTATATACCTATATGCAAGCTGCAAAAAATACTCAATTTTTATTGTAAGGCCATCTCCTGCCCTTACTTAAACATATACCAAAATTTTAATAAAAATTTGAGTAAAAACATTATTTAATATGGTACGTCTCCGACCATCATTTTTGTGTTTTATTCAAATCTTTAAAAAAATATGGAATTGAAGAAGAAAAATAATTTTTGAAAATTTGGAAAAAGTTTTGAATCTTCCTTGATTTAGGTAAAAGTTTGAATAAATCTTTGATTTAATATGAATAAATGATTGAAGAAATTTTTTAAGTGACTTTTACTTGTATTTAAGTTTAGATACACATTTGAATATATGATTAGAGATGCTCTAAAGGACAGTCGCATTATTACATCACCCCTGTTCTTTATGTATTTCATACTAAAGCTCCGAAACCTGAATCCATCAGTCAAAAAATATGCGTTTGGTTATGCGATTGCGCATCTGCGTTTACGATGGTAGAAAGCTGCGTTTATAATCATGCAACCAAACAGTATCACTGTAGCAGCTTCCTGCACACAGATTTCAGGTAAATAGTACCCAAAAGCTGCGATTTCCAAAAGCTGAGGGATGTGAGCTTCCTGCAGAATCAGTTTTGCAATCGTGCAACCAAAGGCACAGGATAATATGTATCCGTGATCCTTTAAAATTCATATAAAGGTGAATAAGAAACAGTCAGGAACAATATGTATAATGGGGACCTGTAATATACATATATATGACATTATGGCAAACTTGGAGAAAGTAAAGGTTTGGCCACTTTCAACTCTCCGCAACCACTGATGTAAACTGTTTTCAGAGGTCGATTCCACGTTGCTCGAGCAATCTGGGCTCTCTCGTCACCAAGAAACTCCGCAAAATCATTGAATTGGCGTATTCGTTCTGCTGGTTTGTAAGTAGGTATGGCAGCTATTGTGGTCACCACATCCATTCCTGAGTGCAAAACAAGTTGTCAAACATGAACCTATTGCAAAGAAGCAAACATCATCACAAGTCAACAATGGACCCATTGATAGTCTATATGATACATAGCATAGTGAATTCACATTGAATATGCAAATCATTCACAAGTCAAATAAACATAGCATATCCCACAATGATCTGGAAACACTCATTTTGAAGGCATTCCCAATAAGTTTCACATCGTTCTTAACTACTTTAATCACCATAGTTTACTATTGAGGATATTCTCAATAAGTGTCACATACTTCTGACTACTTTCATCAGAAACTCCTTACATGTCCCCTTCTTTTCCAACTTTCATCAAGTCCAACAGCTTCCCTTCTCACTGATGCAATAATTGCCAAATACTGCATCTCGATACCACATCTCGATACCACCTATGGCAATTTCCTATATTTATTCCTCCTTGAAGCAACTCTAAAGCTTGTCTAGCACACTCTGTAATACTTCTAGTTGTCGTGTGGTACACATTAAAAAAAAAGTTGAATAGTTATCAAATACAGGCAATGAAAGGCCATATAATCCTATATTTATATAGGACTGAAGAAACTACACTAAATTTATGCAGCAGTTGCAAAGCAGCTGTATGTAAAGGTGTAAAGGTAGGGGATGGTTGGAAGTTCATAAAAAAAGGACTCATAAAGCAAGTTCAAATCTAGAACATTTTACGAATCCAAAAGGATGATCACTTGATCAGAGAAATGACCCTTCAAGATGTCCCGCACCCAAGAATTTCTCCGCATGTCAAAAACACACACATATGCAAGCTCCCTACGATTAATTCTTCCATAAACCACACCCTCAAAAAAAATATCATCTCCAGATACCTTTTTTTATTGGATAAAGCATTTCTGGTTACTTTGCTTAGAAAACGTGGAAGATTAAAAACTCAACATCTCCAGTAAGGAACAAAAGATGTAAATTGCAGATCTCCAACAGATCATGAAGAGAAATAGAAGCTCCTTCAGATAAACTTGCCTCAGCCAGATCATCATTTTAGCACCGCTCTCCAATGGTGGAATTGACATCAACACGTCTTTATTCAAATTATTTATATTAATTGAGTTACATATTGAATGAGGCATAATGTAGAGGCAAAAGGGTAATAATAGGAAGTGAATGAGGTATTTTTTTTCTTTTGCTCTTTGACATAAGTGATATATTAATTTAGGGAAAAATCTATATAACCCCCTAAAAACTGCCCAAAATCCATATAAACCCTTGACTTTTCCTGAAGTCCATATAATCCCTTGAAAATATCTATGTAAATCCAAATAACACCCTGAGTTTAATTCCGTTGACTAATGATGATAATTCTGTTTAGTTAACCCTGACTGAAAACACAGTATAACAAAAAAACCCTACAATGTGCTAAAAATGTGAAAAAAAATTCTATAAATGATTATTTTACCCCTCTATATAGGGTTTTATAATCTATTCGAAAAGATAAAGTCGTCATTTATAAAGAGTTTTTTTCATTTTTAACACATTGTAGGGGGTTTTTGGTACCCTGTATTTTGAGCCAAGGTTAACCAAATGAAATATTCATAGAATATTCATCATAATTTTTCCCATTAATTTAACTTAGGTTTTGCCAAACCTCACCTACGGCAATCATCTATATTAATTCCTCCTCAAAGCAACCCCAAAGCTTCATCCAGTACATTCCATAATCCTTCTACTTGTAATGTGGTAGAAAGGCTGAATGGTTATCAAAACACAGGCAAAGGCTGTATAATCCAGTATTCCTATAAGCTTGAAAAAAACTACACTTGAACATATGCAACAGTTGTAAAGCAGCTGTCTGTAAATCAGAAAAGATGATTAGAGAAATCAGAAATGTCACCTCAAGATATCATTTACCCAAGAACTACACATGTAAAATAAGTAGATACACATGTAAACTACTCCAATTGGCGCAAACAGTGAGAAAGCATATCATGGGGCAAGATTCAACATAAAGGCCTCCCCTTGTAGGTAATTGCTAGGGGCTAACTAAAAGAATCCATCAAAATCTATCATATTGACAGGTTCCATATGCAGATGTGATGCATACCTCGATAAATGATATGGTGAGAAGTGTCAAGAAGGGAAGCAGTCATAAACTAAGTTCCCTGAGCAGCATTCATATAACTGTTAAACCAGAACCTATAAAATCACTTACATCATATAAACTTGCCTTTCCCAATTGGTTAATTCCCTGATTTCAGCATAACTAAGTTCTCCACTGGTGGAGTACAATGATTCTGATCAAGTGCACACAATAATCGGTTCAACTCAGTTATAGCAAATATTTCTATATGAAAGTAGATCTCTGGACTCATAGGAAAAAAAAAAAAAAAAAGACAAATATTTAGGGTATTTCAAGGTGGTTGTCCGGTCATTTCATCACATCAAATATCCTTAAGGTTTCACTATACTGTTTGTAACAAGTGAGTTGACTACTGTGTAATGAGACACATGATAGTAGGAAGGTTAAAAGCATATCGTAGTTCGAGGTATGTTGTAAGAAGTGAGTGAGGACATTTCACAAAATAAGGGGTCTGCCAAACCCCAACTCAGCAATTGAAAGAAGGTAAACAGTGTTCAAGCCTCTTCATGGCCCAAGCGTAGACGCCTCTTCTACAAATGAGACACGAGTGTTTTTCTCCTCCCCATGGGAATGTTTTTTATTGGTGTTCTGCTTTAGTTTGTTTTTCATGATGAACTCTCTTTTTTGGGCTTTTGCCTTTTATTAATACGTAGGTGATCGCCTACCTTCCCCATAAATAAAAAAATTCAAGCCTATAATGGGACAAAGTTCAACATTAAGGGCTCAGGTTTGATACATTTGAAGTAAAAAAATTGCCCCATGAATAAATTCTGCTAGATGAATCACCCAACCTATTATAAAGGCCAGATTTTGCAGGTATCCATGGGAAGGCTTAACCCTGTCAGGTGTATCTCAAGATCAACGAATGGTGAGAAAAAGCAGCCATAAAATGAGGTCTGCAGGCAGCAAGTACATAGATACAATCATCACTTATCATCACATTCCGCGTATCAAATCCAACTGTGCAAATTGAAATTTTTTTCATAGCTTTTTTATGTTTTTACCACCAGAGTCAAGTTTATATCTCGTAAGAAGTATCTAGTAACACCTGGTCTTCCATGTCCAGCAATCCAGCTCCAATTCTTTGAGAGAGAAATAATGATAAAGTAACACACAACACAAACAAGGGATTTCCCTGTGTTTCGGATTCACACTAAGCCAAAAATATACCATCCTTAGACAATCCAAACAATTACAGGACAACATATATCCTGATCCTAATCATGAAGAACGTGAATTTATGCCAAATTCCACCTTGAATGGGTGAACACAATTTACAAACACCACTCAACAAAGTTCAATTCAACCGGTTCAAATCCATAGATCAAAAGAACCCAACAATTCAAAAAAACTCCAATCTTCACAACCACTCCATAAAATCAATCTCCAAAAAAAGCGAGAAATTCAAAGGGCTTACCTTCGAGGACGGTCCCAAAGACAATGTTGGCATTGTCAAGCTGCGGGCACGGTGCCGGACCCGTCGTGATCAAGAACTCCACGTTCCTGTAATCCGGGTCCATCTTCACCGCCTCGTCATCGTCGTTCTCTGAGAGACAGAGCGACAGGGTCCCGGGCCGGTCGTGCCGGAGCGCGAACGACTTCGGATCGACGGTCTCCGTGTTCCTCTGCAGATCGGGCCGCATCGGCCGGCCCTCCCCACCCCTCCCCTGTCTCCCGGCCGAGAAGTACTGCCCCGGCAGGACCTTGTGGACGAGGGAGCCCCTGTACGACGCGCATCGGGATTCCCGCCCCGAGGAACACATCGCCTTGAAATTCGCGACAGTCTTGGGGAGGAGCTTCCCGTAGAGGCCGACGACCACCCTGCCGAGGGGCTCCGGGTCAGGGCAGGCGGAGGGGTCGGAGCCGCCGATGGGGCGGTCGGAGCGGAAGTAGGTGGGGCAGACGCTGAAGTCCAGGTAGAACCGGTCGGTCACGGCGGGGGAGGGCGGCGGAGGTGGGGAATGGGTTTCGGGTTCGGAGGCCGCGGAGGGGGGAGGGAGGAGGAGGAGAGGAGGGGACGAGGAGGCGGCGGAGAGGAGGAGGAGGGAGCGACGGGAGACGCTGTGGTGGTGGTGGTGGTGGTTTGTTTTGAGGTTGCGGGGATCGGAGGCGGAGATGGGCGGAGGACGGCGGAAGGGATGGTGGAGGGAAGAAGCGGTGGCGGAGGAAGCCATGGAAGAGTTGTTGAAAACATTGTATTATGATTTTAGGTTCGCGATTGGGAGGGGGTGGGAGTGAGAGGACGCCAAGTAACGGCTTATCGGGATAAGACTGTCTTGGCTGCTGTTTGGTTGCTGATTTAATGTTGGATTGGACGTTGGATTAATGGACTTTTTTTTAAGGGAAATATCCATATAACCCCCTGTAAATTATCCGACATTGATTCATGTAATCCCTTAACCTTTTCTGAAGTCAAACCACCCCCCCCCCGGTTAATATTTTGTTTGATTAACCCTAACTGAAACATATAGAATAACCCCCTCCAATGTATTAAAATGAGAAAAATTATCAGTAAAAAGATTATTTTACTTCTCCAAATAGAGTTTTATGATCTTTTGGATGGGTAAATTTGTCAGTTACATATGGTTATCCGTATTTTTAACACACTGTAGGGGATTTTTTGGTATGATGTGTTTTCAATCAGATTTAATCAAACAGAATATTTACATAGTATTCCTCATCTGTTAATGGAGTTTAACTTAGGAGACTATTTAGATTTACATAGGTGTTTTCATAATGTTATATAGATTTTATAAAAAATTAAGGATGACAACGGGGAGGGTTGAGACATGCTTAGTTAATCCCTATATCAAATCTACTAATAAAATAATATCCCAAACCCATACCAAACCGGTGATAAGTTCGATTGTTCTGTCCAAACCAGCTACAATAGGTTTTTAAAGAATGCAATCATGTCCCGGCCCATCCCACACAAAGCACCAAAATCACCATGTTCTAGGCTTCTTCCACCCACACTAGCACCATCACCCATACGGGCCACCACCACCGGCACCCCTGTGGGCACCGACCCCCATGTCAACCACCACCACCTTTCCCGTTGAAGCATGTGAATAACTTAATACGAAGATGTGTATGATTATAGGGTCCTGCTACCCAGACCCCAGTTTTTTGGCGCCACTCACAAGTCTCATGAAGTGATATTTTTCTCATTGGTTGTCTGTTTAACCTTTTTAAAAAGTTAAAAACTTTATTTGAAAAAATTTTAACCGTTTCTTTTATACACATTTGTCACTTAAAAAAATTATCCTGGGCGTCCTGCTCATCTCCAGCGAACCAGCATCGCGTCACCACCCCTGGATTCTTCTCGTCGCCCTCTATCATATGGGAGGTGGTTCAATTACCTTTCCAGCCCTTCTCTGGACTCCACCTCCTCTGACCTCCACCTTTTGATAATGTTGTCACCACCCCTAGATTCTTCTCGCCGCCCTTTATCATATGGGAGGTGGTTCGGCTACCTTTCCAGCTCTCCTCTGAACTTCATCTCCTCTGACCTCAATCTTTTTTATGAATGTAACTTACTTTTGATTAATGTAACTGACTTTTGGTAAATGTTCTATGTGCGTATGTCATGATGTGTCTAGAATCATTTACTAATTATATATGCAACTGACAATAAATGGAATAATGTAATTGACTTTTAGTAAATGCAACTGACTTTTTGTTAAATGTAATTGAGAATTGCATAATGTAACTCACTTTTTTTAAATGTAACTGACAATGAAGGAATGTATGTTTCATAATGTATGAGATATAATTGAATATTGGGTTGTTGTAACTCATTTCAATATGTATTTCATTTAATACCTGACAGATTAAATGCTTTCAATGGCATAACATTCAATTTAAAATTGCTGTAGAACCCAAAAAGATAGAGAACTAAATGTAAATAGGAATCCTAGTATGGAATTACAGCTTATAGATGCACTAAGATCAGATAAAAAGTCTGACTTACAAAATATAATGCACTAAAAGTTCAGTTATATTTTAAATTGTAACGACTTCCAAATCATAAAAATGTATACCACATTTAGTTACATTTGATAATGCAATTGCTTTTATTATATAATGCATATAAATATCAGTTACATTTTTAAATGTAACTAACTTTCAAAATATAATGTATATAAGGATGAAATATAACTGACTTTAAAAAAAATTGCATATAATATTCAAATTAGTATGAAATATAATGGACTATAAAAAATAAATGCATAAAAGGTTCAGATTAGTATGAAAAGTAACTAACTTTAAACAATAATGCATATGAATTTGGAAATAGTTTAAAATGTAATTAACTGATTTCAAATGTTAACACACATTTAGCTATTAAGCTGAATTTCAATTGAAACCCAAATATTGTAACGAATGTAGATGATTTTTTTTCAGATTATTAAAAAAGAAAGAACATGCCAATAAAATACAATTTAATATCAAACATCAAATTCAACAAAACATAAATATATAAATCAGCGACTGAAAAAACATCCAAAAAGACTTTCCAATCCGCTACTAGGTGTTCTTAAAAACAATAGAAGTGTTCTAAAAAAAATGATCGATTATTATGGATAAATAATAATTCAATTGTAGATACAAAAAAAAAACGGCAACTAATACTCCACTTGTCGCACAGTTCTAAATGTGAAAATCATAACTGACAGGATAAAACAGGTATTAACACTTATACCACCTCATGGGGCTTATATGAGGCCTATAAGATCGGTATGAGAATCATTATTGATAATTATATAACATTTTTCGGGGCAGACGAGAATAGAAGCAACACTTGTGATTTTTTAACAAGATGTGTAGATAATATATGTCAAAAATATATTTTATTTACATCTTATTCATTATCTAACCACAATTTTTTCTTGGCCAACTAAATAATAAAAATTTATTATTATATTTTTCAATAAGAATAATTAAAAATACAATAAAACAAATAATTACTTATACTTTATCTATATTGATACATTTATCTATCTTGAACAATTCAATTCCTCTACTCAAACGGGCCCTAGTGATTTTCTCCTTTTCGAACTTATGGTTAATCTATTATCATCAAACCTTTGAGCATTCTCACCAATTTTTTTTAAAAAGAAACATAATCATTGTCACCCAAGCACGGTGATAATAACGATATACATGGAGAACATATGGGAGTCCACCATCTGCCCAATCAAGGAATGAGGTTGTGTGTTAGTTGGTGTATGAAGAGTCTCTATCAACTAAGGTAACTTGGTGGTTGTAGCCTGGGCAACCTATGTTGGGGGTGAGTGGGGGAGAAGATCGATACTCCATTAATTGCCGCTCTAACATATCACCCCCGCTTGAGGACTCTATGGCCTATAGTGAAATGCTATTTTGCTCTCTATTTCTCTCATCTCACTTTTAAACTCGTAAAATCATCTTCATCTTTTACTCAAATCTATACTCAAATTTTACTAAAAATTTAATATGGTGTGTCTCCTATCATTATTTTATGTTTTTATTTACATCTTTTAAAAATATAGAGTTGAAGAAGAAAAATAACACTTAAAAATAACAATAAATGTTTTGAGGGATTTTTTAGTAATTTTTATTCAAATTTAAAATTAGGGTGTACTCATGTCTAATTTGTTGTTATCTAATACGTGGAAGTTTGTTGAGATTCTTATCTACACCCCACTCAAAAAGCTCAGTCCACCTCGTTATTAAAGAAAAAAAAAAAAAAAAAAAGAAAAAGAAAACCGAGGGCACATAGAAAGGTCGATCATCCTCTATCGTGCAAATCCAACCGTAGCTCTCTCCAAACGGCGACGAAGAAGACGAAGAACGAGAACAACAACACCACACGTCAATCTCTTCAACCCTCTCTCGGTTTGATCGCGTCAGGTACACCTCTCTTTCTCTCTCAACCCTAAATTTCTCTAGACATCCAGATCAGCAATCGCTCATTCAAAGCAATTGAT
Source organism: Acorus gramineus (assembly GCA_030737835.1). Taxonomy (NCBI): domain Eukaryota; kingdom Viridiplantae; phylum Streptophyta; class Magnoliopsida; order Acorales; family Acoraceae; genus Acorus; species Acorus gramineus. The sequence goes on along the minus strand of CM060852.1, from coordinate 6,228,994 downwards.
GCTGTCGGATCCACAACTAGGGCACAGGTTGAAAGATTCTCACCAATCCGTTCATAGGTTCCAATCGTCGTAATCGATCGAGTTCGCGCTTGGTAATCGTGTTCCCGCAATGCACCGCGTGGGGAGTGCAGGGAACGCCTCCAATTCGTCCCGCCCCCGTAAGGAGAAGCGGTTCACTTACGTCCTCAACGACGCCGATGACACGAAGGTGAGTTTATTTTATTTATTTATTTATTGGGCAAGTCTTTGAATGGCAGGACTTGATGTCAGGAGATTGTGTGTCTTTGTTTTGTTTTTTGCAGCATTGCGCGGGCGTGAATTGCCTGGCCGTGCTGAAGTCGCAGTCGTCCGATGGCCGTGATTACCTTTTTACGGGGAGCAGGGATGGAACGCTGAAGAGATGGGCTCTGGGCGATGATTCGGTCAGCTGTTCGGCGACATTCGAGTCGCACATTGATTGGGTGTGTTTTGTTTGGCAGGCTTTTAATCTGAATTTAAAATATTGTCACTGATTGCTTCTTTCATATGCAGTTGCTTGTTTGTACTGATGTAGGTTTGTTTGGAAGAGTACTAATCTGAAATTAAAATGTTGTCACTGATTGCTGTTTTCATATGCTTTGAGCTTATGCATTCGAGGGACTAAAAGTTTAGTTTTTTTGGATATTTGAGGTGGTGATTTGGGATCTTTTTATAAATCCTTTGACTGATTTCTGATCGCTATTCGTTTTAGTTTTTTTTCTTTTCTACATATTGACATTAGTCATAGCTATCAAGTAAAAAAGGGTCTGATCATAGTTTTAGTGGATTTACATGAAACATATGTTGATTATTGTCCTTTTTTAGGGTGTGGATATTTATATACCAAACCTATGTCTGCATCAGCCAAAGGTGTTGTTCAGTTACAGTCTTTTATTATACACCTTGTGATGTTCATTGAAACTTTGATTTGCATAATCACATAAATCCTATAAAACTAGTTTCGTCTTGTAAAAAATTGGTGACCCTAAAACTTGAACTATGCCTATGATTTGTAACTTTATTTTTATTCTTTCCATAGCATGTTTAGTTATCTGAAGTCCAAAAGGTTAACTAGAACTTGGCACACACATATATATTCACATTCCTATGCCCCATAATGCCTGAAGTTCTGCATTTTTTTAGTTTTGTAGGTATTATTAAATGTTTTTGAATGTATTGAGGCCCTAGACATGCTGACATGGTAGAGATTGCACACTTTTTTTTGTGCAGTTGAATGTGCAGCAGTGCCTTTTTTGGGATTTGCTTGTACTGTTCAACTTTTTCTTTAATGGAGGGGTTAGGCCGTTAGGGACAACATATACTCTTTTTTTTTTTTAAATTTTATTTAAGACTTCATTGGGTTCAACTGGGTTGGATCATAGTCTTATTTCTGGTTTTCTTTTTGGAACCAGGAAAAACACACACACACACACACATGGACACACACATTTCTTAGTTGATATATTTTTTTCACTGTTACAAAAGGATGGGGTGGGAAGGAGTTGGTGTTAAATATATGTGAAGGTTTCTGTCTTGCTAATCTCTCAATTAATGAGTTGTATGTATTTTAATATTATTCAGCATTTTCCCAAATCAATAAAAACTTGATGGTACAGGCCCTACCTTTTCCTCATATACATTATATGTTCATTAAAAGAGAAAGAGAGCTGAAAACTGTTTATTTTCACAATAGAAGGAGATTTGCTTTAATTATGGGAGCTCTGATTGAGCCTTTTTTTCTGAGAGAGCCCCAGTTTTTGCCTCATATGTTAGTATGTCTTGTCATGTTTTTAATCAATATATATCTGTCTACAGGTCAATGATGTCGTGCTTGCTGGTGACACCCTTGTTTCATGCTCTTCCGACACCACTGTTAAGGTTTTAATCTTTTGAAGAATTATGCTGCACTTCAAGTTAGTACCTAATAATAACTGCTTCACTTTGTTGGCATGTGACAGACCTGGAATTGCTTGTCTGATGGAGCTTGTACCAGAACACTTCGCCAGCACTCAGACTATGTTCTTTGTTTAAGTGCAGCTGATAAAAATGTAATTTCTTTCTCAAGATTATTATTTTAATGCAATTCAATATTTTTTTTTGGGTAGAGGTGAGAGAATTACTACCAAATTTTAGTAATGGATAAAACTCTGAAGATAAAACAGACAAGTAGTCTAGCTAGAAAACATTAAAAGATGACAGAAGATAAAAACAGAAAAGAAATGAAACTGAACAAGTAGTATCCCCAGCAAAATCAGCCTGCAGCTAGTCTGCCATTGCTAAGAATACAACAGACAACTCCACATCAGAAAATTAGCTTATAGCTAATCTGCAATTCAATGAAGTCTGACTTTTTGGAGATGTCATCTAGATTTTGCATCTTGTCTGTATTTGATCAGAATCAAGAAAGATTTAGCATGCAGGGGTTGCTTATTCAGTGATTGCTACCACAAATTTCTAATTCTTTTGTAGTGTCATGCATTTTAGAGCAATATTGTTGCCTCTGGTGGTCTTGGTGGGGAGGTTTTCATATGGGATATTGAAGCTGCTCTTACTCCAGTTGCTAAGTCAGTTGACTCAATGGAGGAAGACAGCTCAAATGGGATGATTGCTTCAGCAAACCCCGGGCTGCCCATTACTAGTCTCCGTTCTATTGGTTCGAGTAGTAACATTTCTCTGCATACAAGCCAAACGCATGGGTACAGTCCAGTTGCAGCGAAGGGTCACAAAGAGTCAGTGTATGCCCTGGCAATGAATGAAAGTGGGTCCTTACTCGTTTCTGGTGGAACAGAGAGGGTAAGATGAATGTTTATTCTTTTTACTCTTTTTAGAGTTTTCTTTCAGGTTCACTTGAATGAGTATTCTGATTTCTTAAAATGATATGCATGTCAGAATATTTCTGAATTTGAATTTCTGGTGATTTATTTTATAGATCTTGTTGTAATGATAATGATTATCCATCTTTCAACATGTATTCCACACATTTGTGTAGGTCTTGCGAGTATGGGATGCAAGAACTGGTGCAAAGAATATGAAACTAAGAGGGCACACTGACAATATCAGGGCTCTGCTTTTGGATCCTACTGGCAGGTGAGATGTGGCATGCATTTTTGTAGACTTTGGAAAACCATTAAACTAGTGTTCTTTTAGCCATCTTTTATTTATGTAATCTGCAATAATTATTAATCCATTTGAACAAGATATGTTTCTAAATTTTTGTATAGCCATTTATTATGCAATCTTGTCAAACCTATTCATTCTGATTCATCTGTTCTTTTGTAATTATTAACCATTTAAACAAGAGATGATTATTATTTTAGCTATGGTCAATTTATTGCGTAATCTTTTCAGGCCTACCGATTCTGAGTCTTCCCTTCCTTCATTTCCACTCGGAAGAACTTTTAATTGGCATATAATATTTTAGTATGTAATATTTTGAGTTGAGTATCATTTTCATATCACAGGTTTTGAATGAGTTTAGTTAAATGGCATATAAAATTGATTTTCAATAATGTTTTCCCTATTTTGCTGTGTTAGGCTTGCAATATCTAGGCAGCTCTTGATTGATTGCTTCTAATGCCAGCTTCTTTCTTAAAACCACTTTTTTTTATGTATATAAATGTTGATCTTGATGAAGTTTTATTGTAACCATTTTGTTATTATGTTGTTTCAGGTTTTGCTTATCTGGATCTTCTGATTCGATGATTCGGTAACAATATTTTCTTATTGAAATGATGATCAAAGCATTTAAATCTGTGCAGGCTTAGTTGTTAATCTATCTAGGTCCTGATGATTATCAATTTCTTTTTTGTTTTTTTGGTTTGGTAAGCGGTGAGACTTGAACCTAAGACAGTGCTTAGAAAATTTAGTTTTCAACTATTGAGCTATAGATCCAAGCCCATAATGTCAGTTTTTATATACCCTCTGCATCTGACAAATACCATTTGTGACTAATGGTCTAAAACCTATGAATCTGCCCGAGTGGACCATAAATTGGAAGAAAACCTCCACAAGGAAAACAATTCTCCAATAGATAATGGATGTGTTTACCATTTTTTTAAAGATGAAGAATCCAAACTTTAGTTTTTTTTCTTAATATTGGAAAAATCTTATACCAAGAAACACCTGTAACCCATGCATCTCTAGCGAAAGTACAATGACTCTAGCCTATGGGGAGCAAACCAATGGCTCTAGCCAAAGTACAAAACCCACATGGGTTATGTGCTCAATTAAATCTACACTGAAATTTACCTCTGTTGAAGTTAAAAATTCCGATATCTCAAACTATAGACTTTGGTTTGTACTGTCACTTTCAGTCAATTGACTTTATTTGGACGTTGATGAAAAGTGATAGTATATTATATCATTTATGAATCAAAGATAAAAGTGTTTTATATACATATTAATACCTAATGATAAGATTAGTAATAAGCATCATAATTACTATTATTATTGTTGCTACTTATTAAAAATGATTAATAATACTTATTAATATTATTATTAATTATTTCCTAATTTTAATAATACTATTATTAATAATATTATTAGTGTTATTAAAATATTATTATTAGTGATCGATTTGTATTTGATATTATTATATTAGCAATATAGCATCATCATCATCTAATATTTTATATATGAGTATTTACTATATTTATACCATTTAATGAAAAAATGGTATAAGACCTAATCCATCTTTTAATTGGACTAGTTAAACCAACTTTTTAAGTAAAAAAATGTTACTGTAATAACGAAGATATTCTCGACATCTTTGTTGCCAAATGGTATTACAGTACCATTTCCGATTTTATATTTGTTATACCACCACTTATACCACTGCCAAACGGGGTCTAAAAGGCTAGTTTGGAAACATAGTAATGTTTTAATGATAATCTATCTTAATTTTAGGGGATAAGAAGTCTTATCAATTTTGTTCACATTTACACTTATCAAAATTGGGACAAAAGAGAGGATAATTGTTATTCTACCCTTTATGTAGAACAAAAAAAAAAAATCCATATTTAGTTCAAAATCACGACAATCGTCTACACTTTATCCTTATTTTCTTTAACGAATGAGATAAGTTATTCTCTTTCACTTGCCCTCACATTTATCACCTTATTCCACCACTCATCCTATTGCCAAACTAGCCCAAAAGGTTTTTGCATTTGATGGCCCCCAATGGATGTTAGAATGATCAAAGAGGTATAATGTTCATAGATTGGTTCTTGATTCGTTTTATTGGAGTCTAATGGCCCTCAACTTGAATTTAATAGCGTTTTGTTCTAAGTCTACTTAGGTTGACACTAGAGTACATTATGCACTCATGCACCTCCCCTTGGTGGTCGCATGTGACTAAGTAACCAGTTGAGGCCCCTTTTTTCTTCCTTCATGGAGATTTCTTTGCTGCAATTCATTCCCTTATTCTCGTGACTTCTTGCTTCACTCATTATAGAGTCGACTTACTTACACCCGTTTCTGTTGTATAGTATGGTGTTCCGTTCCAAACTGAACTTGTGGGTGTGGTGATGGGTGGGCCTCCGCTAATTATAATATTTTAGATATGAATGGTTTAGTAAAGTATATGCAATTTTTTAATACATGCATTCCTATTGTTTGTATATGCATTCCTCTTGTTATTGATTCTGTTACCTTCAAGAAAAATAACACATAAAACCATAAATTTTCCTGCTCATGTCTTTTCTCCTATATATGGATTTTTAGTTCTGCATTTGTCCAACTTTTTTTTCTTTTCTTTCTTTCATTTCATTTTCTTTCATTCACCATCATAAACTGTTGTTTTTAATAAATCCTCCTGTAGTCTTTGGGATCTTGGACAGCAGCGCTGTGTGCATTCATATGCCGTGCATACGGACTCTGTTTGGGCACTTGCCAGCACTCCAACATTCAGCCATGTTTATAGTGGTGGAAGAGACCTATCTGTAAGCAATATTTTTTTGAAGTGCAATAAGATCCTCCCCAACATATTTGTAGGATGTGCTGTTGCATTCATTTCTATTATGATTTTGGGTTCTGTCTCAGTTGTACTTAACAGATCTCGCAACAAGAGAGAGCCTACTGCTTTGCACAAAGGAGCATCCCATTTTGCAGATGGCTTTGCAAGATGATAACATATGGATTGCAACTACAGATTCTTCTGTGCATAGGTGGCAGGCTGAAGGACATAACCCTCAGAAGGTTTTCGAAAGAGGTGGCTCATTCTTAGCTGGAAATTTATCCTTCACAAGGGCAAGGGCTAGCTTAGAAGGGTCCACTCCTGTGAGTTATGCATATCACTCATCATATCCTTGCTTATGCTTGATATTTCGGTCTGAGATTTTCCATTACACATATTAAAGAAGGAATTCATTGATTTGGGTATCATCCTGTCTCAAATTTTAATATTTTTCTCAAATCATGTAACTTTTTACAGCATATTCGAATATTTATTTTCCTTCAAGAAAGCCTAAGTCAGCCTTTTCATGATCTCATTTAATGGGATCTACTGGTTCATTTTGTTTATGCCATTGTTAATGTGAGAAGCAAATGTCTGTCTAGACAATAGTTTTTGCATGGATATAATTGACCCATTCAGGTGAACAACCATGACAGTTTTCATTAGAATGAAAAAATTGAATTAATGGAAAAATATGCTCAGGGAAGTCATTTGATGGTGTCACACACAGTTAGCCACTACTTTTTGTATCATATGTATCCCTGTGCTGTTGGGTACTTCACTTCTAATTGAAATTCAGGTAGTTAAGAATATCTACTTTTTTGGGGTAAAGTATAACGGGAATCTGTAAGCTGTTTTATGCTATAACAGGAATTCATGTTATGCTATTGTTAGTGAAAAACAAGATCTCTCTTTCGGTGTTGACATGGGCATGAATTTATAAAAGTAAACAACCATTTCCAGCTTCATTGGCACCATAAAATAGTGCATTGAAAATCTGTGCCTTCATACGAACATCATTCGGCAGAGTACGCTGCCAGTCATAAGCATTATGAAACCCTAAAACAACGAGGAAATTACTCTCCACATTTTTGCATGGATTATTTAAGATGTTTCACATGTGAACAAATTTTACTTGTACTATTTTCAGGTCCCCGTCTATAAAGAACCTTCCTTGACAATCCCTGGAATTCCAGGAATTGTTCAGCACAAAATTTTGAATAATAGAAGACACGTTCTGACTAAGGTAATCAGCATTTTATTAGTTTCATGCCTATTATTTGTTTCTGACCTGTACATTTTTCATGCTGAATACTTTGTTTTTTTGCCTGACCACCTAAATTATTCACATGTCTCTGTTAGGATACCGCGGGCTTTGTTAAGTTATGGGAGATCACCAGGGGCATAGTGGTTGAGGACTATGGCAAGGTTTGTGCATAACTTTTTTACTGTACTAAAATTATCTGCTAGCATGTTTTGTTGCTGCCCTACTTGTGCAGTAGACAATAAGATCAGTATGGTCTGCTTGTCCTAATACTTGCAGTATCCATGATGGAATCTCACAGGTTTCCTTTGAGGAGAAGAAGGAAGAATTATTTGAAATGGTGACTTTTCGTTATTTGAAATGTTTTTTTTTTTCTGTTTTGCAATTGTATGATGGTTACATGTTGACAGAATTGGTATTGTGCTTCCCCAGGTCAGTGTTCCTGCTTGGTTTACCATGGATACTAGGTTAGGGTGTCTTTCAGTCCATTTGGAGTCACCACAGTGCTTTTCAGCAGAGATGTATGCCACTGATTTCAACATCTCTGGAGCATCTGAAGAGGTCAAGGTAAATCATTTTCTTCTTTTCATTATATTGGACAAACCACCCATTTAATTTTTATATTAGCACTTTTATAATAAGTATAAGACCACCAATAGGTAGTCATTATCTGAGTTGATTTAATACCTATGTTTTAAAGGTTGCCTTAATCAAATTTGAAGCATAAATGGAGTGGTCAAATCAAAGAATGTGTATATCCTTTATTTTATCTCACAAAATCATGATTCTTAGTGCATCATCATGAGACAATCATATGCAGCATGGAGTTGCCTCCCAGATATGTTTAAGGTGAATGTGTCAGATATGGAATCACCTCTTCAGTGATGCAGTTTTTGAATTAGTTTAAAGAGATGTCAATGTCATAAATCTTATTGATTGAGGTGAATGTGTCAAATTACATATTTGATACAAATGTTTGTCAAGTGTCTTTCTTGTTCCTTCGGATTTTATAATTTTTCTATCGTTGCTTCCTTGACATTCATCTGACATGCATGTGGTGATCGAACAATATGATTTTTGCCTCGTGAAATAGATGTGTTTTTTTTTTTTTTTTTTGAAAAATGAAGAGGTAGGCACTCAGCCTCATTTTATTCAAATAAGGGAATGCTCAAATGAGAAAGGTACAATAACCAAAATTATAAAAACACTACCCTATGGTCGTACAAGAGAGATCTACACCTTGACCACACGCAGGTCACTGGAACAAAATAAGCCTAAGGACTACCCCTGAATATGAAATCTGTGCCCCTAGAAAATTGGATGCAAGTAGCACCCGCACAACATCTCCCCTAGTCAAGTATGAATCTAACTGCAGACTCCTCCTCAGCATAAGGTGTGCTTCCCTTGAAGAGGGTCTTGTTCTGGTTGAGCCAGATGCACAACAGGGTCTCGTGAAATAGATGTGTTGGGACATGTATATAATCTCCATATTCATTTTGGTCTTTAAATTTGATTCGAGGTTGCAAATTGTCAATGCCTTATTTGAAAAGTTGAGATCACACTCTGCATTTTGTGGTTTGTGGACCTGAATCTTTTTGAATTCCTGAATGGTATGAAGAAACCGGTATGAAGCGTACCACTATAGTCCATTGGCAAAACTTGAGGTACAATGCCATTTAACAAAAAACTAAAGAAATCAAATTACTTACAACCCCCCCCCCCCCCACCCAAATAGATGAGCTTTGTGCCTGGCCCAAACCCTCTTACAACCCCATTACAGTCATTCCTTACATGCCAATTTCCCTCCAGTTCTCTTCTCGGCCCCACACTATACTGAGTGCAAACCTTAATGAACTTCACAGTTGCTCTCCCAAAAATTGTTTAAATAAGGTGTGAAACCTTTGAAAGTAACCTCATTTCTCAACAACCACACTGTCCTACAACCTGTAGGGATCAGAATCTGGGACACCCTTTGCCTTCAGACTACTATCCCTTTAGTTCTTCATTGTTTTCTGGCTTTCCACATCTGCTTCAGGTTATTAATATCATTATTTAGGCCTGTAATAGCCTAATGCTCCTGTTGGGTCCACAAACTGGGCCAGCTCAGAACAACCATTAGTGGCCTCTACAAAGTCAGCCCAAGCGGTGTCAACCTGAGCTCCAGCGAACCAGCATTGCAGTTGCCGCTGTGAAGATGAAAAAGAAGCAATGGACAGCCACAGCTCACATGTGATATAATGGTAAGCAAAGAATTGCTCTGCTTTGTACAAACACCTGGATGTGTTTTGGCCTCCGTTATAGATGGAGAAATCAAGTTTGATGGAGTGAGTTTTGGAAGGACCCATCTGAGCTGGATCAAGAAGATCTGACTTTCTATTAGGCCATGATGCATCCCAACTTGTCCCGCGGAATGAGCTTGACATGATCCTTACTTCGATGAGGTTGTCAATTCCTTTTACTCAGAATTGGTGGCTGAGATTTTCTGGTAATGTTTAGGGTGGCTAGGCGCTATAAGATCTGGGTCATAATTTGTTCCTGGCTGTTGATGCACCGACGCCTGTAGGGTTAGATCTCAAACATCTGCAGAACGATTAAGAGAACAAAATACCACGCAAAAGAACACAGAGATTTACATGGCTTGGCAAAATATGCAGGCCCACGGAGAAGAGCAGAAAACGATTCACTGTATCAAGTAATTAGAGTACAAAAAACTCTCAACCTCCTTCTCTGCACCGTCCCTTTCTCTCAGAGAGGAAACCCTAACCAGCCGTCTCTCACGGAAAAGTCCCACATTAAACCCTAACAAGGTAGAGACAAATAAATAGGGTACAATTAAGCAAAAATTACAAAGCTACCCCTATAAAAATTCGGGTAGGGGGCGCTGCCCAATTCTAGGTCTTTGCGAATAGGCCATTCATGTTAGAATGCATGACATCTCACAACATCGGCGAAGGTAGATTTGATGGAGGTGAGCTATCTTCTCCACGTGGTTCATGCCTGTAGCTTTAAGGTGGATGCAAGGAAGGGACTATGATGTGTTCCCAGCCCTTCCTTGGGCCAATCCACATCCTTGTTGAGCTCTTTTTGGGACAAAGAACAAATATTGACAGGCGATGCCCCTCTTGCGCCTTTTGCTTGCCACCTTGAATTTGTTCATTTGCGCCTTAATGAAAGTTGGAAAAAGTTTATTCTTTCTTTCTCTATGTATTTATTTATCCACATATTTTGGATGCTTGATTAGCTAATCATCTTTGTATCCACAAGGAAGAGAGATTGACTTCCCTCTTCTTGAATAAGTTTCTACTGTCATTCCTTAACCTATATTTATGCTTAGTCGTTACTGTCGTCTGCAGTAATTAAGCTATATGCAGCAGTGGTGAAATATTTTCCTTGTAAAGCTTCATTTACTTTGATTATTTTACTAATTTGCATGCAATTTTACAGATTAATCTTGCCCAAGAGACTCTTCGTGGTCTATTGACCCATTGGATGGCAAAAAGAAGGCAAAGATCTGGACCACGTCTTTCAGTCAATGGTGATGTTCCATCATCAAAAGATGTCTCTATTAGAACTCATACACATTCAAGAATTGAGGTTGACGATGGTGCCGAAAATCACAATGCTATGGTTCACCCTTCATTTGAGTTCTCAACAGTTTCACCTCCTTCAATTATAACAGAGGGTTCTCATGGTGGTCCTTGGAGAAAGAAAATTACAGATCTAGATGGGACAGAGGATGAAAAGGATTTTCCATGGTGGTGTCTGGACTGTGTATTGAATGGTCGAATGCCTCTTAGAGAAAACACCAAGTAATGTTTTTGTAGCGGGTTTTTGTTTTAGTAATTAATGATGCCTCTATACTGTCCAAATTTGGAGAGTGATAAATCTCCTTGTTCAAATTTAACACCATGCAGATTCTCAAATTCTTGTTTGTTTATGGGCCATTCAAGAGCCATCACACATAGGGCTTACTTCTCTCATTAGTGATTATCATGCAAATATTCACATTTGTACTGTAATTTGTAATGTGCAGAATCACTGCATATATGTGGTTGTCATGTGCATGTTTGCGTTAAATCATATATATTATAATTATTATTAGCTCAGATTTCAGATCATACTCTGCAGAACTTGGAGTCATTTTCTTTAAGTAATTATGTTATTTGAATTTTTTAGCTTTCTTTGCATCTTAGAAAATTGGCATTGAGAGGTAAAAGATCATAGTCTCGAAATGTAGATGAAGAAGTGATGCCATGTAACTTTTAAACTTCACATGTTACTTTACATCTGAATATTTTTTATCATGAATTTTATATGTTGAAAACTATCTCTATGCAGGTGTAGCTTTTATTTGCAACCTTGTGAAGGATCAAACACCCAAGTCCTCACACAAGGCAAATTGAGCGCACCACGGATATTACGGATAAACAAGGTATGTCACTGATCCATCTTTGGACCTCTCTACTTTCTGGGGTCAAGTGGTCACAGATTTGTTTTAGAAACTATTTCTTTTAAATAAAAGCATCTCATTAGTTGATTATGGAATTTTCTGATCCAACTTATATTGAACTGATGTGCTGAAATTTATCTATGATGTTTGGGGATTTATAAAGAACCATTGCATGATGGTGAGGTTATCGGAAAAAAAAACATTATTCATCACCTTTGTAATTGTGATGCCCCAAGTTATCCAACCATAAATGCGAGGTGATAATCTAATCGGGTCATTAACTCAATATCCAAAGGTCAGAGCTTAACGACTTAAATGGTTATAAACTAAGGACAATATGAATTAAGTAAACTGAGAATTCCTCAGTTATAGTTGATAAAATCCTAATATCTTTAAAGAAAAAACTTGGATCGATATAAGGGTTAGAATAACAATATTGAAATGAAAACTTCATCTCAACCAATGAAGGGAGAGCCATATTATGACAAATATGAAAAGCAAATAACCACTTAACCAACATTCACTCTATAATGGGAGATAACACCTTAGCAAAAGCAACTCCAATGGCACATATAATGATCAATGTGCCTCACAATCTGCATTGTCTCAGTCATTTGGAATAAAAATCCAATCACAGAAGGGAACAAGTTGCAAATCTCAAGAGACAATCAAACAACAACGTATCTGTGTGTGATAGTAAATATATCATGGGAGAAGATTTTTCAAAATCGATTTATGCACACATGTAGCCCATATCTGGCCACACGCTATAAAATGCAAAGTTGTGCAAATTCCTCAAATCACTAGTCATGTATAATGTTCCCAATCCCTACAAGCTTTGTGCACAGGTTGGCATTAAAAAAACGCCGTAAATGGATGCATTTTCTATATATCCTAGTGCAAACACCATGACTGTGTTATGAGTGATAACCGATACAAGGACATTGCATGATTCCACTCTTAGACATCTTTAAAGGACTCTCCTACCTCACATGATTCTAGGTTTGCCATGAAATACAAGCATACAATATAATTCTTGCATAGATGAGCAAAGAAACTTTCCTCAAATTAGCTGACCATGCTCAATCTTTATTTCAAGCCAACAACTAATGTCGCTAAACTTATATGAGATAGGCGTTAATGTAGTATGACACTGTTGGGTCACCAATGCTTTCCTATGAGAACACCAGATGCATGGTGCCTCGGTTGTTATGTTGAGCTACTCTCTGGTCACTACTGCGATGAGTCACTCTCTCCTCATGGATCAAGTCTTTTGAGCCACTATCTTATAGTCCACGTTCTATTCCTATTAACATGCTAAGAATTTCTTGTGTCATGTAATTAAGTCAAGTAACAAGGTAACCAATGGTAGACAAACAACGCAGGGAAGAAAAATTTAAAATCCAATGCAGACCATGTTACGTAGAGGAAAAATTGAAATCCCATCACAGAATTAGAGTAACAAGGTACACAAACAGTGAGATGAATGAACAATGCAGAGAAGAACTATTTATAATCCCATGCAGACCATGTCACATAGAGAAAACAGTTAAATCTCATACAGAGTAACATAGTACATGCCATGAATTGAATCTAGTTATTGTATCTCACCTTGTGAAAAAGGATGAATGGAACAGTCCTCTCTTCCACTCAGATTTGATTAAAACTTGGTATGATGATGAAATTTTGCAACCGAGATTGGGAATCCTAATAAAATTAATATTGCAATAGTGCATTTGCCATAGATCAAACGAGGAAAAAATAGGGTGTAATAGAGATGGAGGCAGGTTTAATGGAGATCAAATAATGAAAACTCTAAACTAAATTAAGTGAATTAGAAAATTGGAGATAATGGAAATGACTATTAAGGATGATTAGTCATTTCATATAGATGATCAAACTATGGATCAAATGACTAAGAACAATGAATTTTTAAATTAAGTAAAGATAATATTTAAAACAAACTTTGACTACATGGCAACTTGGATATAGGTAGTTAGCTTGAATCCTTTCAAATAAAGCATCCTAAAGATACAGATTAGTGAATTCTGAAACCTAAACAAATCACATTAGGTGAACATGGTTTCTATAAAAGGAATGCACAGAGAACCTGGAACGTGGGGCCTCCTTCCATACCAGGTGATCCTCCTCCAAATTCAAATCAATCTCATTAAGTACCTCTAAAAAAGAGGAAAAAGCTCCTCTTCCTCCATAATGCCAACATTGCGACAAAGCTGAGGTGTCCAAATAATAGAGTTGTCACCGCAAGTGAACGAGTCGAACATGCCGTCCTTTGGATCATGGGCAATCCAAAAAAATGTTTGGAAATAGAGAAGCTAGAGAAGAACATTCAACATTGAAGCCGCTTGTCTTTCAAAACCAAGTCTCCACTCTGTTTCTGGGGATGAGGCTTATTTGTCCTTCAATTTTTGACACAACTTCAATCATGTCCTTCCACACCATAGATAGAACAACTCTAGGCCGCGATAAAATCCCAAAACCAATCACTTCTTGGTTTGGTAGCCTTATTTGGGGTTCTCTTGCTCCTTTGAAGATCTGTGGGTTTATGTGGTTGCTCTCCCTCGATAAAATCCTCACCAAGCAAAACCATGCCCAATGGATGAATGACAACAATACGAGTGAGCTTTGTAGTTTGGAGACGGAGTCGAGGGATCACCTATTCTACACTTGTGTATTTAGCGGAAAGATGTGAGACAGTGGGTGAGGCCCTTGGATTCCAATGCTCTTTCAATGAAACTGAGAGCATGTGGAGATGGTTTCGGAGAAAACACAAAAAGGGACGACCGAAGCAATGTTGCCAAATTCCAATGGCTCGTTCCACATGTGGTGTGTTGGAGCATTTGGCTCATTGGCAACGAAAGTGCTTTTCAACATAAGAGACTCTACTTGGAAAATTCTTGGGCTATGATCAAATCCCTTCTTCGCGGCTGTGTGACTATCATTTTAGGAGAAGGCTCTCCTTTGTCTATTATGGGCCCTTTGTGGTTTGGGAGCTGATATGGTGACTGTATCGTAAGGGGGCTACACACCCCTTCGCCTCTTGTATTTCTTTCCCCCTTCTTCCCTTTCCTTTTACTCATGTTTGGAGATTCCTTGTCTCCTTATATCTAGTGGTTTCTTATGAAATATAATCTCCGATCTTTCGTCAAAAAAAAAAAATGTGAACATGATTGAATGAATGAATGAGATGCCATGTTTAATGTATGAATGCCTTGTTTTTTTTTTTTTTTTTAAAAGGAATTTTAATGCAATCTTGTTTATTTATGTACATAAAATTTACAAATGTCACAGTAATGGTTAACATTTGGGACTCTATGTATGGCTTATACCATTTTTAGATTCCATTTGTGAATCAATTCATGATAATGGGCGTGCAATGTGCAATACAAATGAAATTGGTCTCTCTTTCTCTCTCTAGTTCTTTTAATATTTATGTATACTAGTGTGTGATGTGAATTCTTTTCACTGTATTACCTTTTGGTGAGCTGATGTTATTTTTGGATCCCTGGGTTTTGTAGCTAGGGAGCTGTCACTTGATGTCCCAAGTGACCTTTGAATCTGATGATGGTTTCATGTATTCTATTTGACTTGTTACTGATGGGATTTTTGTGTGCAAGGCATATTGATAAAGTCCTGTCTATGGTAAATAAGTGGTTGAGATGGTTGGGAATGCCTACTGTCGAAGTTTTTTGAATGTCTGGGAAGAAGGCATCAAATGATGTAGTTGGTTGGTCTGATAAATAATTATGATTGTGGTTATAAGTATTATAAAAAAAACAGTTTGTGGAAACCAGATATGAACATTACACATGTGACTTGAAACATTGTGGTCATCATGTGCCATGTAATGTATAAAAATCGTGAAGTGGTCTGGGATTGGTGTCTCCAGATGAGATGGATTTTGGACATTTTATGATTCAAGTTATACCGAAGGCCATTTATTTAAGAGTTTCTTATATGATTTTCTTATTCAAATTATACTGATGGCCATTGTGGAATTTTCTTTCACAAATAATAGGGAGGAGTTTTTTTGTTCATGCAGGTTGTTAACTATGTTATAGAAAAAATTGTTCTCGATAAAGTACCTGTGGATGGCTCAAACTCAGAGCATACTTTTGTATCTGGAGTAGCTGCAGGCCAATCACAGCTTTCAACACTTGGAGATGGTTCTTTCCGGTCAGGCTTGAAATCATGGCAAAAGTCAAAACCATCTATAGAGATCTTGTGTAATAACCAGGCAAGTGAATATTACTAGTAATAATTTATAACATCTTTTGTTGAACATTTTTTTTGTTATTTCTCTCTCTGAAACTTATGATGCTTGGAAGCTGATAATTTGTCATTCTTGAAGCTAATTTCCCCAAAGAAGTGTAGAATTAGGAGAGTTAGTACTGCATGTTTACAAGAAATAAGTGGTGGGAGAAAGTAGATAAATTGAATTTGAATATAAACTTTGGTATGTTGGTAAAAAGGTGAAAAATATTAATGGAGTAGGGTTAGTAGTAGATAAAAACCAAAAAATAAAAATGTTGTAGATATTAAAAGAATAAGGGATAGAATAATATTTATAAAGCTTGTTTTAGGAAGAGATGTTTCAATGTTAGTATATATGCACCTCAATAGGATTTAATGAAGACTAGGCATTCCATCAAAGCATTGTGCGGGGGTCACAGAATGTGGCATTGGTTGAAGGGAGTTTTGGTAATAGCTGGATGATTGGAATTCCTGTTTTTGGTTTTTGGTCTGAGGGGTTCTGATTACCTTTTTGTACTTTTTTTTGTTTCTGATTTTCTTTTCTGTGGGTCAGCAAGTACACTGTTAATCTACTGGCTTGATACTCTGTTTCTCTGTTATGGAACTGTACCCCAGATATTTTATTATTGAATGGTGGTGGTAGGGTTCCTACTTTGTCTCAAGAAATAGGATTAAATGAACACATTAAAAAGGAATTTTGGGAACATATGGATGTAATAATCTAAGAAATGCCAGGAGAGATACAAGGATTAAATTTTGGAAAAAATGAGATTGAATATTTGTGAATAATTTGTCCTCTTACCAACATAAAATAAAAGGAATGCCAGGAGAGATTGGAGGGGAATTGACTGGCCTTGGAAAAGTCAGTGTTGGTTATAGGAAGGTGCATGAGTCGTTGATATGGAGAGAAGAATAAAGCAGGAGAATCAAAGACATGGGGGTCATGGATATGGAAAGAAGAATAAAGCAGGAGAATCCATCTTTAGATTTTGTGATATCACATCATCTTATACTAATTATTTAAAAATAATGATGAGAAATTTAATTACATTAAGAAGTGGATCAAATAATACTGAAATAGATTTCTTTTTAACTAGAAGGATTGACTGGTAAAATGTAAAAACTGCGAAAACATATCAGGTTAGAACTTAACTACACAACATATAGATTGATTGTACTAGATATGATATTAGAAGATGGACGAATGAAACTAGAACAAATAAAAAATTTAACTAGATGGTTGAATCTAAAAGGAGAAAATCTATATTTTAACTATAGAATGATAAAAGAGGGAAGATGACACAGATGGTGAAATAATATCATGTGGAATAATGTCTTTTTTTTTAAGAAGATGATAGGCATCCTGCCCTGAATACAAAAAACAAACCAAGAGGGAACAACAAACAAGTACTGGCAAGGGTCAATACCACAAAAATGTGACACGGTAGATGAGATATCTACCGTGGACACATTCAAAACTCATAAAAGAGATCCCTACTCAATATTGAATTTGCCCTGACTATACAAAACCTTACTAGCCTTGGAATAGAAGTGCCTCCAATCCTTAATGAGATGGACCACTATCCCACACACAACCATTGAGCCTCGGAATAATGTCTAGGTGTATTCGAAAAATAGCAAAAAAGATCTTAAAGAATCGAAAAGGGATGAATTGTCTTCAAAGAAGGTGGTGGCACGAGGAAGTCCAAAAAAATAAATAATAAAAAAAGAATGCCATTTAAAAATTGACAAAAGTACAAGAATACTCTGAATTTTGTGAAAATTTAGCGAACAAAGATTCATATTGTTGAATAGCGAGAAAAAAAGATTTATGTAGCTGGCCTAAATTAAAAGAAAAAGACTCATGGATGATGTCTACTGGCTTATGATATCCAATATCGACTGTAAAAAGCAATCTTCTTATTGAAACAAGTTATTGAGAGTAAAATTCCCAAGAACTGGAAATCCTGTAGTTTGGATGTACACCTGCTCAGATGGTTTGTGAACATGTACAATGGATTTCATTACTTGGTGCGTTATTCAGGTTGTTGGTATCTTTTCCTTCTTTTGTATATCAAAGAGTTGCTTTCCTTTTCTTTTCTTTCATTTTTTCATTATTTGCTTTTGTGTTGTGGAAGGGCCTCCACAGAGCAGTTTCATTGTCCCCGATTGTATTGCTTCCTCATTGGTTCTCACAATTGGAATCTTCTTTCTTCTGTCCTGTAGGTGTTATCGCCAGAAATGAGTTTAGCCACTGTCCGGGCTTATATATGGAAGAAGCCAGAGGATTTGGTTCTCAATTACGGGGTGATGGAACACAAGTAATTATTAATCTGATCTTCTTATCTGATTTTTTTTTTCCACAATATTACTTCCGCAGAAGCCAACAATATTTAGCATGCAACACAACTCTAATTGCTTGTTTGTTGTAGCTAACTACAAAGGTTATAGCATGCAGCGAATATTGATGGACCTTCTTTTGCTGGAGTGTAATATTAGAGATTTGCATTGGATTCTGTCCATATCTTTACCAGTCAAAGCATGAAATTCTTCAGCGATTGCTTCAGATGTTGGGTTTTCATGTTGTCTTGAAGATATACATTACACTTAATTGGGTGGCAGATTGTAGATGGTATAGATAGGCTAGTCGCAGTTGCGGAGAGGTAGTAATCTAAATCATGGATGAAACCTCATCTGTCAAACCGAACCAGTGCATAATTCATATGATGTATATAGAGATGATGTCGAAAGTGGTTTATCTGAGCCGAGGACATGCGGGGTTCAGAAAATAACTATCATGTAATAATGTGGTTGTTGGATCATTAATATAGGGTTTTGATGGTTTAAAATTGAGTTTGAATATGAGAAATGTACACGCCAGTGTGTTTAGACAAATCCAAGACCTTTTATTTTGGCAGGTGAACATGATTTGGATTTTGAAGTCTTTGCAGCCTATCACCACTGTTGGTCTACTATGTGTGTTTTTTTTCCTTTCCTTTTAGATTGGATATTCCTACGCTATAATTTGGTTTTGTGATTACAATATAGTATGAGACCTAGTATATCATTAGTATATATCATGGAAATGAATAAATTTTTTTGGAGTTCCAGAGTATGTAGAAGTTCACAGCCAAAATATTAGTGCATGCACGAGGGATTGAATTACAATTTGTATTTCGGAGTTCTTTGCCTTTTATTCAATAAAGTGATCGTGTTTGAAACTCCCCGGCAATAACGCTTTTAAGATGTAGGGTTGTTTTTCAAAAGGGTTTATGACTATTTTAAGAGAAATGAATAATTATATTAGTGGAATAAGTGATTTTTTTTTTATGTTTGATTGTGTTTTTAGTTATTCTCGTTGTGAAACATAATAATGAAGTTTTTATTTTTTGATTGACTAAAGAAAAATTGTAGATAAAATGTAAATAAGATATAGATAATTCCATAATGATTTACAAAAAAATGATAAAATGATTTGACTTGTGGGTTCCTTGATATATAAGATTATAAAATGTGATGACAGTTGATTGACATTTGAGTCTTTTTATACCAGTGGAATAGATTGAGTGAAATAATATAAGAAAACCTAAAATACAACTATCGGTTTATTTTTATATATTATGATATAACTATACCTATTTATTTTTTTCACCCGTGTTTTAGGCTTATTCCCCTCTATTCCACCACCCTCTATTCCACAAGTGTTATTCAAGTACGGCGGCAACAACGCTAACAACTTATTTTTGTTGCTGAAAAAAAAGGAAAATATCCATATAACCCCCTTTAATCTTCCTGATATCTATATCACCCCCTGTAATCCAAACATAAATGCAAATAACCCTCCGCGGTTAAATTTGTTTTAACAGAATTAGAATATTTCGGACATATTGCGTTATCTAAACCATGGTTAATAAATATGTATTCTTTTAACCTCATATTTCTAATTTTACACTCTTTTAGGTTTTTTTTTTAAAATATTGTCTGCTTTCAGAGGGTTAAAAGAATACATATTTGTTAACATGGTTTAGATAACGCAATATATCCGAAATATTTTAATTTTGTTAAAAAAATTTAACCGCGGGGGGTTATTTGCATTTATGGTGTGTTTACTAGGAGTTATCTGGACATATTGAAATTACAGGGTGTTATATGGATATCAGAAAAATTACAGGGGGTTATATGGATTTTTCCCTAAAAAAAATAAAAAATATCAATTACCAAAAATGCCATCTCGTTTAAAAGAAAATCAACTCTTCAAGAAATAAAATATCAATGTTGTTCAAGTAAATTTAAAGTCCTTCAGACACTGCCATCTTTTGGCGGGTAAAACTTAAAACGTCCCATGACTCTGTCACTCTGTTCCTTTTCCATTTCCAGCATTAGCATCAATTCTCACTTTCACATCCAAAGATTCCTTCTTTTCCAAGCCTCACACAAAGCCATCCGTTTCTAGGGTTTCTTCACAAAATCATCATCAACGCAAAAAAAAAAAAAAAAATGGAAGCTTTGGAGGCGACAATGGAGGCGGTGAAGGAGAAGATCCTCAGAGAGGACTACATCGGAGCTACGTACGCCGTCATGGACGCCCAGAACGCTCTCCTGAACCACCCGGACCTATCTCACGTCGCCGTCCTCTGCGACGTCCTCCGCGCGAAGGACATCGCCCTCCCCGGCTGCGGCATCGACTGGTCCTGGCTCCTCCGCCTCCTCCCCTCCGCCTCCCCCTCCGACGTCGAATCCCAGCACCGCCTCCTCTCCTCGGAAATCTCCGATCTCGGCCCGTCCTTCCCCGGCGCCGCGACGGCTCTCGCGCTCCTCGACGAGGCCCGCTCGGCCCTCCTCGACCAGGTCACCGAGACCGCCCGCCCCAGATGGACCGCCGAGGATTTCGTGCCCGACGAGATCTGGGCGGTGTTCGGTGCGTCGAGATTTCCGAGGCATCATGTGAAGGTGAAGTGGATGGTCTCGGAATCCGAGGTATTGGTCTCCCTTTTGGAGCCCCAGCCAGAGCAAGACGAGGAGAACCTGCCGTCCGTTTGCGGCGTGTTCAAGCCATCGGATGACGTAATGTGTGTCGACATTGCGAGGTTCTCGCATCGGATGAACTGTGACCGCAACGAATTGGAGTCTTTGTATCGGATTCGTCCAAACAAGGGCGAGATTTGGGCGATCTATGCCGGATGGAACCGCAACTGGAGGTGGACCGATCAGGCCAATTGCGAGTATTGGGTGGTGGAGATCGTCTCGGAATTCGGTGAGGAGAGGGGAATTGTGGTTTCGAGGTTGGTGAGAGTGGATGGGTGTGAGACTTTTTTCAAGAGGGAGATGCATGATGGGTTCCAGATGGTGATGTATGTATGTGAAGCGGAGATTTTGCGCTTCTCGCATCGGATTCCAGCTTTTACGGTGCCCGGGATCGAAAGGCATGGCATCCTGAAGGGGTCGTTGCACCTTTGCCCTGATGCTCTGCCTCCCAAGCCTACCTGGGCTTAGCTGCTTCTGCCTGTTGGTAAGCCCCATTGCATACTAGTTTTCACTCAAAAAATTTGGTCTTTGTATTGTGAAAGCACCAATTGGAGTTTGGGTTGTTCCCTTTAGTGTTTGATATTGTATAATAGATTTTAGGTGGAGAGATTTCCACATGAATAGAGAGTTTATGTTGGATTTATTTGTAATGATAATCATTTCTTCATCTTGACTTGTTTCAGCTCCAAAATCAAATCACATTGCATGCACTTTTAGGTTGTGTTAGTTGTGTAGTTTTCACTAAAAAACTGAGTTTTTTTTTCGGATGGGGTTTTATTTTTAGGGAAAAATCCATATAACCCCCTGAAATCTGACCTAAATCCATATAACCCCCTGCAATCTTCATATACCTGTATAACCCCATGTAATCAGACCCCAAAATCCATATAACCCCCTCCGTCTGCCTTCCGTCAGTCGAGTTAACGGCGATGAATTTATGCAG
Source organism: Acorus gramineus (assembly GCA_030737835.1). Classification (NCBI taxonomy): domain Eukaryota; kingdom Viridiplantae; phylum Streptophyta; class Magnoliopsida; order Acorales; family Acoraceae; genus Acorus; species Acorus gramineus. The sequence goes on along the minus strand of CM060852.1, from coordinate 6,207,066 downwards.
GAGGTTATATGGATTTAAGCCAGATTATAGGGGGTTATATGGATTTTTTTCCTAAAAAAAGGATTCCTAATTTTTTTCTTCTCTACGTGTGGTTTAAAAATTGAGCTGTTTAACATTTACTTTTGAATTTTTTTTCAAGATACCATGCACCTTTAATTTTAATAAAAGAAAATGGTTATTTAAATCATAAACACATACAAGATCACCCACTAAAGAGATATAAGTAAAAGAGATATATATTCTATCTCTTGGTATTTTAAAAAAGAACTCAAAATTACTCATCCACATACAGTTTATCCCCAACAAAAATTACTCTCATGACACAAACACAAGATGTGCCCCAAGATTTAATAAAAAAATAAAACTCATCCTCTTGGCATTTTTGAATTTTTAGAATTTTTTTTTTCAAAAACTGTCACATTTATCATATCACACACACATCTCTCATACTTATTCCCAACACAAATAATTTATGCATGGGTATAGTTGTCATTTAAAAAGTTATAAACTCTTATCAATTTCTTATCTACTATTTATCCTTATTTTATCCAAAGTAAATCAAACAAAAAAATATCAATTTTACGTTTCCCAATGAGAATAACAGAAAAGACAACAAAACAAAGATTTACAATCCATTAGATGTTAATGCATGTAAATGTTAATTTACTCAATTATTAATGTGTCAGGGTACTGGTTATGAAATCGCATGTCATTTATAATTTTTTTAAAAAAACATAAATAAATTTTTTTTTGGGAAAAATCCATATAACCCCCTGTAATGTGGCTTAAATTCATATAACTCCCTGCATAAATTCATCGCCGTTAACTCGACTGACGGAAGGTGGACGGAGGGGGTTATATGGATTTTAAGGTATGATTACAAGGGGTTATATGGATATATAAAGATTGCAGGGGGTTATATAGATTTAGGTCAGATTTCAGGGTGTTATATGGATTTTTCCCTTATTTTTATTGTATAATCAGTGGCTAATCAGAGTGTTATATTATTCTGTTCTTTTTTGTATTAAATTTATATAATAATTGATGGGTTAGGAGGTGCTGCAGTTGTTGACTTATTTTAAAGATGTACCATTAGGTTTCTAAGAGTCGAAGCGCTGAATGGGATCCAAATGTGCGTTTCGAACTACTGAAAAGCATTATGTGTGGAAGCAGTGTATATTATAAGATGAAATTAAAGAATACATTGTTCTAACATATTTTACTCAAAAAGCTTTAATAGGTGAAATACATGTAACAGTTTGTCATGTCTGATTCTGAAATGTTAAATTATAAGTTGGTAGTTTCATCTGTACGTAGAGTATCTGAAACATCAACTTGAATTTCACCAATGCCAAACACGGTTGGAATGGCTAGCAGCATTGATGCTCAAAAGCATGATCAAGTCATATATATATATATATATGGCTGACATAAAACATTTAAACTGATGCAAAATGGATTGTTCAGATTTCATAAACAAGAGGAAATGTTGGGTAGACAAACCAATCACGACTTATTGCCCAAACAACTGGTAAAGATAACCAATTGAACAGATACATTTGTTATATTCCTTCATACAGAAGATTAATTCTTCCTTCAATGAAAATACTGTTAACAACTGCATTTACTATTTCATCAAAAATATAAAAAAATTACAAACTTAAAAAAAAAGCAGAATCTTTGTACCATGTCTAGAAGTAGTCTTAAGAAACAGAGATAAAAACAGAGACCCCGTAATTACATTAAAACAATTGAAAGAATCAATTTTTTCCAAATATTCAGAAAACCCAAACCTACCTCAACAAAAATGGAGATATGAACAGTAGAAAAAATCATCACATTATAAAACCCAAACCTATGTAGCAAAGAAAGCGTCGATCTCAAACTCATCCCCCTCGTAACCCAACCCCTCCATCTCATCAGCAAAGAAACCGTCCATGTCGAACTCTTCCCCCTCGTAACCCAACCCCTCCATTTCGTCAACCACCGCCGAAAACTCCTCCTGCGGCTTCAGAGCATCAACCGCGGAGGACTCGAGCGTCTGAAGCTCGGACAGAGAGAGACCATCGACGGGACCATCCCACTGTGCCGCCTCCGCCGTCTGATCCTTCACCCTCTCCGCGGAGGACCCGAGCGTCTGAAGCTCGGACAGAGAGAGACCCTCCCAATGTGCCACCTCCGTCTGATCCTTCACCCACTCCGCGGACACATCGAGCGTCGGAAGCTCCGACAGAGAGAGACCCTCCACGGGCCACAGCTCCGCCTCCTCCTGATCCTGCACCCACTCCGCGAAGGACTCGAGCGTCTGAATCTCCGACAGAGAGAGACCCTCGACGGGCCGCTTCCGCTCCCGGGACCTGGCGCGCTCCGCCTCGATACGGGCGAGGAGGTGGTCGCGCTCGTCGAGGAGCTGCTGCACCCTCTGTTTCCGGTGGACAGACGACGCCGTTGTTGATGGTCGGTGATGGAGGAGGGAAGGTGAGCAGCTGCTGATGACGGCGTCGAGGGAGGGCTGAGCGAAGACGTATGGGTTGCCGGCGGGGGAGAAGAGGACGACGGCGACGTCGGCGCCGCAGAGGGTGGCGAGCTCGCTCGCCTTGTTGAAGATCCCCTGTTTGCGCTTCGAGAACGTCACTTGGAGGGCGTACCGGTCTTCGATCTTCTTCATTTCCCGCTTCCGTCGACCACGGCCAACCATTTCGATGACAGACAGAGAGAGAGAGAGAGAGATTACAGAGAGAGCGAGAGAGAATTTACAGAGAGAGAGAGAGAGAGGGTTTCATATATATATAGACGGAGACAAGTCAAATCATTGAAGATTTGATTGATCTGTAAATCGTGACAAAAATCTTCGAATGAAATCGTGAGTGTTTGTTTAGTGGAATTTATTGGGCTACACCAAATGCACGGACCAGATCATGCCATGTATGCTAATTTGTGTTTATGAAAATCTGTGAAAATATTTGATTGGGTTGTAATTAATGCATGTGAGTTCTGTAATCGATGCATGACAATTAAGTGAAAAAAAATTACCGTTGGTTTTGGGATTCAAAATGTAAAATGATACACGGCCCTGATTGCACTCTTTTTCTTTCCGTGGTCCTTTTTTTGGGGGAATAATCAAATCTAAACAAATTGGAAGTACTTTTATTTTAAGGTTATGAATTCTTAAAAATTATTATTTATAGAAATAATGGACGATGGATACAAACAAAAAATATTTATCTGCACTAATAAGTTTTACATTTAGACTCGTTTGGAACTATTATCAAAAGACATTTGATTTTGTAAAATCTGTTTGATAATCATCATAAAAGGGTTTTCTTGGACTGATTAGGTTTATGTTTTAAGTCAACAAACATGTTTAAAAAAAGATTAACAATAACTTTTACAGAATCAATTATTATAATTAATTTAGTGCATAAATTATTTGTGAAAATTGGTTCAACACATCGTCTTCAAATTAAATTTATTTATTTAAAACATAAAATTCTATATATTTTGTTATATAGAAACGAAAAGAGTTTTTTATAGTATAAAATAAATATTAAATTTTGTGAATTTAAAAACAAAAAGAAAATATATAAACACATTTAGAAAAAAAATAGCAAATCTAACTAAAATGATAAATATGCAAAAAATTTAAATATTTTAATGGTTGAGAATTAAAGAGCAATGTTTTAAAAATCAGACTGAACTGGATGATTCAACTGGTTAAACTGTTAACTGACCCGGATTTCGATCCGATTCACTACAAAAACAGTCTACTTTAGAATTAAAAAACCATTTAACCCGCTGCTTGAGCCATCGGGTTTTGAAAACCGGTACCGGGTTACATGAATGTGTAAAATCGATGTTAAAAGGAATAACTTACCAATTTCCATGAGAGGATTTAGGATTTACAATATACCTCATTACACTTTGAAGAAGGATAAATGATTAGAGTTTTTACAATCCTCTTAGAAAAATTAATTTATATTTACTGGCATGCTATATAAAAATCTATTAAAATCATAATTGATATATTTTTATTCATATTAAATATTTATTATAAATAAAATCATACACCTTGTACTATTAAGATATTATATAAAGACTTGTAAAATTAATAAGATTTAACTTGATAACTGTGACTGCTTTTTTTTTGTTTTGTAATTTTGAATTATTAATAATATAAATATTACATTTATTAATCATGATGATTTCATGGTTTGATTCCAGTTAACCCGATGATTGAACTGGTGACCCTTAATCCGATCATTTTTCCTATTCAATTAATGGTTCAGTTTTTAAATTAATTAAATAGCATGTTTGTAGTTGAATATAAATAAATAGGAAAATGTTTCACTTAGTCTCGGTTTTAGTCCTAATGCAGTATGCCCTTATTTTTCATTTTTTTAAAAATCATATACATTGAGGTGAAGCATGCACTCTAATTAATTGAATGGTATCATTATAAAAACATTAAAAAATTTCAACGAGTTATATATTTCGTTATGGGAGCGAATGAAACTAATAAAATATATAAGATAACATTGAAATTGTAAAACAATTGAGTGTAACAACACTCACACAGAGAATATTGTAAAATGTGTTTGACGCTCATTGGCAAGATGACAATTAATCATGAATTTATCATTCACTTTTTAAAATAATAAATATAACACACACACATAAATATAATAATAATAATTAAAGATTACAAAATAATAACAAATTAACTTCAAAACAAAATTAATAAAATTAGTATAATAGGATAGCATAAAAATTTTATTCATCAGTATATAATATATAATGCAAAATAACTTATTAATCAACCGAAGATTAATAAAAAAAACAGATAAGTACTAAGTGTTACGGGCTAGGCCTTAGAGGAGATTAATCAAGGTCTAATAAAGATTTTCATAACATTAATATCAGTATATACTTTATTTAATACAATATTATTTATTTCAATGCAAGTGTACATTAAAAAAAAAAAAAAAAAAGAACACATATAAGACTGAACATATCATTTTTCAAGATATCAAAAACACTCAAAGAGACGGCTGAACTAAGAACCAAAAAACAGAGTAAAATAATGGAAATACCCTTGGACTCAAACAAACAACACAACTCCTAATTTGATTATAGTAAAACCACTAAAACTAAAACTACACTACTTTATTTGATTTTATATACGTACATCACTTATAAATATAATATATGCCATATTCTTCAAAAATGACAAGACACAAATCCTGAGATAAATCACCTACCAAAAAAAAAATCTCAAAAGTTATGGCAGCACCCACCCTTTTAGTACACCTTAATATTTCAAAACATACTTATTATTCAGCTTGCATCAATGTACCAAGGCCACAACAACTTTATAAAGAATTTTCAGGAATTGGATTCTCCTGAAGTTGAAAGACGAGGTACCACCACAGGTGCATCGCGCGATTTTTCAAGTGCAAAACTTATCTTCAATGGCCGACCCATAAATGCCTGCATAAGTATGTTTGATAGATCAACTACATCACTTCACTCATACTGAATTCAAGTTGGGAGAGAGAATGAATGGAAGCTGGATCTATCGATCAAACATATTATTGAAGTTGGGAGAGAGAATGAACGGAAGCTGGATCTATGGATCCAACATATTAATGAAGTTCTAACTTCTATGCAAAAGGAAATTCTGTCTATAATACTAGAAAAGGATCAGTATTTTGCTTACTTTTCCATCCATGGCATCTTTGGCTGATCGAGCTTCATCGGTTCCTGAGAAACTCACAAACCCAAAGCCTCTTGACCTTCCGGAATTCTTGTCATACATAATCCTCACTGTAAGACAAATAATAAATTTAATTATTCTTCCTAGAGTATTAAATAAAATATCAGAATACACAAACTGCGATTTCAAATTTAAGTTAAAATAAACTAGTGAAAACCATGATGATTGAATAAAAAAAAGATACAACATACTGATACAGTGATACCATAACAAGAAACAGAGATGAGAGAGGATACAAATTATCTGCATTTTTTTTTTTGTTGGCAGGCGTGGGGGTGCTGAAAGATAAATATGCGTGCTATATGCATTTTAGACAGAACGAGTTATAGAACTAAAAATATAACACATATTCATACATCTGAGAATCAACATTCAACACTTAATGTATGAAATAGAAAATCCTGACCCAAGATGTAAACATATTGAATTATGTGAAGTAAATCTTCAACTAAAAAATAACACATTCATACATCTGAGAATCAAAACATAATATATGAAAAAGAAAAATCCGACCAAAGATGTAAATTGTTAAATTAAATGAAGTAAATCTCCAACTAAAAATATAATAAAAGATATTTCAACTGAATCAGATCATGCCAGCCTTCTATTTACTAAACTGCATACCATGATATTTTGGATCACCCCTATATATGGAGCATGTATTTGTATTGTGGATCAAGCTTTGGTCAGACTACATAAAGATGAACCAAAGAATATTAAAAAGGTTTGACTTGTATAATTGAACTTCATCCTTGGTGTATGTACACATTTTATGAGCTCCAACTTGAACAGTTACATGTCAGAAAATGAGATGGCACATCCAAAAAGCCTGATAACGATCAGTGCACTCGATCAGGAATATGTGTTGCTGATTTATCTAATATCAGCATTATCTTAGGTCATTGCATCAGCAATAACACAACTAATATAGAGATCCATTCTCTCAGTCTTATTCCTTCATAAGTTGTGAAAGATCAGCAGTAAACTTGAAATGTGAAAGGCACTTCATTAGAAACTCCACTTCAAAGACTTTAATGTTTACTTCAGTCAAAATGATGGCCGAGGAATATGTTGATAAGTGCAGATAGTTATATAGAAATATGTAGGCCCATGTCTCAGCCAATTTAATGAATTCATTTATGATTTATTGAAAGCCAACAAATATCAGGCTGTCTAGAATTGCTATTGGGAATGACAGGTGATTGTCAGCCACCTAGAAACATGATTCACCGATTATCAAATGATGCATTAAACCATCACTTTGACAGTAGAAATGTCGAGACAGAGGCAGGGATAACTTAAGAGGATGTGGTATATGGGAGGAGGTGCAGGATGCAGAGTGTTATGGGGAGCCTGTGGTCTATTTATAGATTTAAATGTGCCCAATTAGGTGTTATCTAGAGTTAGAATCAGGAGTTCGATCTTCAGAATCAATAGGGTCTAACAGATTTTCTAGAGTTAGGATGGTAAGGGATAATATTTAGAATCCAAAGATTTCCCAGCTTCCCTATTTTTCCTATCTTTCCATAGAATTGCCTTGTGACTACAGGGTAAATAGGAAGATAGGGACTGGCAGATAAAGAAGAGAAGAAATTGGGGATGCAATATAATAAATTGTGTGTTTGAGTCAAAGAAGAAATAGCAAGAAACAGAGAGAAACACTTCTTCACAAATTTTAAATCCTTTCTGAACTTCAAACAATGACTTGACTGCCAACAACTTGAGACTCAGAAGTTCCCAACAGGGTACTTAAACCACTTGTCCGATTAACAAAAACAATGTAATATTCCCATAAAAAACAACATAAAATATAGCTGCACTTGTTCACATCCGCAAGATTCAGCCATTAAAAAGAAAGGGAAAAGAGAATCCTCTCCGTACAAAAGAATACAATCAGACTACTAATATGAAGGAGTAGGTAGTACATATTTTGTAATTGTTCATTATCTAATAGCCCCTGTATCTGGTGCTCCAAAATTTCATTTTTCATCGAATATGAAATTGTATGACACTTCCCACCGTTAAAACACAAATTGACCCCAGAAAGGATGACATATATTCTAAATGACAGGCTGCTCTAAACAGAATAACATATTTAACCACCAAAGAACCTATATCCAAGTCCCTGCACGCGTTGGCGTGGCAGTACTTTTGTTCTTTGGTAATCATAATGGAGAAGAAGTCATGCCTTCTGATATTTCTGAGTTCAATGGTATTTGTTTATATTCCTTCTTAGATGTACTTTTGTTCTTCTCCGCCTTTTTCTTTTGTGGAGAAGCTTACATTAAGTTGTAACAAAATGCATATTCATGTTCTTTTTGTCTTTGATTTACTTGTTCTCGAAATCAAAACACAGAATTTCATTCGTCTAGATTAATAAAGTTTCTCCAAAAAAAAATATTTTTACTTTTTAGCAGGAGTCAGATAAGTGCAATTAATTTGGCTCTACTAAAGTTGGTAGACCCCTTACTTGTCAATTGTTGTGGGACTCATGGGTTGGAGGAATCTAGCAACACCTTCCCATTCAACCACCGTTGCTCCCATCAAATCCAGGATTTGAGGCCCTATGCAGCCGCATTTTCTTTCTTTCTTTGTTTCTTGTATTATGTATCAGTCATTCATTTATTTGTACATATACATGCATCATTGTTTGGTATATCAGTTTGTCAGTCTCCATTGAGGGTTGTAGTAACTTGTGTACTGTAAGACTACATTGGACTTTATGTCAAGTTCCACATCACTTTCCAAAATGACCTTTATTTCAGTAGCTTTATTTCATAATTAACATACACAAAGAAGTATTTCTATGCGTCCTTGAGTATCATGATTAAATCAAGCATGAAGGAATGTTAGCCAACTATAAGCCCTTGTGCTATTGCATGTCAATCTGATATTCATCTGGAAATTGGTACAAATTATTCATGCAGTCAAAAGTAAATTCCCTCATCAAGGGGATTCCTCTCAATCCTCTAACTGATGTAACAGAAAAAGTTACACTAGTCATTCCTTCAGTAGCTTTTGTTGATTGAACACGCTTTAAATTTTTTTTAAGTGTGTAATTGTCTAATGAAATACTTGCTTTCGCAAATGCATGCATTTTACATTTTTCACAATAGAGTATATACTGACATACTAGAGTGTATGCTCTATTAGAGATTTTATATACCACGTTAGACAACGCGGTGTCTATAAAAGTTTCTACAAAAGTGTATTCAACACTCCTGATGTTAATTAGCATTCGGCCATGTAAGCTAGATACGTGTATATCCATAAATGTTGTGTAGATATTTGAACTAAATTGACGAAACTTCTAGGAAATCTTATCTGATAGGGCATCCTTCTGATACGGGTGGACATAGTAAACTAAAGGATCCTTTGATTAGTTGGCGAACACTTCCTCTCTCCATGAAGGAGGTCAGGGTATCAAACCAAAAGGGTACACCCACTTTCAAAAAAGAAAATAGCCAGGGCAGAAATCATCCATGTGGATAGTGAAGGTCCTTTTCACGTGATGTAATTCTTGCATTGACCATGGATATGTTTTGGTTCTTTTATGTTCTTTCATTTATTTATAGTGGGTAGATTACTTACCTACCTTATCTTTGGAAGGAGACTCAGCATCTTTCATTCCAAAAAAATAAAAATTAAAAAACAATTTATACAATGAAAAGCAATGAAAAAGAGGCAAATAACAAGAACCCACATCAAGTAAGCATCCTTAGCCCTAACAAAATTCAGGGGCTCATTTACAATTTCTAAATTCAATCCTAAACTACTGCACTTTAAAGCACCCATAACATACTAACAAAATAAAAAAAACTACAAAAGAAATGGATGTCCATCGCAACAGTAGTGCATCTATTCAAAACACAATTAAAATAGATTAGGTCAAAAAACTACACTGTTAGAAACCCAATGAAAAAAAAAAAAAAAATCAGAAAGATGGGTTTTTTTAAAGGATTTCGAAGAATGGGTACCTTCAGTGACATCTCCAAAGAAGGAGAAGGCGTCCTTGAGAGATCTCTCATCAACCGCCCATGAAAGACCTTCAATTTCCAAAAATCACAGCATCAACACACATAAATAAACGTGTTTTGTGAGAAGTGGGAGAGAGAGAGAGAGAGAGGGAGAACCTGCGACGAATAGCTTGGAATCGGAGGAGGGATTCCCCGTGCAGAAGGTGCGGGAGTAGAGGAGAGACGGACGGCAGAAGCGGAGTAGCATTTCATCAGACGGACATTTTATATTTCCTAAAAAATTATTCGACTTTGGCAATTTAATCCTCACTGGGGATGGGGTCTTTGACATGTTACATTCGAGGACTAATTTGTGAAATGAAATACTGAAGTTACTAATTAAGTCCAGTATGATTGGATCCATAAAGAGAGTGAGACATGTACTCAATAATAGATTGTGCGGTTTGATTTATCAGTTATTTAGTTTGATTCACATGACTGTTTCAAAATGGATGGGATTGACTGAAGCTAGTCCTGATTGGATCTGAACATTCACTATTTTTTACATTACCAAATACAGTATCATATACCTTTTTTTATTATAACATGATATAAATTGATACTGTGTAACATTTTTTAAGGTTCTTTTATCCAATGGATAAGGCTGTAATATAATACGGCCCGACCCAACCCGACTGGTTGGTTATATGTATTGTAAACATGAAGGATTGTACTCGTGCACCCCAATCTAATGGTGCTCTGGCACGGTCCACCATGCCAGCAGCAATAGGGCCTCATATCCTCCTATTGTGTCACCCAGGACAGCCTAACTAGATTTTGTGCCAATGAACCATGTTGTGTCCTATTAGTCTAGCGGGTCTTAATAGGTCATGTCAACCGATCGTGTCATATCGGTCTGTTAGGCCTAACTAAACCACGCTAGCTAGGTCGACCAACAAGCTTGACCTTTTTTTTAAAAAAAAAAATATTAATTTTTGTATGAAATGTAAATATTTAAAGCCTATAAGATTTGACTATAGAAGGAAACTATTTTACACAACCAAATATTTCAATTTCACTTATCAAAATTTGAGACATCTTCAATTGTGTGGGGCCAGTCTATTTTACATGTGGTATCAACCAGAGCAACCACTAGAAGTAGTCTTATTATCTTTATGGGTTTTTTTTTTATCTTTTAAAGTCCCCATAAATCATAGAATTTAGAGATCGATCTCTCACTTCTTTATATTTTAAATTTAATCCTCAGATTTAAAGGATATTTTTTTTTTTAGTCCCTGGGAGAGATATATCCCTAAATTATTTGATTTTTTTTTTAGTCTTTGGGGACTAAAAAGAAACATATCCTTTAAATCTGAGGACTAAAATCAAAATATGAAAAAATGAGTGATTGATCTCTAAATAATTATGTTTACATGGATTGAAACTTTTTTATTTTTTTTTGGTACATGAGGTCTAGACTAGGCGACACTACGTAGACTTGGGTCAATAAAGACCCTGATGAGACAATGGGCTGAGCCCATGAACATACAGCCCACAGGCTGTTTTGCCCTTTCGTTTCCTCCTCGTGGAAGTCGAAACCACGTCCTCTGCATGACAGAGGATGTCCTTGACCACTGCTCCCCTGCGCAGGCAGGACAGAAGTAGTCTTATTTTAAATATCATTTCAGGTGGGTGAGATATATGCATTTGTTTTGATGGTGGATAGATCTTGAGCTAAGTTCAAGCTAGAGACTATTCCCAGTGGAATGGATGTTGTAAATTTTATTGATATTGTAAAGAAAAGAATTTATTATTTTTAAATGATAGGCACTTGTCAACATCACTTTTATGGAGTAAAATGCGATTATAAACTTGCATGGAGGTGAGAGGATTAGAGAGCAAACAAAACAAAATATTATGATAGGGTATCAACGTCACCTTGGACATCCTAACCTTGAACTTGAAGGTTGATTATACTGAAATCATCAACTCGCCTTGAGTAAAGGAAACTTCCCTAGCGTGTTTGTCAAGACGCGGCACATACCTTGATTAGGCCGATTGACTACTATATTTTCTCACATGTTCTCCACATACACCTTCATCACCCAAAAGATCGATGCGTTCCCTACACAGCAATAACCCATGCACCTGCTGGAATCACAAGACGGACGGTGATCTTAGTAGTCCCTAGGGCCCAACCATGACGAAGTTCCTTTCCCGTGATCCACATATCTTCAAGAGAGTGGGAAGAGGAGCGAAGGGGGGTGGCCAACCCTACCTCATGCCACAGGACACGAGAACACGGTAGTGCGCGAACAGGTGCTCTAGAGTTTCAAACTCCTCACCGTCGAGACCTCTCTCTTGTGAATTAAGAGGGCGTCACTTCGAGCGACGCACCCTAGTGAGTAAACAATCGCAAGAGAAAAGCGACAAGAACACATTGAATTTTTAAGGGATCTTCGGCTTCCAAATCAAAACCAAAGTGCCATGGAGGAGCGGGGTCAGATTGATCGTCTTTTGCCACCAACAATACACCCGTTTCATCAAGGCCGATCCTGGGCGGAGGGCACCAAGGCAACTACCTAGGGCCCCCTCCCCAAAAAAGGCCCTAAAATCTAGGTTATATATATATTTGTTTATTAAGCATTTTGATATAAACTTAGTTTTTTTTTAATTTAAACATATCCATTCATCTACTTAATTTTTTTTAAAATTTTTTAAAATCATATCCATATTTTTTTTCTTATTTTATAGGATTTATTTATCTGTTTATAAAAAATGATTTTTTTAACAACAAATCCCTTGATTTAAGGATTTTTTTATTCTTTTTCTGATAAGAAGAAAAAAAGAGTTTTCCTCTTTGAATACGGTTTAGATTTTCAATTTTTCTTTATTTTTTGTTGTTTTGATTTTGTTTTTTCCGTTTATTTTTTATTTTTTTGAAACATAAGTTTTTTAAGTTTGTTAATTTTTATTTCTTATTGGATATTTTTGTTTTAACCTTGTAGAAAATGTTTTTTTACATTCAATTTTTTTTTTTAATGTAAATGCATTGAGGCCCCATTTTACAAGTAAGACTAAGGCCCTATCTAAATTCACTAATCTCAGAGCCGACCCTACGTTTTATAGAGAAACCGAAAGAAAGAAATTGTTATAATATATTTTTTGGTAAATCATCTAAAACAACACATGTAATCACCTTGTTGATTGTATTTGAAAATTAATACATTTCCATAAAAATGTATTAATTAATTTTTAAATAAATATTAAAAATTTAATATATAGTTCCACATCTGTTAAAGAATGTGGTAAAACAGTCTTTAAAATATACCGCTTGTAGATCTTGGGTATGAACCCGAGTAGGGGTTGGGGTTTGTAAATTGCATTTGTATTTGTTTTTACTTTTGTATATTCCATATTTCATATTTGGATTCCCATATTCTGACACGGTATGGGTTAAACGGAAAAAATAATTTTTAAAATTGAGAAACAAATCAAGCAAAAAGAAAAACTAAGTGTTCCAAAAAAAATCCTCCGTACCACGCTCTCCTAAATCCATGTCTTCTTATTCTCTATCATCAGTATTTTTCCAACGGATTGGAGTTGGATTGGTTGATTGTGATTTTATTGATATATACTCTGTCACCTTTCAGACAGATTTTGAGATGTAAAGTCTACAGATTGGAATTCTTTGGATCGATGAGAACACTTCTACATATGTTCTTTGTATTAGTTAATTGGAAAATAGATTATTACACGCAGTCTTTATATATATGTAGCTCTGTATGTAATCTCATTTCACTAAATAGGCATATATTATATTAGATGATTGATGCATTTTTTTTTTATGTGTGTGTTAAGTTGGAGCAGGAACTTCATTTGTTATGAAGGTATAGTACATGCTTTGCTGTACGAAACATGTACTAAGAATACACAACATTATCGGTGGAAAGAAGATAGAGTTGTAGGTGAAATACATAATGGGAGAGTCATTTAATTTGGGAATTTCTCATTCGTGTCTAACATCTTGCGCACCCCACCATGAATTAATATATTCTTACATTTGTGCTTAGCTTTTGCTTAGAAATAAGAAAAGTAAGCAAAATCATATTCTTGTCATGGATGCTTTTAATTTTCCAGAATTAGGACCAAATCAACATGAGATTTTTTTTTTTTTGGTGTGTTAAAAAGTATATTTTGGGTAATAGATTTTGGGCAAATCCACGAAAAGTGATGAACTCAGATTCTTACTATTTTAAGTCAATAAGCTTCATTATATATAACAATGGTTATTATGGTATGAGTTAATCACATCAAGTTTCAATCGTGAAGATGGTCTTGCTATTCCTTGTGGCATTTTTTCTTCATTTTAGTTATGGAATAGGGGAAAGATGTAGCCTCATGATGCCTCATGTGGTTAACACAATTAAGGTATTTCCACTGTTTCCAACAAAATTTATAGTCATATGAACTTAATTTTCATGCATGATTAACTTACTTAATTTTCATGATTATTGCTCTTAGTCAATAACTGCATTACGGATTTGAGCCCACCTCTTAGATGCATTAAACCATACTCTTCAGCAATGTATATATAATCAACAAGATTTTGTGCCAAGTTTCCTTTAGTTTTTTCATTGATGTATGAACAATATGAACAGTATGACAAATGAGTGGTGGGACAGATATAAGAGACTTGGATTGACATAAAATATGTGATGAACTAGAGTTTGAATAATATTTTGGTTATATTGAACACTTTTTAACTTGAATGGCTAGAAAATGATTTTCTAACTGTTGAAAATTACAGTTTACAACTAGTTAGATAAAAATATGTGATAAGCAACATATTCCACCACATTTTTTTTCTTAGTAGAGGAAAAATAATTGAGATTTATACAATTTTTCTAAGATATTATGTCTTATTTCATTATATATATATGGGTTAAAGACATTCATATCCCTACAAACAGTGGTAATCCCATATACGTCCTTATCAAAGTTGAGACACACATACAAGCCCCTAAGAACTCATAAAAACTCAATTATCATCCAAATTAACGGAATATTTTCATCCAAATTAACGAAATATTTTCAAAATATTTCATCATCATGTAATTGTGTAGACATTATAGTTTCAATAAATAATCATAAATACAAATTAATCCACACAAAAGACCAAATTACCTTTATAGAACTTTTATATTTTTTCATCTTCTACCTTGACACTGTTTGGAGGGGTTGAAAAATTAGGGAAAATTTAGTCATTTCATTGTACAAATTAGAGTTAACTATTGAATTGTGATTAAATTTTGTTGAGGATAGGGATATATACAGATTTTTGTGAGTTTTCAAAGGCTTTTACATCTGTCCCAATTTTAATAGAGATTTATATAAGATTATCCATGTTTATAGGGACCAAGATGTCTTTAACTCTGTTGTATATATATATATATATATATAATTCAAACTACGAAAATCAAAAGAAAATTAGATCGAATCTTGTAGCCCATTTCATAATTTTGAAAAACAAAATCAAGATATTTAAGATGTATCATAAGGAATATATCTTGAAGCAATAAATAATAAAGTTCATGAAATCTCACAGACTAAATCTGGAGACATCTTCGACTGTGTTCATATACATGAACAACCTGCATTTAACAATCCTTTACTCAAGAATCACAAAATTCAGGTATGTAATCATGATCACCATTAAGTAAATGATCTTCACTAACTTTTAGCATTCAAAGACATACAATCTTCTTATTTACACAATTATATTTGAAATTGAGGTAACAGATGAGACCTAGTTCATTTATAAAACCTTTGAAGAATAAAACTACTACTCCAAAAATGTTATCTGCAAAGATTGAGCTGGAGGGAGGAGGATGCCCAGAAAAATCGATCCCCATTCGCAGAGCTACGACAAAACAACAATCGCAAGAAAGGTCGTTCAAAAACACTGATGGGAATAATACATGGGCTACGAAGCGTCATGTAAGTATAATGCAAAATTCATATTTATTTTTTGTGTGTGTTGTTCTTTGATGCATACTCATTATATACTTCTATGGTCAACATTTGTTGTATTCAAATGTTAGTTTTTTATGAAAAAAAAATGATTGATTTATAGATCACATAAGAGAGGAGGGATGAGGATAAAATAATTAATTAGTTGTTAAGAATTATTATAAATCCAGGTTTTAGTAGCATGCCTATAAATGTAGTAATACACTAATTAAGTGGTTGATGTATTGCTGACATAGACAATAGATTTGAGGATAAAAATACTTGTTTGTAATTCCAAGTCCAATTTCAGTTACCTTCCCACTAATGTAACTACACATCTTTTGGTAAAAATATCTGTTTGTAACCATGAAAATGAAATGTGGTCATATGATCTCAATTAATATTTTGAAATGTACTTATATTAAATGGTGTTCTTCAGCAATCGATATATTATATGATCTTTCACCATGAACTCTCTTTTAAATCTGGTCATCTTAAACTATGAAGAAAATATTTTGATGACTTATAAATTATTTTTCATGATTTTCATTAAGCAATTTGAATCAATATTTCTGTTTATTATAATAACATGCATTGACTTAAATGCAGTATGCAGTGCATAAAACACCACCAGTTGGTCATTATTATGGGGGAAAAGCAACACTTGGTGTTTGGAGTTTACCACTCCTTGAAGAGCATCAGACCAGTGCAGTGCAACTAGCAATTACAAGCGGCGTATTACGCAATAATGAGTATTATGTGACAAATGGTATAAGGGTTGGATGGCATGTAAGTACATACATATATATTTTTTGGGCGTTGTTACATTTTGTAGCCCTAAATGTGTAGTCTCACACATCTTGTTAGTCATCCAGTTCTTAAATGAGGTATATGCATCGTTAATTTTTTTACGTTTATTAAATATAAGTCCATCAATTCGAAATGAAGTGATATATATTTTTTATTAAAACAAATAACTTATTAAATGAGATTTACTATTTTTAAAAAATTAAAACATATGACTTTGTTATTTTTGTATCTGTAGTTTGAAATTCATGATGACTTAAACTTTGTAAATTTGTTCTACTAGAACAAGAAATTTAATTTTTGTATGAAATAAATATCAATCCACCCGAGTATCAGCAGAATAGCATCCCTTGTTATAACATAATCTTAGTATAAAATGGAGGCATGTATGTTATGTTCAAAAAATTAACCGCACCAGATTCTCAAGGAAAATTAACCCCATATTAATGTTGCAAGTCCCCTATCCTTAACTTTAAATCACATATCATTGTGCATTTGTGCTCTTGTGGAGAAAATTCTTTTACATTTTGTATATAATTAAGCTATTTGTTAAATTTTCAGGTAAGCCCAATGAGATATGGTGATTCACTGAGCAGGATTTTCATAAATTGGATTGTGAGTTTTACATCCTTATCCCCATTACATTTATTAGTGATTATATTGAATGTATTTTGAATGACCCATATTGTTTCTCATAATGCATAACAGGCAAACATTGATGAGCCAGACCATTACAATCTTGAAAGTGGAGGTTTTGTACAAACCAATTCTCATGTAGGGCTGGGTAGTCCTGTACAGGCACCACTCTCTGCATACGATGACGAACAATTCGGCATAGTAGTGGGTCTACTTAAGGTGAATTGAATTTCTATCTTGTTTTTGTATTGAAACAACAGCATGATCTTCAATATAAAATTGTTCATTTTTTTCTCAATGACAGGATCCTGCTTCAGGAAACTGGTGGTTTATACATGAGGATGATCCAATTGGGTATTGGCCAAACATTATATTTAACACTTTGAGAACAGAAGCTATGGGGGTTAGTTTTGGAGGCACCACAAGTTCCGATGTTTATGAACTTGGACCTCCAATGGGGAGTGGTTATTTTCCTTGGGCAGGATTTAGAAGGGCATGTCTCATTCAAGATGTTGGATTGATTCATACAGATTATCAGCATATCCCAGCATTCTCTGTTGCATTATCTCCATCAGAGACTCAGCCAATGTGTTACAGAGTGGGCCGTGATGGGAGTGCTAACAATGAATTCTATGTTGGAGGGCCTGGAGGGCATGACTGTTGAATTTTAAAAGGAATGGATGTTGGTCCTCTTTTGAGGGTGTAATGAATCATCTTCATTTGGACTTTTAATGATGAAATGAATAGGAAATAAATTACAATATCTCAAGCAAATTTTAGGACTCTTTTTTGGAATGTATGCATCTCTATATATTTGTTTGTTTTATCTTCTGATTCGCGTGGTTTTAGTTGGATTACTTATGATTAACTTAATCTTCATTTATTTAACAAAGAACTCTTATGGAAATGATACTTGGATTTACAGTCATGTACATGTGCACAGTGTAGTAGTGCACTGGTTGCTCATGGAGATCTAACAATCAAATATTCTGAATGTGATGCGAACCCGATTGTAAGTCAACTTGAACTTAGCAACCCGAACAAAAAACAGGACCAACCTGTCGATGTGGATTTTAACGATGGGTTGTCAACCCGGGTTCTTTCAGACTTGGTTCCGGTCATGTCAGATCGGTCTGGTAGGCCTAACTAAACCAGAATAGCTAGGCCAACCCATCAGCTCCACCTTTTTTTGAAAAAGGAAAATGTTTGCTTTAAACGTTTTTACAATTCAAAACTCAGACCATATATGTTTTTATTTTTTATAAATTAGCAAACGTCATCTATTAATGTATTTGCTTTTATGAAAGGTGTATCACTTCGTTTCGAGTTGGATAAACTAATTTTAGTAAGTACAAGAAAAAAATTAATGAGGTACATATATTGTCTAACGATATATATGCTTCACTGGATTTCTAATAAAACATATAAAACTGTATTTTGAAACATTACCATTAAAAAACATATATTAATTTTTGTATGAAATATAAATATTTAAAGCTTATATGGGTTGATCATCCAAGGGAACTATACTCCCCAACCAAATATCCCAATTTCACTTACCAAAATCCTTAGGGTGCATTTAGTGCACGATTGCAGAAGTGATTCTACAGGTATATAGGTTTTAAAACTGATTATGCAGGAAGTTTATCCTTCTAGTTTTTTAAAATCACAACTTTTGGATACAATTTGCTTGAAATCTATTTGTAAGAAGTTGCTACAGTAAAACTATTTTGTTACATGATTACAGAAGCAACTTTCTATAAATATAAAATCTGTCCGTTTTACATCTCTCTTTCTTTGGATGGGCCATGGTATCACCTAGAACAACGGCTTGAAGTAGTCTTATTTAAGCTCCAATAGAAAAATGATGCTTCCAGCTCTAATGGTAGCCTCATTTGCAGTCCATACTATTTATTTATTTTTTAAAGAAAATCATATATCATCCTATTGAAGTGCATGCAATTATATGAAATGATTATTGAGATACGGTAATGTATTTTTTTTACTTTGAAAAATAAATAAAAAAATATAGTTCATACACTATGATAAAACCCCGTATACTATAATAATACAGTATATACTATGCTATTATAGTGTACAAGACAGCAAAACGGGCTGCAAAACAAATGCTCTTATTTCAACGATACATAGAACTTGAGCTAGAGTCAAACTAAAGCTATTCCCATTGATATGGATATTGTAAATATTATTGATAAATATGACAATCATAAACATGTTACTAGAAAGAAAGAAAAAACTATTATAATGCATTCTTTGGTAAATCATCTAAAACAGCACATGGCACGCCTTGTTGATTTGTTAGGAACAAACGTTAATTAAGATGGAGTTGAATTGGTTGATTGTGATTATGGTGATCAGATGGATCTGGGTACAAGAAGGATTTTTTAATTTGCCAGAATTAGAACAAAATCAACTTGAGATTTTTTTTTCTTTTTGTGTGTGTGTGAAAAAGTAAGTACATTTTGTGTATAGTTTATTGGGAAAATCCACGAAAAGTGAAGATATCAGATTCTTACTATTTCAAGTCAATAAGCTTCACTATATATAACAATGGTTATTCTGGTATGAATTAATCTCATCAAGTTTCAATCATGAAGATGATCTTGTTATTTCTTGTGGCATTTTTTCTACATTTTAGTTATGGAATAGGGGAAAGAGGTAGCCTCATCATGAACCCTTGTGTGGTTAAAACAATTAAGGTATTTCCATTGTTTCCAACAAGATTTAGTCATATGAACTTAATTTTCATGCATGATTAACTCATTTAATGTTCATGGTTGCTCTTAATTAGTCGATAACTGCAGTTACTGTACTACGGATTTGAGCCCACCTCTTAGATATTCATTAAACCCTACTCTTCAACAATGTAAATATATTAATCAACAAGATTTGTGCTAAGTTTCCTTTAGTTTTTTTCCATTGCTGGATGAACAATATAAACAGTACTATGACATAGGAGTGGTGGGACAAAATATAGAGAGTTGGATTGAAAAATGAATGATATTTTCGGTCATGCATTGAGCACCTGTTAACCTGAATGGCTAGAAAATGATTTTCTAACTGTTGAAAATTACAGTCTACAACTGGTGTGATAAAAATATGTGATAAGCAGTGTAATTCCACCACATTTTTTTCTTACTAGAGAAAAAATAATTGAGATTTTTACAATTTACCTACAAAATTATGTGTGTCTTGTTTCATTTTAAAAATATATGTATAACTAAATTCAAACTTACAAAAACTAAAAGAAAATTAGTTTGAATTTTGTAGCTTATTTCATAATTTGAAAGATAAAATCAAGATATATATTTAAGATGTATCATAAGGAGTATATCTTGAAGGCATAATAACAAAGTTCATGAATCTCACAGACTAAATTTGGAGACATCTTCGATTGTGTTCATATCCGTGAACAACCTGCGTTTAACAATCCTTTGCTCAAGAATCACAAAATTCAGGTATGTTTCTTTTCCCCCTCTCACACATGAAAATGAATACATATATATTAAGCAGTACATATGCACCCTTTTTTATATTCCAAACAAATTTAATTGTATCATAAGTATCTTTATTCATAAATTTGATTACATAATTTGAGTAAACTTAGTTGTCCAACTGTGTGACCTTTAAAACTTTTAGTCCACATGCATGAGCGCATGTATCAATTCACTCTTCTTAAATAAAAATCAATCATGGTCCCCATTAAGTAAATGATCTTCACTAACTTTTAGCTATCAATGACCTACAATCTTCTTATTTACACTAATTATATTTGAAATTGAGGTAACAGATGAAACCTAGTTCATTTCCAAAACCTTTGAAGAATAAAACCACTACACCAAAGATGTTATCTGCAAAGATTAAGCTGGAGGGTGGAGGATGCCCAGACAATTATATCCCCGTTCGCAGAGCTACGACAAAACAACAATCGCGAGAAAGGTCATTCAAAAACACTGATGGGAATAATACATGGGCTACTGATTATTTTAGCAATACAAATACGAAGCGTAATGTAAGTATAATGCAAACTTCTTCTTTTCTTTTTTTTGTTTGTGTGTTCTTTGATGCTGAAACTCATTATATACTTGTATTTAAAAATTTTATGCCTAAACTCATTCTTTGATGCGTAAACTAATATTCTTTGTATGAAAAATGATTGATTTATAGATCACATAGAGAGAGGAGGTATGAGGATCATATAATTAGTTAGTTGTATGAGTATTATAAATCCAGGTTTTAGTAGCCTGCCTATAAATATATTAATACACTAAAGTGGTTGATGTATTGATTGCTGACATAGACAATAGATGTGAGGATAAAATATCTAGTTGTAGTTCTAAGCCCGATTTCAGTGACCTTCCCACAAATGTAACAACAAATCTTTTGGTAAAAAAAATTTGTTTGTAACCATAAAAATTAAATGTGGTCATATAATCTCAATTAATTTTTCAACATGTAGTTATATTAAGTGGTGTTCTTCAGCAATCAATATAATTATATGATCTTTCACCAAGAACTCTTTTTTAAATCATATTTGCGGCGGTTTTTTTTTACTGTCGCAAATAAATTAATACAGCAATTTTTAGATGCTTTTGCGACAGTATAGGATACTGTCGCCAAAAGTTCTTTTGCTGTCGATACCCAAATCCGTCGTTATACCTATTTGTGGCGGGCCCCAAACCGTCGCATGTTTTTTGCAACACGACCTATGCGGCCCTACCAAAACGGCCGCAAACTATTTGCGGCCGTTTGGGGCCATCGCAAAATAACTTTTTTTTTTTTTTTTGTAGTGGTGATAAGTTGATAATTTTTGTATTACATGCATACCACTGCTCAAATTTTAAAAAGGGTTTTTTTATTTTTTAGTCTCTGTAAATTATATAATTTAGTGACCGATCCATCACTTCTTCATATTTTAGTTTTAGTCTCTAAATTTAAAGGGTATGCTGCTTATTAGCCTTTGGGGCTTATTAGCCCTTGAGAGGGACTTATCACTAAATTATTTGATTTTGTTTTTAGTTCTTGGAAGAGACTAAAAGGAACACATCCTTTAAACATAGGGATTTAAACTAAAATATGAAATAAAGTACGGGATTGATCACTAAACTATGTAGTTTGTAGGGACTTAAAAATAAAAAAACTCTTTTAAAAAATAAACTATGAAGAAAATATTTTGATACTTATAAGTGATTTTCATCAAGCAATTTGATTCCATATTTATGTTTATTATAAGAACATACGTTGAGTTAAATGTAGTATGCAGTGTATAAAACAGCACCAGTCGGTCATTACCATGGGGGAAAAGCAACACTTGGTGTTTGGAGTTTACCACACCTTGAAGGGCATCAGACCAGTGCAGTGCAACTAGCAATTTCAGGAGGCATAATACACAATAATCAGTATCAAATGACAAATGGGATAAGGGTGGGATGGCATGTAAGTACATAACACACATATATATATTTTTTTCTGTTATTATTGTATATATATCTTTAATTTTAAAATCATGATGACTTAAACTTCGTAAATTTGTTTTGCAACTCCCCTATTCTTAACTTTAAATCACATATCATTACACTCTTGTGGAGAGAATTCTTTTATATGATGTGTCATTTTGTATATAATTAACCTATTTGTTAATTTTTCAGGTAAGCCCAATGAGATATGGTGATTCACGGAGCAGGTTTTTCATAAATTGGATTGTGAGTTTTACATCCTTATTGTTAGTGACAATATTGAAAGTATTTTGAATGACCCATATTATTTTTTCATAATGCATAACAGGTAGACAGAGATGAGCCAGGCTGTTACAATCTTGAAGGAGGTGGTTTTGTACAAACCAATTCTCAGGTGGGTTTGGGTAGTCCTGTACAGCCACCACTCTCAACATACAATGGTGAACAATGTGGCATGGAAGTGGGTCTACTTAAGGTGAATTGAATTTTTTTATTGAACAACAACACAGCATGGTCACTCGAGTTTTCTTCTTCTTCTTCTTCTTCTTCTTCTTTTTTTTTGGTCCCCTTTTTTGAGCCTTGTTCGCGCAAAATGGATAAATGAAAAGAAAATTTTTAGTGGGGGTAAACTTTAACTACAACTTTTGAGTTTTCTTTCTATTAAACAATAATTTGATACAAATTTTTATAGATTCTTTTTTACTAAACATTAAACATACTCAGATTTTTAAATTTGAAAAAAAAACAGAAAAGGATCTTAGTAAGTATATCTTTTTAATCTATTAAAAAAAGATAATTTATGATTCTCATTTACGAATCAATGAGATTAATGAGACAAAGAAAATTCGATAAGACAGAATATAATGCTGTAGTGAATCCTAATTTTAGTCTATAGGGGTGGTTGTGCTTAACCTCCTAAAAGACATACAGAAATAAAATTTTATCTCTACGCATAAAAGAATATCATTCAAATAGAAATGATCTAAATTTCTTTTATTTCTATATAACAAAAAATAAATGCCTGAATAAGCTACCTTGAAAAACAAAAAGAAAACAAAACGAAAAATGAAATAATATGTATACTCTTATCAATATCAATATAAAAACTAAATCATATTACCTCAACTAATTCAAATTAGCACTATCCTACCAATCCAAAACATCAACTTCTTTTTTTAGTTTGTGTAGTAGTAACATGTATGCCTTGTGATACATAGCATGTCAAAAATAATAAGACTTTGATATAATTGACTTGAGGAAAGACATAGCTTCCAAGGAATTAAAAAGTATTTGCATCATTGAAATGGTTCAACATTTTTTCAACGACAGGATCCTACTACAGAAAACTGGTGGTTCATACATGAGGATGATCCAATTGGGTATTGGCCAAGCATTCTATTTAACACTTTGAGAGGAGCAGCTATGGGGGTTACTTTTGGAGGTACCACAATTTCCAATATTGATGAACTTGGACCTCCAATGGGGAGTGGTCATTTTCCTTTAGCAGGATTTAGAAGGGCATGTGCCATTCAAGAAGTTGTGTTGATTGATACAGAGTTTCAGCTTATCCCAGCATTCTCTGTTGGATTATCTCCATCAGAGAGTAAGCCAATGTGTTACGGAGTGAGTCGTACTAGGAGTGTTTACAATGGACTCTTTGTTGGAGGGCCTGGAGGGCATAACTGTTGAATTTTAGAAGGAATAGATGTTAGTCCTCTTTTGAGGGTATAATGAATCATCTTCATCTGAACTTTTACCCCCCGCATGGCGTGGAACATAAGACAAGAATAATGAATAATAGATGAGAATAGCTAAAAAAAGTTGTTTGTTTTGATAGAATAAACCTCGATAGTTATGTCTGGATAAGCTAGGATAAGGCCTGATAACTATTCTAAGGAAATGGTAGAATTGCTTATCAAGGCTTATCTATGCCAATGGATAAAAATACCCTTCTCTGTCATTTTAAAAAATTTATCTCACCTAACAGACTCACGCAGATTTCAAAAACTGTCACATCTATCAAATCAATCATATATCTCTCCCACTATTCTCACGGAATATAATTGTCATTTAAAAAATCATAAACTCTTATTCATCCCTTATCAACCATTTATCATCACTTTATCCAAGGTGAACCAAACAACAAAAAGTCATTTTTACGTTTCCCAATGAGAATAACAAAAAAGACAACCAAACAAAAAGTTGCTTATTCAACCTGGATTGTTATCTATCCCAGTATAACTATCAGGAGCGAATAACCTAATGTCACACTCCATACGGATGATTAATGATGAATGAATAAAATAATGGAAAATAATTTCAATATCTCAAGTAAATTTTAGGACTTTTTGTTTAATGCATGCATCTCCTCCTTTATATTTGTTTGTTTTTAATCTTATGATTCACGTGGTTTAGTTGGACTACTTATGATTAACTTAATCTTCATTTATTTAACAAAGAACTCTTAAAGAAATAATACTTGGATTTACAGTCATGTACATGTGCAAGTGCAAAAGCGCACTGGTTGCTCATGGAGATCTAACTATCAAACATTCTGAATGTGATGCGAGCCGAGTCCAAGTCAACTTGAACTTAACAACCCGAACAAGAAACGTGACCAATCCATCAAGTTCAGGTTGGAACCAACTAAAGTTGCATTCCTAGGCTGAGGGTGTGGACCAAGTTGACCTGGTTCACCAATCGCCAAACTTCTAGGTTCTGACTCACCGCCTTTTGCCTCACCTCTTCACCTTGTACCATATCATCACTTCCTTCTACGTCAGGCTTCACCACCTCCGCCGCCTCATCTGCTATAGATCTCGCAGCCACCTCACCCAGTGGTAAAAACTTTTTACGCAAATTTTCACAATTCCCCCTTCATTGATGCATACCAAATTGTCTTCCCATGACCATCAAAAAATCATTATATGACTCCGAAAAGTTGTAGAAAATAAAGTCAATTTTTAAGAGAAGAATGAAAAGATAAATAAACCAAAAGTAGTTTCTTTGTTGTTCTTGAATACAAACTACCCAAAATTTAGAAATAGGATTTAAACAATAAAATAAAATTGTAAATAAATAACACTCACCATATTACCAACAAACTGGTGATCTTATGGAAGTCATAGTCCACTATAGATCTTAAGTGATAGATCAAACTCATGATATTCAAAGTGAATCTTATTTACAAAATAGCACAGAATTTCGTGAGGGCTAACTTATTCATAGTACACCCATCATTGGAAAATTACACACAGTTCACCCATCATTGGAAAATTACACACCACTCACTCTTTTATAGAAAATGATGGGTGGGGAGATTATTATGCTTGAGCTCTCAGTTACAAAAGTATAATAACACATTGTTTTGGGGAAGGCGAGGAGAGGGAGTTGATCATTATGCTTGAGCCCCCAGCTCCAAAAGTAGTGTGTGATTGATTTCATTAGATGCTGGCCCGAAAAATTGAACAGGACCTGTTAAAATGCAGCAACGACAGCATTAAAGAAATGACTGAAACCACCAATGAGAGAGGATGCAAGCAAGGAAAAAGCGGAAAAAAAAAGAGACCTGGGCTGATGTATCTGTTTTTGATAGCCCACTCATCCCTCTCAGACGCGAACTTCTTAAACGGAGCACCTGGAATTTGATTGTGGTGGAGGATTTATTCGGATCACAGACAGTAAAAAAAAAATGAGAGGAAAATAAGAAAGAAATAGGTATATGAAAAAAATTGACGTCTTACCTTCAAGCTCCACCATTGCCTTCTTGATCACTGGCTTGAACTTGCCTGGAAATATATTATAGTTTACAGTGAGTAATAAAAAAAAATGATAATCAAAAGAACAGTGACTGTTAAACTAGTTACAACAGTTTCACACCACTTGCAATAGTACCACTTGTGATCAACAACAAACTGCTTCTAGGGTTGTTTTTATAGGACATTTGAAAGGGTATTATAGGTTAGGTTCTAGAGGACCATAGACAGATCCTATCTAATGCACTTGACCAAGGCACATCTTTCGTCCTCAAGTAGGGAAAAAACTACATGGATATCTTCTACTGCTGCAAAGTCTAGCAAAAAGGTAGATGCCTTATCACTGAATTAATGTCGAAATTTTCATATGTTCTAATTGATGGATGGTGCAACATCGAAATTACTTCTCAAGGAAACGTTCTGTACGGAATGAATGTCAAATTTCCCCATTTTATTTCTGGGAAAAAATGATCGAAATGAATGGAATGTTTCTTATAAAATTAGAGGCAACAAAGTTACTGTATTTCACAACCGATCTAATGCCATTCATCTTACAAGTACCAGATATGGCATTGCAGCAAATGGTGAGATTTAGAACAAAATATAAGCACTTCTATTTGCAAAAAGGGCACCAATATCACATGTTTTTAGTAAGCAAAATATGTTAAGTTTGGTAATTCAAACTCCAACATAAGAAGTCAGTGACAGTCAATGCATAATCCGATGACTCCTTGATGATGTTTCTTTTTTCCCAACAAAGTATGGATGACGGCCTTTGTTCAAGGTTTCAAAATAAAATAAGTTAGGCTAGATTTGCATAATCAACTTTTTATCATTCATTGCCACAGAACTACATTTACCAAATAGTGAAGGCATTAGTAAAAGTAACTACACTGACATATATAAGAAATATAAATATATTATTATAGTGTAAATGACACCTAATAACTGTTATAGGGTTGGACATCTATCAACCAAATTTTATGCACTGTGCTCTTCAGCTTCTCTGTAGATATAACATTGTCGATCTCCTCATGTGTAAGTTGCATCAATAAAACATGGCAATTTCATTTAAGTTTCAGATTAGTTGATAAATGCAAAAATTGCTTGAAAATTATATGAAAACAAAAGAAAAACTTATAAAATGAAAAGGCATAATATACCATGCCGCCTCTCAACATCCATTAAAGATGTCAATGCAGTTCCTCCAACAGTCCATTCCTCAACCGGAGCAGCCAAGTTAGCAACCTGTATAACCAACAACCAATAAGAGAATAACGGTAAGAGAAACCTGAAAGGTTTGATTTGCCAAAAAGTTTGGTCGAATAGGGCTCCTCTAGTAAAAACCAGTTTTCCAAGAGGTTTAATTGCTACTTGCCAACCAAAGAGCAAAAATATTAGTAAATATTGGTTTAACAGGGGTTAGCTTATATTTTATCATTCTCAAGGGATCTTTGCAAATTGTTTTTGATCCATAGTAAGTGATAAATGCTTTGGGGATAAATTGAGAACTTGCTAGGACTCCCGAGTATGATTTTCAGATTTAGTATAAAAAACCAGTACATCCATCCTTAAATTTGACAATGATGTTTAACAAATATTCATTTTTAATTTAACAATGTTGTTTAGCAAAAAATTTGCTTGTTCAATTTAAAGAACTAAAATGTAAATCTACCAACATGTCCATGGGCACCATATATATGTCAACACCATAACACCTGATAAAACTATGGAAAATATGGGCCCCTATATATAATTTTCAATATCAAGAAAGGATGCCTGGGACCTACGTAATAGGGCTGCAACTCGGGCGGGTTGGGTTCGGGTTGACCCCATCCCCAACCCAACCCGAATTCTAAACTACTCAACCCTAACCCGACCCAAACCGATTTTCAAAACCGGATTGGACTAACCCGAATCCAACCCGTAATTAAATAAATCAACCCGACCCAACCCGTAAGATTAGTTAGGTTTACCTAAAATTTGGACTACCTAGATTAGAAACTACAAAATGAACGGCCATGATTTTTTTTTTAACTATTAATTTACGGGTTCCGGTTGGGTCGGGTTGTGAGTAGTTCTGTCAATCGGACGGATACGGATCGGATAGGCCCATACCCGTATCCGTATCCGAATTGGGTATCCGAAAAAATATCCGTATCCAATATCCGATGGATATTCTAAAACCCATATCCGTATCCGATCCGAAAATCCGGATACGGATTCGGATAGTATCTGAAATATCCGAACCAAATTATAACATACAAAATTTATAAAATCTTAAGTCCTAACATGGTTAAATAGGTATCCACTAAAGACATAAAAACACAAATCTTAATATAGTTAAACAAGTATTCAACATGGTTAAATAAGTTTGTGTTTTGCCCTAGATCATGAGCCATTGGATTTTCATCTAAGGATTGAAACTAATTCTAACATATATAAATAAAATAACAGTTCGGATATAGATATTGTTCGGATCGGATATAGGCTATATCCGATCCGATCCAAAAAATTTCGGATACGGATTATTTGGTTCGGATACGGATACAGATTTTCGGATATCGGATATTTTCTGCATTTTCGGATACGGATTCGGATCGGATACGGATATTTTTTCGGATAATTGACAGGCTTAGTTGTGAGTGAGCCAATCCGAACCCAACCCGATTTGTGAGTCAACCCGATTTGGCCAACCCGAACCCGATTTGACCAACCCAACCCATATAAAAATTAGGTTCAACCCGTCGGATTCGGATTCAACCCGACCTAAGTTGCAGCCCTACTACGTAAGGTGATATTCACCCTGGTTGCTGCTAAATGTATGACATATTTTAAAAAGTGCAAACATACAGACATTTTCTTCATTAATATTATGTAGAGATTAAGAAGAAAATAAATTTCTTCCAAGATACCAAGGCTTTAGAAAATCATGAAAAACTCAAAGACACCATTGCTTTTCGCAATCCAAACATTAAATAGTTTAGACAAAGAAGGTAAGGTAACAACAAAGTAAAACAAGGGCCACTCTAAAAATAACCATGAATTAGTTTACCATGCCCATTTATTCCCCATTCCTGAATAATTTAAATCAGTCATCTTTTCTTCATGCATCATTTTACATATAATAAAACCTTATTAAACAAAGCAAACAAGGCAGTATAAACTATATCCAGGACTAATTTTGAACAAACACATTGAGTAGCATCATCCAAGGCAAGAACAAGGATGCTAAATCAAGAACCACAATCAATTTAATAAAAAAAAAACAAACAAACCGAGGTGATAAGGCCTGTCTTTCCGGCATGCAACAAGACCCCAGCAGCATAACCCAAAGCATAGCAATACATCGCGTCAAAATTTGTGGGCAAACCACATCTTCCCTCATAGCTGCAAATTAAAAGCAAAACATTAGGCATGAGTATCAGTGGATACTATTGATAGATACATTAGATATTTCTACCTTGAACCAACACAATTTGAGATTAAAAGCTATATGTTGTTTAAAAGAACCAGAGAGAAATAACTTAACAACACCCAGATATAAAGTAACAAGCAAGCCAATCAATAAACTATAATTAGCTCTGGCTAGGGCGCCTTGACTTTGTAAAGTGAAAGCTTGCTTGATAATATGCAAAGAACTGTAGTACTTACCCAAAGAAATGAGACTGTCCCTTGAACTGTCCTTTATATTTCCCTTCATCCCTTCTTTTCTCCAGCTCAGTTTCAACCATCGATATAAGCATTTTTTCTGTTTCTATTTTGGCAACCTTGCGTTGTCAAATAAAAGATATAAGAAATCAACTATTATGGTTTGCTAACACTTAATAATAAACAGTTTGGCATGAACAGCTAATAAACACACACTAATAGGTACCTGCACATTGCCATGTGGATCTCTCTCTAGCATCAACTGATCCTGGATAGCTTTAGGTAGAAAATCAAAAAGAGCACGTGATTGCTCTCTAAGCTTGTTTTTCCACAAACCACCTTCATCAACAATGTCATGAGCTAGGATTTCATTTAGTTCTGAAATAAGTTGTTGTACCTGCAAATTGTATGAACAGTTAAGAAACCTGATACACCAAGATGCAGTTCTCATTATATGATCAAGAGACAGTGTTCAAGGTTTATAATCAGTAACATAAATATGATATATAATTAAGAAGTTCACCTCAGGAATGAAATCAATTAAACCTTCTGGTACGAGTATGACACCGTAGTTGTAGCCCAGATCTGCACGCTTGCAGATTATGTCAGTAATATAATCTGTAACATTTTTCAGTGTTTGCTTCTTGATGGCAACCTACATCAAAATATAGGATCAATAAACAGTGCAGATTATGTAGGGATAGTCTTACATCCCCATCACCATAAAAAAGTACGTCATACATTAGGAAATAGGATTAATATATAAAGGCTTAAAAAGTTCTCAGAATAAATTGTGAAGAACTATGAATAAAAATTGTCTGGGTTCAGTAGCTAATTAAGCATGCACTTCCTGAGGAAATTACAAAAAAAATCATGATACAACCTATATTTATGCAAAGAGAAGTATATGTCATCCCTAAGCTTAACAATTGCAGAAGATTGGTTGACCTTCTGAAGTCCAGGAAAAACTTATATATTGAGTTCAAATACAAATCATTAAATTAAGTCTTTCAGGAACATTTTATACCATCCCCTAGTATAACATAGTATCAAAGATAGTGAACTCATTCTTCCTAGGTGACAATTCCCGGATGTAGTGCTACACACCACTCCAAATATATCAGCAACTAGAAAATGAGTTTATAAAAGGAAATTCTACTATTATGAGCATTCCAATCATCTAAAGTCCACACTGCTGAACCTCGACTGTGCCATCGCATAACAACATTCAATTACATATTCTGCTTTGTCATTGGGGAGCACAATAAAAAGAGCATTTATTGTTCAAGCAGCTTAGCTGAAAACTGAAATACAAGAAATCAATTTGAATAAAACATTATTGAGAAAACTTCACAGTTCACACACAAAGCAACAGAAGATAATGGAAACTGAAAAAACATATGTAGCCCAAATGATATATTATATTTACATACCTCTTCCCCGATGATAGTAATGTTTGGATGTGTCTGCAAAGCACACTCCAAAGTAATGTGAGAAGCTGCGCGCCCCATAAGCCTTACAACTGAAAAAAACAATAATTGGGAAAGCATGATCAACATCCACTTACACATGGGAAGATGATAAAAGAAAAGGGGGAGGACTTTATTTAAGGCAGGCCCTTGGCAAAGAACCCCTATGTAGCCTTGGGTGGTGGGTTGGGGGGTTGTGGGGGACATGGTCTATGTCTCAAAGGAATAAGACACAAACAATGCTGTGATAACTCAGTGTTATTAATGTGCAAAGGCCAATTTGCCACTTGAGGCGTGAAGAAAACACCTGAGTGACGCCTGACATGAGGGGTAACAATCATTTAATTTTTTTTTAAAAAAACCTAATATATACATTAATGAAAATACATTTAATCATGATATCAAAAATATATAATATCATATTAGCTTGAAGGTTAGAGCATTGTACTGAGGTTACCAAATACCAGTACAAAGGTTGTGCAAAAGGAAAGAAAGACAGTATGATACACAGAAAAATATAAGAAATGGATAGGAAAAGAATAAAATAAAATAAAATAAAATAAAAAGCATAGGAAAAAGAACAAAATCAAAACTGATTAACGAAGAAGGGAAGGATAGGAAGAAGGAAGAAAAAAATTGAGAAAATAGAGCATGGAAGAGTAACAACTTCTTTTGAGATTTCTTTTTTTTTTTCATTTTCATAACAACAACATGGGAAAAGAAGAAAGGAAGCACAAGAGAGTCTTTAAGACATCCCAGGAAACAAGTTAGAGAAAAACAATAGAATATGTCAAATGGCTGATGAATCAAACAGTTAATATATATGGATAAAAAATAAACAAAAAAGGGCTACATCTGCAACTTTTGCGAGGCAAGAAAATGGACAAAATGCGCACCCCCTACTCAAGTAAAGCAACGTGCAACTAAGGCAGGCGCTAGGGTAAAGACTACTTTCGCCTTGTGCCTGAGGCGCACTACGGTGCATTGCCTCAATAACAATGCAAGAACTACAAATATTAATATATTTTGTTGATATTTATGTATACTAAAACTGTTTTAAAGATAAAAATAAGCTAGAGATCAGCAAATAAATCGTTGTTTGTGAAACAAATATTAAAAAAAAAATATTCAGAAACTTAGAAGCATCATGACTGAGATAATGGTGAATTATGCATACACTGATATAGATGGATATGTGAGTTATCAAAGTGGAGGAAAATACAGTAGCATGCTTTCATGGATATAGGTACTAGCTGATGTGCAGTGATGCTTTATATAATCACCATTTTTCTTAACACACCCACGGGAGGCCTATGAGCTTTTAGCTTAGGCAATTTACCTGGCTGAATTGTCTAAATCTGCTTTTCATAACAAATCTAAAGAGTGATTGCTAAGCAAACTTGCATTGATTGCAATATCTAGTTTCTCCAAGAATTCATTAATAATAGTTCTGGCACTACATCTGGAATCATGCATGTCCAAACAACCTAATATAACATGAATGATAGCAAGCGGGACAATACAAAATACTCAATGAAACAAAAAAACTGACATGATGTACCCATTTGAAACAGGGATTCTAAATACTTGGTGCAACAGACAAGCAGCGACAACAAACTCTTTACCAAAATTTGGGGTGGACTACATGAATCCTTTTTCACCATTCAACTCTATTTATGGTTGTTTCTTTCGTAACATGTACATCTACCTATCTACCCATATTACTAACCAAAAGTGTTTTCAACTTCGTCACACTAATAATTTTTTAAAGATATATAGAATGAATGGTGATGATCATGCCACATCATCATATTTTTGTTGTTATTATTTTTTATTAGATTTAGAATGAGATAAATCATGGAATATATGTGATAAATAGCTAATTTCGGGTTAAAAATGGTTTCCATGTTTGATCTTACTTTTCATCATGAAATAGTCATTTTTAGGAAAAACTTATTTCACAATCATAAGTATATATCGAAATGCTCTTTCCAACGAGCTATTAATCACCCCAATGGGAGTTATACAAAAAGAATTTCAAAAATAATTTAATTCTTGTTTTTTTTTTTGTATCTATATATAAATTGAATAATATCATCCATATCCACCAAATCTTAATGATTTTATATATATATATATACCCCTAAAAAATCACATTTTAGAAAAACATCTCTTATGCTTTGTTATTAGACTAATTTAACCTATTCCTCAGTGTTTCCAAAAAGTTTGTTTACCCCACCCCTTTGTCTTTGGAGCCCCTTCAATGCATTAAGTGTCATTTCCTTTGAAACATGTATAGTTAACACATTCCGTAATGTTGGAAGTTTGTTACCTACCCTTTGTCCTTGGAACCCCTTCGATGACGATCATATTGTCCCACCAAATGGTGAACCACCAATTGGTCTCCATCACATATGTCTAAACCATCTCAAACACTTAATGATGTACAACAAGCAGATTGTACGATCATGTTTGATACCACTTGTACAAATTAGATGGAACCTCTGTCCTCAGTGTCATATAATGACTAAAATAAACAAACTGCAAAATGCAAGTTAGTGATTCCAAGAAATTAAAACAGCAGACGACTTACAGTGATAATATTTTCCTGTTGACCGAGCATCTACCATCACATTTCCTATCATTTCTGCATATATCTACAAAGACAAAAACAATTAACTCTGTTTCAGTCTTTGACAACTCAAACTCCTAGTTGTGTAAGTGGAAATCTAGTGTGGGTTTGGACACATAGCTCACTGGTTGACAACAGATTTTGCAACCATAAGGCTTTGGGTTCAAGGCTTACCTAATAAAAAAAAAGTAGTGCTATATAAAGATGACATCTTTGGTCTAATGTTCACTTGAATGATCTGTTACTGCCTCTGTTACCTGGAGCATTTCCAGTAACCCGTATATATTGTACATCTATGTTTGTGCAATTATTTTAAAGAAATATCATTCAGTTCATTCCACGTATGGACAGGAGTTGGTATACATCAGAAACGGTAAGTGTGTGTCTCTTATAAAGCATAGCAAACACTTCCAACATTCAAAACCAGAAGGCTAAGCATGCATACTGTTATATTCACCCTAAACTCCTAGAGAAACATATGACATTCAAATGCAACTAGTTAGTTTGTTGTAGTCCTCAAACATATAATAACAGCCACAACTAAATACGTAAAAATCTTAGATTTTATCCATGTCCCAGCATGTCTACATTATAGACTTCACAGATTTTGTTCTTTCCACATTTTGTAATAGATAACGGGAGTCCAAGTAAGGCTTCCATCTTGAAGGAGCAATTCCACTCCTCTTAGAAGTTGTAGAAATAAAACACAGATTTTCTTCAATACTTTCATCAAACTATAACGGGATTTATGAGTCAATTAAGTCATGATCCAATTCAGACTCAAATGATTCAACCACTTGAAATTTCATACCACAAAGCCTGCGTAGCATGGTCAACATACTAAATTTGGGATCTAATTTTATAGTAAATGACATAAAAAATCAAACTGCAGAACCTATTGACCATGAAGTAAACCAAATATAGAAATATCCTAAACAAATGAATGAATAAAAAAGCAATGCATGTTTAACACTTCACCCCATCCTCAGCCCATTGTGTTGAGCAGAATTTTAAAAGGGTTCATACATGATGCAAATGTGCACAAACTACAAATGGAGGACACAAAACACACGCACGATAAAGAATCATGGAAAGAAACTAACTAGTCTCATCAGACAATCTTCCCTCAACTGTACACACATCCTTAATAACATTGCAGGCATATCACACAACTAACATTTTGAAGAATAACATTGCAGGCATATCACACAACTAACATTTTTTTTACGAATATGTATGACTCATTTCTAGAAATTTACCATAATAATAATATCTGGCAGAAACCCATCTTGAAAATATTTATGATTTATTTCATAACAAGTGGTAAATGGATAATGGAATAATGTGTATGATAAATAAATAATAAAAAAAAAACTTATCCCATAAGAAAAGGTCTGCTATGGAAAGTATCTCAAGAAAATGAAAACAAATATCCATGAAGTATAGGAATATGTGACTCGTTCCTGAGTAAAACAAAAATGGGGATAACCTTGCATGCGGTATCAAAACCAAAACTTGCTGGAACTTCCTTGCATTTCAAATCCCCATCTATTGTTTTAGGACATCCAATCACCTGTGTTTTCATGTTCTTTGACCTGACAAATACAATAAAGTAGACATAAGCATCTTGAAAGGATCCCGAAGTTTTTAGATGATAACATAACCTTGTCTTGAACTTACTTCACTGTGAAAATAAACAAATTACAAATATGGAAATATGGGGCATTCAGACCTGAAGATATGATGCCAAAGAAACTATATTGGACAAATATTGATTCTTCATTTACCTAAAATTTTCAGCAAGAAGACAAGCATTTGTGTTGGAGTCATCACCCCCAATTACCACAAGTCCATCCAAATCAAGTTTGAGAACCGTCTCTTCAGCTTGCTTAAACTGAAACATATGAATATTTTAGTTCATTATATTTATATTTCATTCAAAATTAAAAAAAAAAAGTTTTTTTATAGAGTAAAGGTGAGCCCCCGAAAAAAGGAGACGAGGGATCTCCGTACAAAGGTTAAAAAAGAAAATAAGGATATTAAAAAAATTGAGATTTAACAACTATGACACACCTTTTTTGCCAATTTACAACACAGTTTGACATAAAACTGAAATCATAAAACTTATGATACTATCTAAAGATATAAATAAAATGAAACCTGTTCAGGAGTCTCAATTTTGTCACGCCCACTTCGAATCATGTCAAAACCACCCTGTTTGCATGGATAAAACAATATATGAATGTGTTTCAACAGTGCTTTCTCCAGCTTAATAAAAAGATACATGGCGACTCAATTCCAATTTTGTCCTACACACAAGAAATTCCTACAGCATGTGATAATGTGTACTGTTTGCTATGTTTCTTCCTCATCTAGTCATCTCTGTGCAATTTAAACTTTAAAGTTACCCAATAAGAAATCAAAGCATAGGCAAACAACACCCTGAAAAATATGGGACAGTGGTTAATTTTGAGACAAATGTGCTAATGAAGGTATTGGCCTTGGCTAACAATATATATAAACTCTATCAATTTTTGGTACCAGACAGACAAATATTATATTTCATTATAAATAACTTCCACACAATCAATACAGACTCATGATACAGTTCCAATCAATACACAACGTGCAGATTTGTTGGGACTGATAAGCAGCTTCTCCATCAACCAGGAGGAACCAGACCAGGTGCATTGGGCACCTAATAAGAATGGGGGCTTCATGATCAAACTCGAGTATCCATCCAAAACTTGTGATGCAAGCTAAATCTAAAGAAGTTTGGAAAACAAAAGTCCCTTCAAAGGTGAAAGGCTTCCTTTGGCTCCTATTTCAGGAACGCGTTCTCACAAAAGCCTACTATGCCAAGTGGAGACCAGAGGTGTCAATAGATTGCACGCTCTGCCAAGGGGAGGAAGTGCATCCCATTTGTTCTGTGGTTGCCTGATTGTGAGACAATTGTAGGCGATGCTTGGGACAGCGACCTACATTGGGGTAGGTTTCCGGAACTTAGAAGAGTTTTGGAAGCTTGCCGAAACTCGGCAAGGCAAGGCGACAAGAGCACAAGGGCAACAGTGTCCACTTGGATCACATGAAACAGTCTTGTTCAAGGAGAACTGCATATACCTGGAGTTCATCACAGCTTATCACGGCATGGGGCAAGCATATTGCAGGGGCAAGGAGGGTTGAATTGTCAAGGGCTCTTTTGATCGCGGAGGAGTGACAGCATGCAATCGGCTCCCCAGGCAGGACCCTCTTCCGCGCAAGGGGAATCCCTCTTGGCCCAGTTTTAGGTTTTCTCCTTTTTTTGGTAGTTTTCTCTCCTCTCTCACACCCTCCAGACTTTGAAATTCAATTATATGACCGTAATAACAATCGTCTAACTTTCTCTCAAAAAAAAAATGACCGCTATGTAGGCTTTTAGTTGTTCTCTCAAAAAAAGAAATGTCAAAGCATGTCATTGTGAATCGAACATGCTATTTATGCTCAGTAGGTACATATGCTAATATTAATCTAAGGTGTTGTGTATTTGATGGAGATGCGGTTTATGGAAGTTATGAGAAAAAATGGAAACTAGTTAGTGTTCAAGTGAGGTGCGTTTAATAGTTATACAAAATGCAGACAATTATTTAAATTTTGAGATATATGATTAATCATACAAAATATTGACGTATATAATACAAGCACACATAATGTTCTAATATATTGGATTGAGAATTTTTTTTTTTTTTGAGTGGATACATTGATATATTTATATTCTATTATATCATTCTAAATATTTGAATATTGCATAATTTTTTAATTTCAGACAAAAGATCCAACAGATACTTTTTAGATAATTGATAGGTCTAATGTAACTCATATTAGAAAATAATTGTGCAAACACCCACCTGATTTCTGTACGGGTAGACATACTCTGCAGTCAATTCCTCATATTTGCCTCGCATTATGCCAGCAGGACCCCCCTTGAATCCATATAAGGTGCTTCCCTTTGAGCGGCCCTGCAGATAGTCTGCAATCCATCCCAAACCAAATAAAATAGCGTTCGAAAAAGAAAAAAAAAAAAAAGGACCACCAATTATATAAAACACAAACAAAAATCCCAAAAAAGGAAGTCTCAAAACATCCTCATTCAACATCCACATAAAACCGGAATCCCAGTCCCATCTTTAACCTTCATCATCAGATGGCCAAAGCCGATAACAGAACATATAAGCAAACAACACGTGAAAACAATTATTGTCACCAAAAAAAAAAAATGTGATTTTTGATCAACAACTATACACTACTTAAAAAGAACTACCACATAAAGCAAATCTTTCCAATTGTCACCCAATCAATATCTCCGATTCCATCAAATATAAAGTGTGTGCAAACAAGGAGGAAATCGAAACCCACCAAAAATCCCACAAATGACGTTGTGCCCTCCGGGAGCCTGACCCCCGGAAAGCACCACCCCGACCTTCAATTTCTGGCTCATCTCCGAAGGCGGCACCGCCGTTGGCACGAGAATCGCCGACGGCTGCCCGAACAAGTTCGGGAACAGCTTCGCAATCTCGTCTGCGATAACATCAGATCAAACCATTCAAATAAAAGGACATCCAAAACAAATCACAGATCATCAAAGTGAAAAAAAAAACCTGGATTTCCGGCGGCGGAGCTCTTGGGGCCATCGACGACCTTGAAGGGGCTCCTGAGGACGGAAGGGAGAGGGAGCGGGTAGTCTATGCGGTTCGTCTGTACCTCGCTGTATATGCTGACGACCCGACCCGGCGCCGGGGAAGGCGGCGCTCCCGCCGCCGCCTTGGGATCTCTTGCGTTGGCGATCGCTACCGTCAACATGGGCGGAGAGTCAGTGATCCAGAGTCGCAAACGTCAGTGTCGCTGTATGTTCTGCCTGGATTTGTACGTGGTCGGTGAGGTTTTGGTGTTCTGTTACGGCGGAATTAGTTTGAGTAAATGGAATTGGACAAGAGACGGGGTGTGGTTACGTCATCGGAAGGCCTGGGAAAGTGAGATCGATACAGTGCTGGGGACGGGAGGTGGGAAGGACTCGATCATGTGAGAAATCTGAACCGTTTGATTGGGTGATTTTCTGTTATTTCTCTCGTGCTTATCCAAAACTGTTTTTGTTGCTGGTTTTGTTTGTTTTTGTTGCTGGTTTTGTTTGTCCTTTCTCTTGTTCTTGACACGTAAGCAGATTATATATATATGTTTTTTATTTGTCAATTCTTCTCATGCATGGCACGTAGTATTAACGGGCAAATATTTTTTTAAGAAAAAATCCATATAACCCCCTGTAAATTGATTAAAATCCATATAACCCCCTGACGTTTCTTAAAATCTATACCCCCAAAAAAAGTAAAATCGTCATTTATATAAGATTTTTCACATTTTTAACACATTGTATGATTTTTTAAGTATACTGAATTTTTTATCAGGATTAACCAAACATAATATTTACAAATATTCATACCAAAAAAAATTCTACTTATTTGAATTTACTACATGTTTTCTAAGGGTTATTTGAATTTCAAGAAATATCAGGGGGTTATATATATTTCAATCAGTTTATAGGGGGTTAAATGACGATTTTACCCTTCAGATTTAATATCCAGAGAGGGTAAAATTGTCATTTATAGAAGATTTTTCACATTTTTAACATATTGTAATAGTTTTTTTTTTTTAATATCGGAGAGACTTTCTGTGATTGACCTTAGCTGGGAAAGCTACCTTCCCCTGTTTATTCCTGATCTCATAGAAAATTCTTTTAAATTTTGTCTAACAAACAGCAGGAATGACACAACGCCAAAAATATATATATCTTAAGTCCCATTTGGATTAAATGATTAGTTTATTTGAAATAGTTAATTATACCACTACAATAAATTATTTTCTATTTATTTACGTTTTTAGTTATTCTCATTAAAAAATATAATAATCAATTTTTGTTGTTTAATTAATAAAGAATAAGTTGTGGAATAAAATATAGATAATAATTTATAACTTTTTAAATTACTAATTTATCCTCTTATCATTTTTTTATTATATTTTTTTATATAATTTAATCGATCACAAATTCGATTTCATCATAACCGTCCATCCGATACTAAGATCTCCCTCCATCTGCCTTCTATCTCATTTGAGAGGTATGACATGAGTGCTGATAGCTACTGGGACAAATTAAATGTAAAAATGAGTGGAAGGCCGCGCATGGCTTCTATTAAAAAAAGGTAATGTGATTAAGTGGGACTCACTTATTAACAAAGCATAGATAAAAGAGGAATAAGCAATTGGAGAGAGACCATAGAATTGTTGTACGCTTTTATACCTTGTTATAATAGCATATAATAGATATACCACATTATTCCCCTTAAACAAACACCAATTTTCTCTTATCTATCCTTATGCTTGTTTATCCTTCCCCTATTTCTCCATCCAAACTGGGGTTAATAGTCAAGATTTATTAATTTTAAAAAATAACATATGTAAATATATAAATTGTATGTGAGATTATATTTAACATTGTACTTCATATTATCCTCTTTATAAAATAAAAGATATTTTATAAGATGCAATGTTTATCAATTTATCTATCTCGTACTCTCGTATTTCTCGAGTGTACGCTATTAAACTTGGATTGATCTAAGGAGCACGGCGGGTAGAGTTCATTTTCTTTCAATGAAATAACCATTATATAATTGGTCACTTCTGATTTTGTTTCATTTTCTTTCTCATCCTTGTTTTATCTAATATCAGACTCTGTACTATAATAATTTTAATATAATTGTAGTAGGATTGTCTACTTTCATTCACCTAAAAAAAATCCCACTATATAATTGGAAAAAAGATACATTTAGCCCTATTTACACTTTTATCGCATCTATCTATGTATTAACCCGAATTATTTAAGTTTTTCAAGTTCGTTCCTTTATAACATTTTCATTTTTAATTTTACACTCATTTATTTGTGATATTTGATTTTATATTAAAAAAAATGAAAATAATAATATCAATATATTTAAAAGATAACATGACATATTCATCAAATCTATTTTTGAATTCTATAAATTTTTAAAAGATACATAAAATAAATGATGTTGATCATTCCACATCATCACATTTTATTGATTTTATATTATATATGTGTATCTATCTAAGGGGATCTGGCCAGGCTCAAAACAGTGGATGAGCAGTGGTTCAAATGGGGTATAAAAAAGGGCTTTTGCTATTTTATGCTGTTTGGTACTTTGGTTACACGTTAGCAAAACTGATTTTAGGTGAAAATTGAGTTTAAAACTAATTTTGTAGAAAGCTGTTTCTCCGTAATTTTTATAAAACTCAGGTTTTGAACACTTTTCACATAAATATGTCTACAGCTTTTGACTCCAATTTTTCTGTTTGGAAAAAGGTTTGAAAAAAAATAGATTCCTACAAACTTAAAAGTTGTTCAAACGTATTTTCAAATGATGTATTAGAAGGGGGAAGACTTTGCTTTTTTAGAACAGTTTTGGTCAGCTATTATACTGAGAGTGAGTGAGAGAGACAGAGAGTAAGTGCGCAGTGAGGGAAGAGGAGAGGCTGGTTCCTCATGTAACCAAATGTGAGTGTTAGTAAGGAGAAGTTGGACAGAATAGAGCGTGGAGAAAGAAGAAGAGATGATGAAGAAGCTTTAACAAACACAAGAAAAAAGGGCTTTTCTTTTGTTATCTTTTTTTTTTTCATCTACTAGTTAATCTCATGCATTCACATCAATTAGTTAGTGTATCAATTCCAACTCATTTATCATTGCATTTTTTAAAGGGGTTTAATCTTTTGGAGAGGAGCTAGTAAAACATTGTTAATCCCCTTCCCAAACTAATCAACGCGGTGCGTGTTCAAGATTCATATTTAATATCTTTTTATTTTTTATTTTAGAATAATTTACTATACTCTTGTTCTAATCGGATCTTAATCATTTTGTGTGAGGTACTTAAGTTTCACTACGTTGTATGACGGCTACATCAATGTGAAAAGGTAGTTCCCACAACTCTCGTGAAGCGATTAATTATCTTTTCTTGCTTTTGAGGAAAAGCAAGTGGCGATCACACGACGTCCTTGGGAGCTGTCGGACGACTTGGGATAATCCTGTAAGCAGTGACTCAGAATACCGCATATAGGCCGGCACCAAGCTTGAAGGAACCCGGATTTACAACACTCCGACAAAATCCATACCGACATATAGTTTCAAGTAATAGATGATTTTGATAATATAGGGTTGGTTAAAAGATGATGTTTTGAAGGTGTAATGATGATGGTTGCTTTATGAAACACAGATTCCGAGGCACAATTTAGAGATAAAATCTAATAATGATGATGTATTTAAGTTGACTTGTTTGATGACAGCTTTTAGTTTTTAAATGATGATTTATTTGAATTGACCTGGTAACCAAAGTTAAAAATTGCTTTTAGTTTTGGTTGTCAAACATGCACTTAGAGTACAATGAAGAGGACCGGATGTTAAAAAGGACACCACTAGTTGCAACCATAACCCCCAAAAAAATTCTGGGGTTGGGGTTGCAACCTAGAAAGGGAAAAAAAAAGAATAAAGGGGGGGGGGGACGACGGAGGTGGTGGGTGGATAAGGGTAACGGCAGTGGTGGACATAGGTGATATTTTTGATGTCTAACCAATTTATTTGAATTATATTATTGTTAGTATTTTTGTGTATTTGTACACTTTTAAACTAGTAAAATTGAATGGTGGTAAATTATACTTGTAGTATGTATGTGCCACGGTGTGTAATCGAATGTCACGTATTTTAAAGGTTTCTACACGATAATATAGATGTATAATGTCAATTTTATAAAATTCCATGCGATTGGATGTAGTAATTAAGACTCTTTACATATGATGCCCCGTTTGGATCCCGTTAGAGTAGATTTTGCATTGGAAAACACGGTGAAACACTACCCCATTCAAATAAAAAAACTCGCCTTTGCATGCCTTAGAAATGGCGTTCTAAAACCAAAATTGTCTATTAAAAAAAACCTAAAAACAATACTTCTCTATCGCAAGTCGAGTTAGGAAGCTCGAGCATTGGGGCCTCGGTCCCAAACGAGGCTTTAGTCCCTATTTTAATTTAATTTAGAATTTATAATTATTTTATTTTATTCCTTTTAAACTTAGATTGGAACTAATTATAATTGAATAATCTAGTAGTTCACCTATCAGGGAAACACTTATCCAACAAATATGAAATTCACATGCAAATAATCAATCACACACGGGAAATAAGATTTTATTATATGAAAAACAGGGGAAATAATTATTCAAAAGAATTT
The DNA here is from genome assembly GCA_030737835.1 of Acorus gramineus. NCBI lineage: Eukaryota > Viridiplantae > Streptophyta > Magnoliopsida > Acorales > Acoraceae > Acorus > Acorus gramineus. The sequence goes on along the minus strand of CM060852.1, from coordinate 6,163,581 downwards.
TTTGTGGGACTGTGGTAAACAGGCGGAGATAGACTTCCCAGCTCGATTGTAAGATCAATCACGAGATATCCCTCCGATATAAAAAATAAAAAAAACTACTAAGCCCTTGTTTGGTAGAGACATAAGTTATTACGGGGTAGATAACTATTTTATTATAGAATAAAAAAATGTCATTTTTTTTGTTTATTTGTGTTTTTAGTTATTCTGGTTAGAAAATATAATATTGAAGTTTTTATTATTTTTTTGCCCATGAATAAGTTATTAATAAAAAATGAATTAAATGTGAATAAGAAATTATAAAAGGTGAAAAAAATGCATGATTTAACGTGAAACTCTGATTTATAAGAAGTGATAACAAATGATTTGATATGTAGGTCTCTTTATCTATGGAATAGATTGAGTGGAAAAACACAATTCCAGTGGGAACCGGGAATACCGATATCAACTTATTCCCACCTATTATGAAATAATTATATCTACTGATCCTTGCAAACATATAGTTTTTTTTTGGTTTATTCACCTCTATTATACCTTATTCCCCAACCATTCCACTAGATAACTTAAACAAATACACAGTGAAGATATCTCAGAGATCCGATGGCTTGCTCCGATCCTCCGAGCCCCCATGGACGGCCTTTAGGCTCCTAAATTCCATACAAGATGGTCTAAACTTTAGTGTTTTGGGTTGGCTCAGTTGGGGCCATAGGAAGTTAGGGTAGAATTGTTGGATCCTTCAGGTCAGGTTCATATTGAGTATCGGATTCTTTGAGTTGGATATTTGATGTCTTTTATCAAGTTGGATCCATGTCAAGTCCGGGTCAAACTCGACCCATAGCTTAAAGAAATTGAAGGACTAGAAGGTCACGCATTTACACTGAGAGGGAAATTTATTTGGGCAGTGTATTAGCTCTACTCACTTTGTTGTAGCAGATTGCCCATTTATGTTGAAGCAGATCCTGGAAGAAGATATGGCAGAGCAAGACTATAACCTGAGCCAAAATACAATAGATGGTCTTCATCTTCATAGGGTGAGGTTTCTTTATGGGACAAACTATAAGGATCTTGTCAGACTCAAGAGTTCAATTGTCAGGGGATGCACTCTAGTCTGAGCTGTTTTTCTCCTCTAATGACTCTGAGCCAACAAATTAAATTCTGAGTGCATCATGTAATTCATTTTTTGTAAAGCATCTTTTGTGTGTAGCTCACTTGTACATATTTGGTATAGTAATACAATCATTGGTATAGTAATACAATCATTACTAACCAAAAGAAAAGTAAAACCCTCATTCCTTTCTGTATATTCCCCCCCCCCCCCCTTTGTATGAACTATAACAAATAAATAAATGTCCTCACAATTAAAAAAAAAATCAAAAAATAAATCCCCCCAGCCCTCCCTTTCTACAACCCCATACAAACCTCATGCAGAAGAAACCAAAGGCATTACCATCTCCTCATACTTCACCTCCTCCAACATCCTCAACTTTGCAAAAACCCCCACAAGAGGTGCAGTATTATAAGTACAAGCCTCAGTCTGCATGAAGTTCCCCCTGACATCCCTAAAACCATCATGCAAATCAGGTCCCCCAACCACAGCCCCAACCAACACATTTGGATTGTCCCTTTGTCTCCCATACCACTGATCATAACCTTGTGTGCACCCAATGAAACCTTTGTTCCCCTTATAAGACACAATAGATGACCCCCTGTGGTGCACTCTTTTTGGATACCTGGAACCATAACCCACCAAGTAACTGAGCCCTTGTGGGTTGGAACCCAAAATGTAGTCCACCTGAGACTTGGCAAAGGCCAGCATTTCTTCGGGACCGACCGAACCAAGCGGGCATTGGATCCTCTGTTTTGATTTGCTTAGTTGGTCGGAGTAGATTGTGAGGAGGAATGTCGCGCCGGTGACGTATTGCATGTTGTTCCATTGGCGGACGAAGAGGAGGCCTGCCGGGGTCCGGTGCACGTTTTGGCCTTCTTTGCTTTTGTTGAGGGTGGAGCATATGAAGTGCTCTGCTTTTGACTGGTATTTCTTGAGGATGTTGTGCTGGTGGTCAGTCTTGTGGTGCTTGTTTTGGAGCAGCAGCTGGGGAATGGCATTTGATGTTAAGGTTTTAGTTGGTGATACATTCATGTTGGTTTGTAAAATAAAGGGCAAGGCAAACAATTTAAACAAGGGAAATGTTAGTATAGGCTTTTATGAAAAAAAATTATAAACTTTCATGACAAATTACATAGATCATTTGTTGAAAATATAAAAATTTTCTAATAAGGTATACATAACTCGTTGGATTTTTCCTATCCGTTGTGTGTAACAATGTTCAAACATCAAAATGTACATAAAAACTTTTTTAGGTGCATGAGAATAGTCATAAAGTACTCCCAATTTTTATAAATGTTTGAAAAATACACTCTCACTAGAGACCTTTCCATACCCATCAACCAAATAACTTTTGCTATCAAACTGCGTGTTTATTACTTTCAAAATCCAAATATCCATTTATTTTACAATTTATCACATTCTTCACAATTTTAAAAGTTAAATGTAATCATCATTATTGTATTCATACCTAATATAAAAGTTTTTACATGTATTTCTTATATGAATGATTGAATAATCTAAAAAAATAGTTTAATTACATTTGTATTTTTAAGTATTTATCTCATATGATTTACAAATGCACATGTTCCATATATGCGACACAGGTAATTTGTCACTATAATTCAGGTGTAGTTGATATTGAAATGACTCATAGTATACATCACAATTGTTTTTGAAAATTCATTTATTTTTACTATAAAAAAGTATTAATTTTTTTATATTTATATTATACTATTTTTAGAGATTTTCTATAATTTTTATTAAACATCTCATTAATGGACCTGTGGATACCCCCGCATAACTCTAAAGTATTAAACCAGTTGTAGGTATTAATGATAGGCCTAACTTTTATTAATTTCAATACGGTGACATCATCAGGTGACCAGCTACACCCTGATAATCAACGTGCCCTACCAAATTTTTTTTTTCAAGGTGACCTACTATTTCCATACACACACATCACCCCCATGAAATGGAACTGGTCTACTTAATTAAAAACCAAATCTCCCAATTAGGAGACCAACTATATTTATGGGGGTGATATATATAAGAAAACTTTCATATATATAAAAGAATACCTATTTTATATGATATATTTCATAATTTATACGGTATATACTATATTTATTTTGGTACTCGAAGGCTGAATAAAAGAAAGTGTTATTTTCATTTCATCAATTAAAAACACGGATGAAAATCCCACAAACATTCCTCGATAGACACGCGCGTCATGTCATTTATTTATCCAAGTATGCACTGATGAGATTCTCATTAACACCGAAAATGAAAATTTGCCTAATCCGTATATTGAATTCAACAATACCTGGGAAGCGAGAATCTGGACTCCAGCGAACTTGATATCCCAGCTGAACTCCGAGATGGCCCACCCGATGCCTCCCAACGAATGCGCGTTATCGACGGCGTATCGCAAGTGCTCCTCCCTGCCAGACGCCCTGTAGAGCCACAGCGCCGCCCAAAGAAGCTCGTCGTTGTATCCGCTCACCGACGCGTAATAACTCTTCGCGACGCCGACGCTCCGGTCGTACCTCCCCCTGTACTTGTCCCCAAACTCAAACAACTGTACCAAAAAAATAACATTGTCACATAACCTGAACATCCAATTAGTACTTCATTAAAATGTGCATGTAAACTTAAAACAATTAAAGCTCATGAACCTGTTGGGCGTGGTGGAGGAGGAGGTGAGAGTAATGCGGGTTAGACTCCCTAAACACCATGGACGCCGCCGCCATGGCCGCCGCAGTCTCCCCAGCCAAATCAGACCCCGGGTTCTCCGGATCGATCTTATACGCCTGTCGCGACGTTGTCATGTCCTCCGGCCTCTGCCAACAATAGTGGTCCGTGCCCCCGTCCCCTACCTATAAAAAAAAACTCGAGAGTCAATTTTTTTTTTTATTAATGATGACAAGTATTGATGGGATCCAGATGTTCACCTCAGCCCAGAGGACGTTTGGATGGGTGTGAGCCTTAACGAAGTAGTCGGTTCCCCACTTGACAGCCTCGAGGGCGTGGTCGAGCTCGCCCGCCGAGGCGATCTCATCGCGGTACTCGACGATCCCCCATGAGAGCATTGTCACGGTGAAGGCCATGGGGAGGCCGAACTTGACGTGGTCCCCGGCGTCGTAGTACCCACCAACCAGATCAACCTGCATTGCATTTGATCAGACTTTCTTATAAATTGATTGAGTTTGAGTTGAGATTTTGGAAGAGATAAAACTGACTCCTTGTTCGAGGCCGTCTGTGAGGCCAGAATGGCCCCTCCAATGGACCCTCTGATTGTAAGGGAGGCGACCGGACCTCTGGGACTCGAAGTAGAGGAGGCTCTTGGAGAGGGCGAGGCCGTAGTCGAAGGAAGAAGAGACGACGGAGGAGACGACGGTGAAGGCTATGATCGAAACCAAGATCCATGTTGGGTTGGTTTCGATCGCCATTGAAGGTCTCGAGAGAAGAGAAAGGGAAAACAGAGGTTTGGGTTTGGGTTTTCTTTCACGCTTTTGGAAATGAGAGAGGTTTCTTTCTTGTTTTTTTTTTTTTTTTTGAATGAGTAGAACTGTATTGTTTTTTTTATATATATAAATGGCATGGAATCAGTGGATTTATAACTTTGGATACGTTGAAATGATTTTGTTTCTTTTACTTGGTCAGATTGTGTGTATCTTTGTTTACTCCTTTTCGTCATTATAATGTGTGGAAAGAAATTGAATGGGTTGTTGAATTTTTTTGGCGGAATTTTTTCTCCTTTTTTTTGTGTAGGTTTTAAAGTCCACGAAAACAAAGTGAAATTTGTGTAATTTTTATATTACGAAAAGGTGTAAAATATGCATATTCAAAGAAATGTAATATGTGTAATTTTTATATTTTTTTAATATAATATAATATGATATTATATACAGCTTTAGAATTAGGTGACACGATTTGTCTATAAGAATGATTAAAAAAATGCATGTGTAACAAATGCCTATCATAATTATGTATGTATATATCATAGAAGAAAAAAGATTTATCATTGAAAAACGTCCTTGTGAGTTGTGTACCATGAAAAACAATATAAAAAAAAAAAAGTTTTTGAATATGTGGTCGTTTTCTTGTTCTGTCTGGATCAATTTAGCCGTATTATATTTTGTTAAATTTATTAAAATTAATCATTTAATTACCATCAGCCATTGAAAATATTCAAACTAGGAATACTGAACAACTAGTTTTATAATTTTTTGTAAACGTACTGTAATATATTCTCTTTGAATTTTTTTGTTTTTTTTAAAAAAACATAATCTCTGAATAGCTTACATGATGTAAATATTATTCAAGTTTTCGCTATTTAACGTTACGAATATGCATCGGAGCCTTGTCATCTTTATTATAATATAAAGGTTACGTCAAGAGTACATTTAGTGTTGCACTATCATTTTTATTTATTAGAAAATGGGAGCATTTCAAAACAAAAGTTGTGGTGTTGTACTAGCATGTTTCAAAAATCAAACTAATCATTAAACCAGAAAATGATTGGATTAAGAGTTACTAATTCAACATTCAATTTAATTAAAATTGAAATGTTATGATTATCATAACATAATAAGTATGCTAATTAATTTTATTAGTTAAAAAAATTAAAACTATGAAATATTTTCATAGTTCTAAAATTTCAAATCCTAGAACTCTTTTGGTATATGATAACATGATTGATTAAATAAAATTTATTTTTCTTTATTGAATTTAATAGTTTAACAAGTAGCTCACAATTATAATGAATAAAATCCTATAAATTATGAATTTAGTACTTTTTGCCTTTCTGGGTTCCATGAAGAGAAATTATAGTTTTGAAAAAACGGAAGTCCTAAGTTATGACTTTTGATATTGGTTTTTTAAAATTTAATATTTGATTGATTGAACTAAATTATAGCTGGTTATCAAAACTCATTGGTTAAATAGTTGATGGTTGATGAGTGGTTATTAACAGATGAGAATCCAGACTAGCCATCAGTTCAAGTTCATCTATTCACGTATTTGAATAGATGAATCCAGGCTATTCAAATAGTTGAATAAGTTATCCTAATTTTACCAAGACCCTCATTTGAAATCGAGTTTAGGAGGATTTTGCATTGAAAATCTGAAAAACAAAAAGAATTGGACATTTAAATTTTCAAATCCATTTTTCATATTTTCTTTATAAAACCCTGGTTATTAAAAAACGGGTTATTCAATAGATTTGTTTCGAAAATAAAAAGCCTATGCCTATCTTTTATCTAAAAAAAAAAAGAGTTTTACCAACTGAATTCCAACACAACCAAAAATGTCTTATCCCCCATTTAGATAGAGAATTGTGTTATTATGAGGTTTATGACTATTCTCGTATAAATAATAGATAAAGTGAAATTGTGTTTAGTTTTGTTTTGAATTATTTTCATTGGGAATCGTAGTAATAAAGTTTCTTATTGTTTAGATAAAAGGTAAATAAACTGTGAATAATGATTTTATAAAAGGTAAAAAAATGACTTGACTTGTGAGTCGTTTGATTCATAAGAAACGATGATAGTTGATTTGACAGTAGGATCTACTTATTCTATTGCCTGGAAAAGCCTAATTCCAGAGGAGAGGTGTAATGACTATACAACCTAAGTCTATTTTGTACTAACATCTAAATACCAACCTGCTATATCAATCCAAACAACTTTTTTAACCTTATTTTAGTTTATTTCATTCTATTCTAGTATTAACCCTCTATCCAAATAGCTCATTAAAACATCTCCAACTGTTAGCTAACCAAGAGGTTAAAGAATCATGCTGGCATTTTATACCTCAACTACTCTCTCATGTACTATACCCTTATTTAATTAGTTGTTGTTACTGATCCAATAAACTAACTAAATAAAATAATTAAAATAATAGTGAACCCCACCTTTCCAGCCACTCCATCTCCCACCATTTTTTTTAATTATTCAATTATTGGCTGATTAAAACACCTTGAAAAAGCAGGGTGTTTTAATTTGAAGCTCCCAAACATTTTTTTTTTTTTAATTATTCAAATATTGATTGATTAAAACACGCTGAATAAGCACGTAGAGAGAATTACCTATTGCGATTTCACTGAGATATCGGTTTTCCCGTTGGTTTCGCTTTAGTCAGTCCACGTGATCAAATTCGATTGAGCAAAAACCTGTGGGACCACCACCCATCATGTCCTACGGCCGACATATCGGACATCAGGCCACGAAAACGTGAAAAGCCCAAAAGTGAATATCACATAGGAAGACTCGGTTAAAATATTATATTCAATTGCGCAGTTCACATATTTCTCTGCTTCGTTCAACTCAGATCTATTTTGGGTTTTCACTCCATTTTTTATTTATACTTTTTTCCTCGAACAAAGCAACCATGCACAACTTTTGGACACGTGTGTTCATTAGCGCATGACTGAACCCACCGATTACCGTATCGGATTAAAAGCTCATTATTACCACACATTATATATTGTAGATGTTGTGATAACGTCTCGAAACTATTTTAAGTTGGATATATCTAATCAGTTAAATTTTATTTAAATTTAATCTTAATTAATATTTAAAATGAATCTCGTAAAATAAAAAAGAATATTTATTTGTTAATAAAAATAATATTTATTTGTTAATTGAGATATTATTTAATATGAAAGTTATTTATCTTTATAAATATCATTTAGGATTTCATTGTAAAACTTACGCAGACATTATACAGAGTAGAGATTTTGAGGGAAGGTTCTAAAAGAGGATAACTCCATAAGACAGAATGTAAGTCTCTTAATGTAACTCAACTATCAAAATGGATTATCTATTTTTTGTCCCATAGATGTAGGTCTAAGTCAAACCACGTATATCTTGTTTTCTTCGTATATTATGGTGTTTCATTCTTGTTTTTCATCTTGTGTTTATTGTTGATTTCCGTGATTGCCTTCCCAACTGGAGACTTGATCACACGGTACGATTAATGTCCATCTTTTAAGTATAAGGATATAGTTATGTGGAACCCCATTTGCAGTATACATGTGTTTTAAAATTTTAAAATATAATATACCTCGTCTAATTAGGTGTATGTTTTAGTAAAAAATAAATTATATATTCTAATTAATTGCATAAATATATTTATAAAAAATATAAAAAAATTCTATAAAAAAAATTCATATACTTCGTTAATTTTCTATTGACGCACGCAATTGAGACTGAATTTGGGACTAAAAAAAACTGTGTATAATCAAGACAATTTGTCTAGGCATCCAATCTTATAATGAAATTCTAAAATAAATAATTATTTTATTTTTTATGTCATTGGAATTTAATTTAATTTAACTTTTAGATTTGGTTGATTTTTTAAAAGTTTATCTACTTGTTATTTATTCATCATATTTTATTGATATTGTCTTACGCATGATCTGTTTAAATAATATTTCAATATAATTTTAAAAATAATTCAAAAAAAATTCTACTAAATAACCATAAAAAAAATTTATGAATAAAAATTTCGTCTAAGACAAAAGAATTTGTTGCTTTACAGTGTTGACCCTGAAGGCCTGAATACGGTGCAATTATTTTGTTGACAAGTAAATATTTTGTATTTTTATTTTTGATTGAAATCTTTTCATAATAATAGAATTAATATTGGAATTCAGTATTCCACTATGAAAAGTTGGTTTTGGATGGTTTGTGGTGATACTTAGCTTACAGTTCCGTACTGGAAGCTAAGTATTTCATATATAAACATTTATATGCACATGCATTAAAACTTGTAATGAAATGGTATTGATTGAATGTGTATTTAATTTTATTATAGAAACAATTTGCTTTTAATAATCATTTACATAAAGAAATGTACATTTTTTTATTAACGAGTTCCTGCTTATCATGTCTGATGAAATATTATTTATTTCTCCTTGTCTTTTATTAAGCTTGTCAGCAGGAGGCTTTCTGCTTCTCAGATCTTCAAATCTAGATCTAGAAGTTGGAGGTAGCTTCAACACAATAGCAGATGGAGCCATGTGTGAAACTAATGAAAGAACAATAAGAGAAAAAGAAAAGGCTTATATGTTCCCTTCTATAAGGTGATTCTCACGTGCATGGTCAGTTTGAGTTTTGGAGAAGTTGGCACCTTTGGAGGTCGTTCATCTGAACAACTCAATGTGGAAAACAAAGCTTATTGATTACAGGGTTCCATGCAAATTCAAACAGTAGTCATTGTTTGGTTGGCTCACCAAACCCACTTTTAACCACTCCCAACTTTAAATAATGTCTACATGATCACAACACTTTGAAGATTTTTTATAAAAAAAATTAGCAGTGACACGTTTTGGGCTGAGTCAATTTTGGTGTACTGAATCTAACCAAGGTGAAACTTGTACATTTAAATATTTTTGAAAAAAATAACAAAAGAATTTTTTTTTTGCAAAGTTGAGACAGACCAGAAAATTATTCAATTTTGTATTTTTCCACGCATCAATATTACACACTATTTCATCCCTTCTTTTTTTTTATTATTAATTCACAGGTAGAAAAATATTATTCTAATACGTACCATTATTTTTATTTTACATCGCATCAAACAGTGGTTTAACTTGTCTACCTCAATCTCAATGATAGATTGGGTTTATGATATTTTTTTTACTCATTTATATATATATAAGAGAAATATCATTATTAATAAAATAAATGCATCAATCATTATTATCACACTGCACATTTCATTTCGGAACAGAATTTGCATTTATAAAAAATTTACAGATTATACCAAGCCTTAGTTTTATATAACAAGACTAAATAACTTTTTAAGATAGAATTGAGTTAAATCCGTGGGTAATACAATACCTTACATTGTAGTGTATTTGGTCAAAATATTTTACTTTGAAACCAAATTGTGCATGTGAGGAAAGATTCATATATAGAGATAAGCAAAAGAATTATATAGAACCAGAGTACCTTGGCGGAAACAAAATTTATGATGAAGTTAATATAAAAGTTACCAAATTTTCTTTGATGGTGATATGGATTTTAGATAGGTATAAACTAAAATTGACTCTTTGGGTGGTCGATCAGATATAGCTCTTCAGCCTCAAAAAGTTGATATTTATTAAAAGGTTCCGATTTGACTTCCCGAGGAAACATTTCATATGCAATATATATATAGATGTTGATACATTCATACATAGAATCTCTAATTAAGTATGTTGTTATATATGATTTGAGGATCTTGAAAACCAATGGATCTGGAGAATAATCAAACAAATATAATGCAAGACACGAGCATTTATGTGGTTCGGCTAACATTTTACCTACAATTACGGAGCACACCTCTTATATTCAAGAGATTTTTACAAGGACCACAACAAAAATAAAAACCTTAAATTGATCATAATGAAAAATATAAAATGCCATTTTATAGTAATATCTCATTAACGACAGAGATGTCAATACATAAAGACTTCCGTTCGACTCTGCGAAACATCAACAATACTCTGCGCATGTGAAGATATGTGTCATTTGTTGTGAAGATATCTGATTTATTAAAAAATATTCACCTTCAAAATGAAAAAAAATATTTGTAGATGTAAATTAAGTTGTTGCGGGAATGATTGTTTTCAGCAAATCACCTACATTTGCGCAACCAAGAACAAAAGGTCCATTCTTTTAGTCCGATCCTTCTACATATGTGTCAATGATTTTTTTTTTCCTACTAACCACGTGTTTCTGCATGTATAACGAATAAAACTCTACACTACGACATAAGTCAAAGTCAAACCTACCCTAGATACCAAACTCCTACCATAGACTAATAATTGAGAAAGTGTTTGAGTTGTCTCTCCTGCTTTGTTTTTGGACTCTTCAACTTAGGACTGAGGAGATTTCACATTATAAAAAGTACAAGGAGAACCTTCTATTAGACCATGCATTAAACAAATGAACTACGCAACCATTGGCATAACATTAAGTCAGTATATTATTAATTGGAAGTTAGTTAAGATGTGGCCATCTAATGTTTTGACTCAAAACTCTACAAGAGGAGTGGGGTGATCAGCATACCATGCACAGTGACAAATTTCGTATGGTACAAATATTCGATAAAATTTTAATTCCTAAACAATGTGTGTACAAATATGGGAAAAAATATGGAGATATTTAAATTATTTTTCTAATGTCTTCTGTATTATTATAAAAAAAAAAACTACATGCAAAAACATTTATATTAGAAGTGAATGTGGCGATGCTAATAACGGACTACTTTTATATATAAACTAAGAAGAATTTAGTAAATTATCCAAATTAAATGGACACTTGGATGCTAAAAGTTCGGTAAACAAATTATCAAGTTATTAGCATTTGTACTCTTATTATATTTCAATTTTGTTAAAATACCCCGATGAAAACCCTTTGTGCAAAAATACTAGTATTATTCTTTAAGGGTATCTATGCCCTTGTAGTCATCTTCCATTTGGGTGGTTGAACATCGTCATTTTTGCACTGTTAAGTACTAGTGAAAATGTCTGAAATTCTCTCTTTTACACCAAATAACTTTCTTCAACCTGTCAATCTCATTCAATTAAACCTCTTTCTCTCTTTTTTTTAACCACTCCGTCTCTTCAAATCTCTTTCTTTCTTTCTTTTTAACCTCTCCATCTCTTTCAAACATCTCTTTTTTTTTTTTTTTACTTCTCTATCTCTTTTACAATAAGCACCTATTTTTGTACGTGTATTCTCAATAGTAGCATGCCCATTGAATCCCTCCTGTCATTGTGGTATTCCTTACAAGATGTGGACATCTACCAAAGAAAAACTAAAGGAAAGAAGTTCTACAAGTGAAAGGGATCTATGATTTTTTTTTTTTTTTGGTGAAAGGTGATCTAAGGGTTTCTAAGTTTTTGTTTTTTTTTTTAGGGGGGGGGGGGGGGAGAAAGGGATTTTAGGGTTTTGCTGAGGTTTTTTGGACACATGTATTCAGTATTTTGCATGTCTGGTTAAACAATTTAATTATGGTTTAGGCAGGGTCAGATGCGCATGTGATAGAGGGGTACAGATACATTTACTTAAAGAATAGCATATATATTTTTTGTACAAAGGATACATTTTCACAAGGCCAGCTATTTTGATAAAATTGAAATATGGGGTATATATACAAAATTATCCAATTAATCATCAATTTTTTTCTGAAATGTTTTTCAGAAAGTTGGAAGTATTTTACGACTACGGGGCATATAATGCAAATCATTTTTTTTTTTTTGTCCCTTCAACAAGTCTTATAACCATTTACATTTTTCCATTAAAACTTTAAAATTTAGTTTGTTCAGGGTTGGCAACTCCCATGTACACATTAATCAACTAATACTAAGTCTTCAAAATTGGAACCACCTTTTGGCTTGCAAGAGAATGAAGAAGAGAAAATATGAATCATGCGAAGAAAATTAGGTAACTGATTGAGATGCGTTTGAAAGCGATTACTTGTTCACATATAATCATCTTTTTTTACAATTAAGTAGGTGGATGGTCTGTTGAAGGTGGACCATATATGATATTCTAAGTAGTATTTCAAATATAAATATATAATAATGAATTTCTTGAAATAATTTATCATTTTCACCATCCCAATGGTCCATGGTTAGGTGCAATATATTGTCGCATTAAATGTATATACTGTCGCAAGATGTCTTGCATTCTTAGTCTCTGATAGGCATAGTCGGGTCTGAAATTTTTTTGAGTAATTTAATTTGGTCTTTTCTTATTTGTATATTTCATTTTTTTAGGATTAAAAGAGATTTTTTAAAAAGTTAATCGCACTGTGTTGTTGTGAGAGAAAAAAAAACTACTTAAGGGTGCGTTTGTGCATGATAAAAATGAAAGAAAGTGAGAAAAACCTAAAAAAAAAAATTTGACCATTGAAAAATCTGGGGTTTGTGTCAAATAAAAAATAGAAAAAAAAATTCTATCACTTTTCTTTTTTTATTTTGTCTTATTAGAAAATGTGAGAAAATTTTTTCTCTTTCCCATAGGTAAGAATTTGAAGAAAAGTGAATGAAATTTTTTTCTTGATACCATGATGATTGGTCAAATTTTTTTTCTTCTTTTTCATCATTTTTATTTGTTCCAAATTCCTTCACTTTCATTTATTTTCTCTATTGTGTAGAAATATTTGTATCCCACTTAATTGTTATTGTGAATTAATTTAATTATCTTCTGCTTCACATATATATATGCATGCAGGTTGTGCAACGACATAAAATATGTGTAGACTATTCAAAGATAAAAAAAACGGAAAGAGTCAAGACAATGGCAGCTAATACCTTCTTTATTTGTCTTAAAGTAAACGCACTACTAAAAAAAAAAAAAAAAAAAAGTTAAAGATCACGGTTAAAAACCGTGATCAAAAGTATTAGATCACAGTTCACAAACTGTGATCAACCGAGCTGTGATCTTTTGTTGGTGGCCGTGATCTTTTAATTGATGATTTGATCACGGTGGATAACTGTGATTGTTTGTTGGTAAAGATCACGGTTTAATTGATGACCGTGATCTTTTGTTGGGCAACGATTATAATTTTAAACTATACGTGATTGTTAGTTGGTTAACTATTACAGTGTTTATGAGAACCGTGATTATATCATTAGTAATGATCACGGTTTATCATTCGACCGTGATCATTTAACATACAAACCGTGATTTATAATTACGAATTAATTATATTTTATTCGCAACCGTGATCTTTTATTGGGCAACAATCACAGTTTTAGACTATACTGTGATTGTTAGTTGGTTAACTATCACGGTGGTTATGAGAACCATGATTGTTTCCTTATTAAGGATCAAAATTTATTTGGTGACAGTGATAATTTATAATATGAGAAGATTACATTTACATTTGAATCGTGATTTTTTTTTCAAAACTGCATATTTAATACTATTTCAGGAATAAAACCATCTCATCATACAAAAAAAATCGTTTTGATGCAAAATAATTTCCATACAATTGTTGTAATACAACACTTGTTTTCATACAAACACAAGCTGAAAATACAAAATGAATGTTGCATTTAAATCACACACATCAAAATATCACATTGAGTCTCAACTACTCAATAGCAGTGCCAGTTTCACAATCAGAAACTACAACATAATCAGAAATTGCAATGGTACTCACAAAATCCAACTATATAAGGTCTTGAAATATGTTGCACCACTTATCCCTCAATGTAGTCATTTCATCTTCTGTGTTAGAGGCTATTCCTTCGAACTGCATTTACAACATAATTATGATATTAATTAGCTAATGAATTTAAATATATCAACCCAAACAAAAAATATAGATCTTATCTTTTGAAGAATGTGAATTTCTTATTTTTCGATGATATCTTTTATATACTTCATTACAGAATAATCAAATTCGATATTTCTGTTTTGCTTTCGGCGTTGAAAATATAAATAAATCATAAATTTTAGAAAAACCATGATCAAATGTCACACTGTAATCGTTTTAAAAAATTTAAAAATAATTTATTCGATCACAGAATTATGTAAACCGTGATCTTTTTGCTTCTTTATGATATAACAAATAATTCTGAACACAATTTTTAATCACACTTTGAATATCACCGTGATGGTAGGTTATACAAACCGTGATCAAAGCATAGTTATTTGATCACGGTCCACTAAAACTATAATAATAGAGTAGGTTTAATCACGTTTTTTTTTTTTGTAACCGTGATCAAATGTTAATGTCAAAAAAATTATCATAGTTTTGAGCAGTCAACGATCACGGTTTACACGGACCGTAATCTTTAGTAGATATTACTATGGTTTAACGTGAACCGTGATCTTTAATACCGTGGACTATTACAGTTGTTATAGTAGTGATGTGCTTAAATGATAGATAATTAACATTTAGAAAACTAAAGCCAAGATGTGAAGCTTTTTTTTTTATATTTGTTTGGAACTTCAAATTGATTCATGTAGCTGACAACCCATGCTGATGTGAATGCTAGCCAAGTTATTCCTCAATACAGCGGTGGAAAGCCACATATCCCAACTAGTACAGAAAAAGAAAAGTTTATGATATTAAAATAAATGAAAATTATGGGTTGGTTTAACAACTCTCTGTTACTTATCTTCCATTGTTCGGTTCAAGCTTCTCCTTCCTCCAAAACATTGTACAGAAAGAAAGAGAGACGTAGCGTGCACTGAGAGCTGATCACCCATTATACATTTTGTACTATATAAGAGGTTTCCATCATTGAGAAATTAGCTTACCATATGTACACGTACTCTCATTGTGTTTTGACTCAAATATTTAGTTTATTTTGATTAATTTTGTCTCCTATAGAACCGTAGATACAAATGTTCGTATATATATCATTTACTGCTGATGCAGTGACACCTAGGGTTAAATCTTAATTATGGGGCGATGATATACTGATCAGTACATTTCATAAAGCCATAGTCACGTCATTAACGTAGTATATGAAATTGTTTGACCTGGTATATACCCATCATATTATCAGTATATACTCTATTATGTTAAACATATAAATATATGCAATTAATTCTTACGAATATGAATTTCATGTTTTTTTATAAAAAAATATATATACTTTAAACGTGTGAATTGTAAAACAGTAGACAACTAATAAAACTGAATGTAACATTTTTCATTGTTTACGCACACAAAGAAGAGGAAGGATTGATTCACTGCATATATATCAAGTCAATTAAGAAAATACAAAATAATATCTTTTAATCCTAATAAAGAAGAGATCATCATCCAGTCATACCAAGACAAGCAAACTCTGCCCCCATTGGGGTTATTCCGAGCTAGATAGATAACAATTCCAGTACTAAACTATATTAATTGAATAAACACTTTTCTATTTGTTTCGGTTGACCCTTGAATTTTGATAATGAATAAGACTTTTTGAGAATCAATTGTTATAATTAATCCAGTTAAACTATAAAAATCAATTCTTCATTTTTCAGAAGGGAGATTCAAATGGCATTGAGAGTTATGATGAAAATATTTTCTAAACTATTTA
This sequence comes from Acorus gramineus, assembly GCA_030737835.1. NCBI lineage: Eukaryota > Viridiplantae > Streptophyta > Magnoliopsida > Acorales > Acoraceae > Acorus > Acorus gramineus. The sequence continues at coordinate 6,147,427 of CM060852.1, read as the reverse complement.
ATTTTTTGTATTTGATTAATTATTAACTATTGATTATGTTGTGATGGTGTCATGATTCAATTCTATGTATTTTAACAATTGGATCAATGATCTTTTACCCAATTGTTTTTAGGTGCAGAGTGAGCATGGAGTAGGCATGCTAATGCGTGTACTGACCAAAATGTGACCTAATAAAAAATGTAAACTTGACCCAAAGGATTAGAGATCCGATGTGAACCTGACTTGACGAATCACCCTTTCATTGAAATGGGCAAGATTTGGGTCCAACCAGACCTGGTCATATGGACCGATGGATCACCTGTATACATTTAATATTTGAAAAATGATACACTTAATCACATTCATCGATCAAAACTCAGACCTTAAGTGTTTTTATTTTATTTTTAAATAGTAAACATCATCTTATAAGGTATATGATTTGATGAAAAGTGCACGTCGCTCAATTTCGAGTTGAATGAACCCATTTTTAATAATTGTAAGAAAAAATTTAGTGAGATATGATGTATATGCTTCACTGAATCTGTAACGAGGTATATGAGTCTGTGTTTTGAACTGAGAAAAAAACTGAGTGTATTTCTCAACCCAACCCAACCTAGACTACCAATAGCGTATAACCGATTACATCAATACCCATTAGGCCCAACCCATTACCCATGTACCCAAACTCATGCCCCATAAACTACCCATTAGAATGAAACACTGAAAACTCTGATCACTCTCACTGAATAAGATGTGTAATGATGATTTATAAAAAATAAAAAATTATTTAACATCTGGGCACATGATTTATAAGAGGTGATGATATGTGATTTGATACGTGTATCTCATTATATTAATGGAAAAAATTAGATAAAATAATACAATTCCAGGGAGATCTGAAATATCAATATCAGTTTATTCTCATGTACTTTGACATATTTATACCCAACTAGTCTTTGCAAACTAACATATTTTTATGGGCTGTTTGGATAGAAGAATAATAGAGGAATAGACTGGAATAGAAAAAAAAAATGTGTTTGGATGGCTAGTATAAACTAGAATTTGGATGTCAGAATGAAGCAATAATATTAGGTGGTCTAGCCATTGGCCGAGCTATATAGGGGCGAGTGGGGGCAGTTTGCCCCCACTCGCTTTTGATAAATACATGTGTGGTTTTATTAATCATGGGTGGTTATGGTTGAGATAGTGATTTTGGTTAATTCAATATATGCATCCACGATATGCATTTATACATGTCAAACAATCTTCAACGCATAATGTTTTGCATTTGACATGGTATATAATTGTTAACATATTCCACATAAACACCCATTAATGTGTAATGAGATAGTGATTTGGAAAAGAAAAATAAAATGATAATGTTAATGTGTCTTTTGTTAGTTTTTTTAGAATTTAGAGGGTGTCCAATCTCATTTGTTTAATCTGATAATTACTATATATGTTAATAAAAGAATATTTTATTATTTATTTAAGTTATACATATAAGATAGCTTGGCAAGGAGATAGAATTTGATTGATAATTATACTTATTTTAAGAGATAAAAACTATGAATTTTATCTTTTTTCACAATTATTTGGATTTTTACTATAATATTTAGATGAAACAAAATATCTCTATTTTTATTTATCATGCTTTTCTTTTAATAATAAGCACGATAAATTGTCTAACTCTCTACTCCTTCACTTATCTCCCTTACCAAACCAACTCACTTATTTTCATGAAATTCCCAATTAATTTATTTTTCATTCCAATTGAATTAAATGTTAATTATGTTGACTTCAAATTTGTCCTATTTTTTCTCCCTCCCTCTCTCTCTCTACATAGTAAACAAGAAAAACAATTCACTCTCTCTCATCTATCATGTAGAATACAAAGTTTATATTATTATTTTAATTTTTATTATTTTAATTTTTTGAATACTTATGAAAGGTGTAATTAAATTTTTGTATTATTTTCTTATATGTATGCACCTTGTAATATTAGGTTTTGACTATTCTTTTTGTTTAAATTAACAAACTGAATCTTACCTTAATTATAAAAAGGAGGCACCTGATTGTTAGTTAAGAAAAAATTAGAAGTTGTAGTCAAATGTCACACCCACTGACATAAATTTATGGTTTCGCTCCTGGGTGTGTAGCAATTCCACTTCTCTCAAGTATTAGGTTATTCAAGGCCAATTTAACCACATGCATAATTGGGTCCCACTTGTTCAATAAATATTTTTTTTGTCTCTCTTCTCTAGCCTCTATTTGGATAGAGAATTAAGTTATTATGAGATTTATGATTATTCTATTATAAATAAAGATATTTGTTTTTTTTATTGTGTTTTGAATTATTCTCGTGTTGAGAAACATAATAATAATTTTTTTAATAAAATTAAAATAAGATGTGAATAAAGATTTATAAAATGTGAAAAAATGATAATAGTTGATTTATAAGATGTGATGATAGCGGGCCCACATAACTTGAAATAACTTTTTTTAATTTCAAGGGTTGACTAGAATCCATAAACCATTTTATACCAGTTAATTCTAACATATAGATTTTTATTTATTCTAGTCATTTAAACACCCATTTTAAGACTGTTTCTATTTATTCCGGCCTTATTTTTGATCCAATTTAGGGCTTACCCTAGTACAATCTCCCTCCGCCACTGTTACATTCATCATCTCCACCTCAACCACCATCACTAGTGCACTCACCATCCCCTCCACCACCACCTCACCACCACCAACACCAGTGCAGTCACCATCTGCAGCTCCACCACCACCTCACCATGACTATCAGTGCATTCACCATCTCCACGACTCCACCTCCACCACCACCACCTCACCATGACCACTAATGCACTCACCATCTCCACCACCACCATTCCCAATGCCTACCATCTCCACCACCACCACTATCCACCTCACCACCACCACTGGTATTGGCTCGCCATTTGACAGGGTAGGGAAGAAGAAATGGACAGTGTTTAAAATGGCTGCCTGGCTGGTATATGTAAAATTTGTAAGGGCAGTAAATGTTAATAATAAAGTTATAAATAACTTATACATCTTTTATGCACAAATTATTTATTTTCAACCAAACAACAAATATTTCGTTGTTATTTTTCTAACGAGATGTAAAATACAATCAAATAGAGATCATTTATTTTATTTTTATAATCATCTATTTCTAAAACAACCATAAATATTAGAATAATTTATGTTTATGTTCAAACTACACCTTAACCCCCCGTTTGTTGTGGAGAATCAATAGAGAATATGGGTAAATACTCGATAATAGTCCTTATTCACTGTTTCTTTTCCTCAGATAAACCTTGATAGCTAAATCTAAATAAACTAAGATAAAACCTGATAACTATTCTAAGAAAATGTTGGAATTGCTATCAGATTTTATATGTGTCAATGGATAAAAATAACTTATCTGTCATTTTAAAAAATTTATCTCACTTAACAATCTCACACACACATTTCAAAAACTGTCACATCTATTAAATCAGTCACATATCTCTTACACTTATTCAAGAGTATATTTATAGTTTAAAATGTCATAAATTCTTATCCATAAATCATCCACAACTTATCATTACTTTATCCAAAGTAAATCATATGTTTCTCAATGAAAAAGAAAAGAAGTACTTATTCATTATGGATTATTATTTATCCCAATACAACTATAGATAAGCCCATGTCACTTAGCCCATGTTTGGAATTAGAATAAATCCACGGATAACCCCGGATAACCCTGGATATAAATTTTGTTGTGTTTGGAAAGCCCGGATAACCCCAGATAAAGTATGTCAGAATAAACTGGTATAAAGTGGTATATGGATTCCAATCAACCCCTAGAATAAAAGTTATCCCAGGTTATTCTACCCAAAGAATATGTGGACCCACTGTCAAATCAACTATCATCACCTCTTATAAATCACCTGTCAAATCAATTATCATTATTTTTTTTATCTTTTATAAATTCTTATCCATACTTTATTCACATTTTACCCAAATAACAAAACATTTATTCTTACGTTTATCAACAAGAATAATTCAAAACACAACCAAATACAAAATCAATTTATTCTTATTTATACTCATTTATATTAAAAATATCTGTATGCTCCAGAATAAATGTATCCAAACGGGGACGTAGTGTGTCTTTTCCATTTCATTCTTTCCCTGTTCCTCTACCCAATGCGCCAAAACGTTTTACACGTTTATAAGATACATCCGTCTCGAATTTTTATACCGGTTCTAGTCCCAGTGCTTCCTCCCTCCACTTGTTTTTGGATTTCAATCTGACCCCACAAAAGCTTTCACTGGAAGGGGAAAAAAAAAAATGTGGGCACTGCCTCTGCTACAGCTCCCACTTCCACCAAAGATCGTCGCCGCCACCACCAAATCACGACCGTCAAAGCCAGTCAACAATGGTCTCTTTATCCACAGGACCTCCCTCAGTTTCTCTTCTTCCACTTCTCCACCCTCATGGAGAGCCCTTCGCGATGAGGGGTCTCCTCCTAATCTTCCCGACCAGGAATCCCAAAACATAGGTTTTGCACTTTCAATTACAGTCTATACATGTACGTCCTTTATACAATTCGTTCATTGAATTTCGTTTTTTTATGATTTTTTTTTTTTTTTTTTGTAGTGGATGATGAGGGTGAGGTTTCGGTGGAAGTCCGAGAAGGGAATGAATTTGGCTGGTTGCCTGTGCTCCCTCACGTGCTCACGGCATCGATGGCGAATTTCCTCTTTGGGTACCACATTGGGTGAGGTTTTTTTTCCGCTTTTTTTATGCGAGCTCTCTGCTATACTCAGTTCTTTTTACATTCCAAATTGCAGTCCTATAAATTCCTCGTTAGCCTACTCCGCTTTTTGTATTGAGGTATACACTTCGTTGGAAATTTTTTACATTGTCAATAATGATACCATTACTTTACATTTTATAAAAGTACATGCCCGCTTGGCAACAAATAAAAAAGCTTTTTGTATTGAGGTATACACTTCGTTGGAAATTTTTTACATTGTCAATAATGATACCATTACTTTACATTTTATAAAAGTACATACCCGTTTGGCAACAAATAAAAAAACAGTTTTTAGCTTTTTTATAAGCTAAAACTAAAAGCTGTTACCAAACTGGTCAACTTAAATGCATCATCATTACTAGATTTTTTCTCTGAACTGTGTCTCAAAATCTGTGTTTCATGAAGCAGCCATCATCATTACACACTCAAAATGTGTGCATAAAGCATCAAAAGTTAAAATTTGTTTTTCAAACTGTGTTTCCAAATGCAGTGTAAATGAGATATATGATTTTAGTATGTGGTCTATGTTTTGGACTGTAAAATGGTCTGAGTGTAGCATTTTTCTTTTGACATTTATTCTCTCCTTGTTGTGCAATTGGAACCTGTGTTTGGTGCGCGGGGTCCGCGGACTATTCTGTGCCGTCAGTGTTTTCCCAACTCTTACAACTCTTGGCCCCCCTTCGTTTCGTGGACAGCTTATCCGCATACAAAATAATTATACTGAGATAAATGAGAATTAGATGATTTTCTCTTTGGTTATTATTCCTTTCTCAGTTTGGGTAAATTTTTATCCTTTATGTTTTTCTTATTAAAATATAATAGTTTTGGATGGATAAGCAAAAATAAACCATACCTACCTCTCCAACTAATTATGTGATTTATACTAATTTATCAAGGCATAACTAGCATAGTTTAATCATGCTAAACAATTATGGCGTAAAGAGAAATAAGCCTATTCTCTTATCCACTTGCTTATTCGTTAAACAAATAAGGTTGGGTTCCTTGTCATTGAAACTTATGCACAAAAAATTATAATTGGATTGAACACATATCATTCAACCATGAAATATACTTATTGTTTTCCCACTCATATGGTAATTGTGTTTTAAATATTCTATTTGTATTGTATTGTTTTGGTTATTTTTAACTAGAAGTATATGTTCAATTGTTGCCTATGTAAAGGCATGATATAATCAATACATGAATCTTTGAGGAAAAAAAAACTTGGTTGTAATACTGGACAAAACTTACACTACAGGCTTCATTCACCTCTTAACGGATTTGACCAGCCGCTCCCCAGTTATGCATGAGTTGTTCAATAACTTTTTAATTATTTAGTATCTCCCCCATATGTATACGTATTTTAATCATTTGTAATCACTGTTTTTATTTTAGTTTTTCATGAATTTTTATGAATTCCAAAATGCCTGAAATGCTTATCAACACTGGCGCATTTATTGTCAACTGTTTTTGTTCTTTATGCAGTGAGGGAAAGGGCACATCATCATGCATATTATTATGTTGACATCCCAATTTTAATTTTCTTTATGAAAACTATATACATTTATTTCATATGCCGCTTGAACTTTTAAGTTAAATTCAAGCATTATGCAAGTCAATTTCTCAACTTATTTGTGTTGAGGTTGCTTATCAGCTCAATTACATGGTATAAAATTACAACTTTTGTATGCTGTAATTTTAGCGAAAAATATATAACCATTTGCGATAATAGTTTCCTACTTGGTTGTATAGGGTGATGAATGGTCCTATCATATCTATTGCCCGAGAACTTGGATTTGAAGGAAATTCCTTTCTTGAAGGTCTTGTGGTTAGCATATTTATAGCTGGTGCATTTATTGGAAGTGTGTGCTCAGGTCCACTAGTTGATTATCTTGGTTGCCGGCGCACGCTTCAGGTTGATACGCTACCATTGATTCTGGGGGCACTTTTGAGGTCAATTTTTCCTTGTTTACAATATGCATATAGTTCAAAGATATATTTAAGAATTTATGGTACATTATTTGTTTTTAAACATTGATTTCTTTGTTGATCACATTGACATGTATAGGTAAAATATGATTTTATTTTTACAGACCTTCTGGAGTTTCCTTTGATATCATTAATTTGTTTCATGAACTATTTTTGGTATCTCGGTTCTGTGTTTCCTGTTTTCCAGTGTGTTCCAGTGCTAGGTAATGTATTATGTATTTATGTTTATTTGTGGCTTCCATTAATATTGTGATAATCATTGTCTCTAGACAGCTTGAGATTGCTGCCTCTGGACAACTTGAAAGGGAAGCCTAGTGCATATTAATGTGATTGTCAATAAAATCTGTTTTCTTGTATTTTTGAAACTTGAGGAATCCTTGGCTCCATTTAATGTCAGACCATGCATATAACTTTCAATTAATGAGATGTCAAGCACCATGCATCTACATGTAGTTGATGACAGCCTCAATTTCCAATAACTTCTAGCTTGACATTGTAATCAAGGAGTAACTGTGAGATGTTTTGTAGTGTCCAGGACTGTAGAAACCTTTCCTACACCATCTGGGTTTTACCCCTTTTGGTTGCTTGATGTTGTACTACAGTTGCTCTAATAAATTGTTGCAGATGCCTACCTTTCTTCAAAAAAAAGAAAAAAAAGAAAAATTCAATGACTTCTAGCTTCAAGTTCTCCTTATAGATTTTGAACAAGGGGTTGCGTCAAAGTGATCCTATATCCCTCTTGTTGTTTATGCTGGTTACATATGCTTCTAGCAAAATGATGAAGATGAGGAATACTGTTTATGAGGAACTTCAGTCATCCATACAAAAGCTCAATAGTCAACAACAGACCCTGGTTACCTCACTAGGATTTTTCTTTACAGTATCTTTTATGCCTTCTTAATAGATGTACGCTTATTTTATACATTTTGGAGTGTCTCAGACATTCATCTGGAGGCTCATTATATTTGGATACAGTTTTAGTTTTCATATGTATAAACCTCCTTGATGAGATTCGTCTTAAGGTATGTTTTTTGCACAATCCCAATGGAGAATGAACTTTTTATTTGACTTTTTTTTCCCTAGGGTGAATGATTGAAAGGGAATTGATTTCCCCTTTATTTTTTTTTAAATAGGGAAACAAAAGGAAAATATTTCATTATTTGAAAATCTTTTGGTGTGTACTTTGGCTGTCAGACTTCTAGAAAAGACTATGGTTTAATATGTTTTGTAAATCTGCAAAGGATTGAAACTACCGGTTTGTGGATGATAAATAACATATTTGGCTTAAATCTGCTCGATAGTATGTGTCACTACTCAAATTTGTTGCACTTCATAATTTCCGTGATCTAATTTCACTGCTCCAAAGATTCCAGTAACTGATTCTTACATTAATCAGTTCTTATTCTAAATGCAGTAACTAATGATTTTTTATCTCTTTTTTGCCCCTACCATAAGTCTTCTGCAAGTTTGCATCCCCTTTTTCACTGTCTACGATTTTGCTTATATTCTTGTCGTTATCTTAATGTTTTTTTTTCCGACTTACTACTGATGATTGCTTCTGATTTCTACAGTGCCCAGGCACATTCCTTGGACGAAATACTCTGGGGAAGGTTTCTTGTTGGTCTTGGCATTGGCGTCAATACTGTTCTTGTACCATTATATATTTCTGAGGTACTATTTTATTTTTCTGCTCATGTCAACTCTGTGCCCAATTGGCTTCAAAATGAATGCCTTCTTGTCTTGCATGTAGATATCATTCTACGTGATAGAAAGGGAAAAAAAAACGTCTAGGAATAGAAGGAATGATTACTGAACAATATAGGCAATGATACCCACCTTATAGAAATAATGATGTTCAAAAGAATGATTTACAGAAAAGAAAGAAACATATTATTCAATCTGCATTGAACAACCTGCCCTGGCAACTTGTAGAAACCCTAACTACCAATCAACTGATCTGGATTCAGCTTTATCAATCTTTTCAATTACACAATATATCACAGGTGATTCCTTGTATATGAGTTTCTCTCTTTTTCTTAGAACAAAACTACAAAGGGTGGGATCCCACGTTTCATAAAAAAGGTAAGAAAAACATTTTTAGGTGATTTGACCTTTTCTGGTTAGCCCAACGATATGACTGCGGAGGAGATATCATGCTCAGAGAATCTGAAACTGCATACAAACCATGTGTATATGCTATACGTTTAATATAGCCCTGATGAGCACCCCACAGTTTTCTCCAAAAGAAAATATTGCTGGAAATTAAATATTTACAGATAAATTATGTTTCTAATGCTATGTAGTTTAATCTTGAATCGAGAAGATCTGTTACCCCAAAATTCCATAGATAACCTAGATAACCTAACAAGATCCAGGTATAATCTGGCCAATGAAAAAAAAAATACAGTCGATATTAAAGACCGAAGAGAAGAGTTTAATAATATTAGTGACTTCATATTTCATAGAAAAGATAGAGAATTGTTGATGAAGAGTTAAAGTTTGATATTGTAGGCTTGGATCCATAGCTCAATGATTGACAAGATGATTTGCAATCAAGAGGTCATGGGTTTTAGTCCCACTAGATTATTTTTTTTTTTAATATTTGGCTGTAATGAGCCTGGTTTTTTATATAGAATTTTAATGTGCCACTCGGATGTTTGTGCAAGGTGTTATGATTAATGTTTTCCTGAAGAGATATGATCTCCTTAGAAATCATTTACCTGTTACAATTGTTTTTACTTTTAGAGAGTGTGAGTGTGATGCAACTATTTAAATGATAAATTTAAGAGAGGAAAGAGAGTAGATTTATGTGTCCTATTGGAGGGGTTTGCATTCATTATTGAATCAGCTTTGAGTCATAGCAAGAGGCTAATATGTCTTAGAAGAATATCAATAGTCTATGACCATTCCAGAGGAGCAGTGTAGGTGATCAATTGTCTACAACCATGCCAGAGGAGCCCAAACCATTTACTCTTTAATCACTAGTCTTCCCCTCTCAAAACACATGCTCACATCCCCCACTCCCCCACAAAAACGAACCCAATCAGATATGAATATTTTGAGCGAGTCTCAAATTTTTTTTCGAAGCAAAAGAGGGCACCCTTGCAAAACCATTTGGTTTCTAGCAAGCCAAGTAGCCCACGCTGCTGCCGGAATGAGAATTTGAGAGACTTTTGCTTTAATGAGGTTGCCTTTCTACTTGAAGGGTTTCCTGACCTCTCACATTTAGTCTAGGGAGTTGAATTCATGCTTGAGGCCCGCCATCACGGACACAGACACGGCGACACGGCAATTTTTAAAAAAATAGGACACGAGTATGGCTAGGACATGGCAACAAATAAATTAATATAATAAATAAATATATATCACTATTTTATATAAACAAACACATTTCATTTAATTCACTATTTATAACCAATTGTATAAACTAATAAATAATTGTTTTTATAAAACACTATTTTAAATAATAAACCACTGTTTTTATAAATCACTTTTTTAAACCAATAAACAACTGTTTTTATAAATTATTGTTTTAAACTAATAAATCACTATTTGTTTTAACCTTAAGAAAGAGATTTTGTTTAAATGAGTTGTTCTAGGCTGTTTTAAATGGGTTGAATACTTGTGAGCGATGTTTAGGCTTTCCTTTTCTTTTTCTTTTTTACTTTCGGACTGAAACTGGTTGGGCCGTGTCCTGGGCCGTGTCCCAGCCGTGTCCTAGCCAAAATGAAGGCAGACACGGCTCGAGCCGTGTCCGACACGGGTACGGTGCCTCCGGGTAAGTGTCCGTGCTTTGTAGCCCGCCACCTTCTTTAGGGCCCATCAATCACAGATCACAATTGAGTGTTTTGTTAAAAAAAAACAATTTTCAAAATTTCCAAAAATAACCAGCACATCCATGGTTAGACATCTGGAAGATGACACACCATGCATATGTGTGATTCAGATGGTGACCCCCGTCAATCACAGATCACAGTTGAGGGTTTTTTTTGGTGTGTGTATTTTTTCATGCTTCAATTTCCTGAAATTTGCATCTCAAATGTTCAAACATTTTGAATTAGTAAAAGAGTTTTACAGATTGTTTGGGGAACAACAGGCAGATTGAGGAATGCATGTTTAAAAAATATTTGGGAATAATGATTTGTTGTGTATTTCATACTTTGCATAAATTGAGATGTGTTATATATTTGCATTAATTGGAAGTTTGTTTGAATTTATACCATTTAGGTAAATTTAAAAAGAATGGCTTGGATTGGATAATAACATTCATATGAAAGGTAATAACTCATGATTGGTTGATATGTATGTGCCCCAGAGTTTTGTATGGAAAAAAGTTTTGGCAGATAATGCTCTATAGGACTAGGAGGGGAAGGAAGAGGCCTAAGAATATGATAGAGGTTGTAAGAGAAGAAAAAATGAATTACTACGAGAATGGCTATTTACAGTGACTATTTACAGGAATATGTGACATAATATTATTCATGGAGCTGATCCCAACAATTGTGAAACGCGCTCTAGAAAATTGTTATTCACAAGTTGAGCTTAACAGGACAATGAAATTGAGTTCATGTTCTGTAGAGTGGATAGGCTATTAGTTCTCTCAATTATAAGAAGATGCTTTCATTATTTCTTTTCTGTATAGTGATGCAATAATATCTTCTTGTTTATATTATTTCTGTTGTCTTGTAGATATCTCCAACGAAGTATAGAGGATCACTTGGGACTGTCTGTCAAATTGGGACTTGCACAGGAATTATTGCATCTTTACTTTTAGCAATTTCTTCTGAAAATGATCCACATTGGTGAGAAAAATTTGGTTCATAGAGTCGACTGTTGATCTAGCTCTCTCCAGATAAAAACATGCTTCAAAGAACATGTTGAGGCATTTTTATTATACTTGTTATATTTAAAGTGAATTAGAAGTTTTCTGCAATTCTACTAACTGTTATTCTGGCCAATGACCATATAACAATGTTAGTGTTAAACATGTAGGGAGGTTTATATAATTTTGTACTGTTTTCTGATTAATTCTCATGTGCTTGAGAGATCAATCTCCTGTTGATTCTGATTTAGTTGGATTAGGATGGTTATCCAACCATGTATTAAGCTATTCACTTATTTATTCGGTTGCCATAGTTTGGAGGGAGCTTATCTTGGACTTTAATCGTTATTTTTCTGCGATTTTCTGAGACATAAAATTCACGTCAATATTAACACGAGATGTACTGAAATGTGACGATTTTTTTTAATAAAAAAGGAATCGTTATGCAGCTGTATATAGTACATGCGGCTGCATGTACTTCTCTGGGCCTCACCGCATATGCAGTTGGCACAAGCCTTAGCATGGGATGGAGGAGCTACAGAGTTTGTAACACCCTTGTTTCTCCTCCTCAACTCTTTTTTTTGTCTTTTGTAATCCCCTTTCTTTTCCTGCCCTGCCCCTCTCATTTCACGTCATATAACCATCAATATTTACTCTAATCATGTGTAGTGATGCTTCATTTTTTCTCTTTCTTTTTTCACATCCTATGCTGAAAGCAAAGCAAACCAGCCAAAAAATAATAATAAATAAAAACACCAGAGAACACCTGAGCTGATATCAAGTGTAGATCTTCACTATTTCCTTCACGCACATTGAACCTCCCACCCTGTTGCTGGTCACCTGCCCATGCCTGGTGATGGGTGCCTCATGCCCTCATGCCCTGCGCTTGTTAGGGACTGGGTTGGACTAGCCCAATCAATGTCCAGAATAAGTTGATATGATATTTGTTGAAAAGATGATATGACCAAATCTACAAACCGTTTTTTTTGGTGATAGAGAGACGATAGCAGGATAGGCTGTAAGACAGCCAAATTTAAATTTGGATCTGCCACCAAAAATATCATTCAAATTTAAATGCTCACATCCCAGCATCCTATCATCCCGCTTGATCTTCAGTTTGGCGATTTTGAATAGTGCTAAGCTTCTCATCAATTAAAATTTTTATGGTTCTAAACCTTTTTCATGGTAAGTCTGAGATTATGCAACATAATATCAGGTGGAGAACGATGCTATACATTGCGAGTGTGCCGGGTTTCATTCTTATACTTGGGATGCAGTTTGCTGTTGAGAGCCCACGGTGGCTATGGAAAGTGGGTTCTTACTTTATTTTCTACATAAAAGATCATTTTTAAACTGTTACACAAATTTTGTTCATCTTATTGAGTTCTTTAATGTCTACAGGTGGGAAGACCGGATGATGCTGAAAGAGTAATAAGCAACCTTTGGGGAAAAACTGAAGTAAAAAAGGCTATTGAAGAAATCCAATCTGTTGTTACAGGGAATGATGATGATCTGAAAAATGGCTGGTTGGAACTTTTTGATGAGCCTCACAATAGAGGTATTTAGTCTTGTTACTAATGCACTCTTCTTTTTCATAGCCATATTCTGGATATTTGATATAACCAGAACATGTAAACATACCAAGGAATAACTTATCATAATTATGGTTGGCTATGATTATCTTCTGTAGATAATTGTTGTACAACCAAAGAAAGTATGATATTATTGTATGTTACAAATTAGTACCTGATGACCACAAAACCATTTTAGGATGCAAGGTCCATATTACTCTGAGAAAGTAAAAAATTCAAAATGTAATTTTTTTAGCTCCAACCAAAGTTGCATTTGTAAAAAACCTTAAAATTTGTAGGAACACAAATTATTTTCCCAAGTTTTGTTGTTAGGATGGACTCTCCCTACAGTCCCTTCTTGGAGTGTGGTCTTCACGTACCTTGTTTGTCAGTGCGTACCCTCTCCACTATCTAGCTCACTG